>JAOXNO010000001.1:155003276-155044800 GCA_028565335.1 Limnodromus scolopaceus
TCTTTTTCTTAGGGGTGGGGGGGAGGAAGGGGCAGGCAATCCATGTGTGGATGCCAGATTACTATCGTGTTGCCTGCTATTCTTGGAATGCCTCTGAAAAATCTTGCTATTAGCTTTTTCACTGAACAGCGTAGCAGCCTCTGCCTTGCAAACCTGCTGGAATAATAGCAACAACACTACAACGAAGGCTGCTACCTTTATAATGCCAGTGAAATTAAAATACAGCGCCCTCCAATTAAGTCCAGGTTGCAGCCAGTTGACCTAGGACATCACAGACCCAAGCTCAGATCCCTGACTCATCCTCATCTTATTCCATCCATGTAAATGATCCCTTAATCCAGTTCTGTCCAAAATAAGCTGTTTTAGAAAAAAAAAAAAAGAAAGGTTTCAGATGATGTTTAAAACACTGGGGATGATTTCTGACAAAAGTTGGCCTGGGATCAGATGTACCTGCAGATGCGGAGGGGGAGCAATAACCTTGCGTAGGCAGGGAAGATGAGGACCATAGCATCTATGAGTGACAGAGCAGTCACCTTTCAACCCAAATTGCCTGCAGCCACACGATGAGTCTTTTATACTTTGGAGGTCAGAGGTGGAAATGAGTTGATAAATGAGACTGATCCCCACTCCCTCCCTCGTCCCTTCTGCTGTGAATCACTTCTTGAGACAGTAAAAATACTACAGAATCTTTGAGAATTCTCTTTTGTAAAAATGTCCCTTTCTTCGCTATCTCAGAAACTGCTCCCTCACCCCAGTTTTACTCATCCCAGTGTCACAAGTCTTTAGGATCCAACTCAAACTCTAACCCTAACTCAAATGAAAGGCAAGTTTCTCTTTAATGAAGCCACAAGCCCACCTAAATTTGCAACACCTCAAAAAAAAAAACGGGCCCTGATTCTTTAATATGCAGTTAATATCCTGTGTGTCCTTGTAAATAGATGGACTTAAACCACATTCTGTAGAGCTTTCTTCAGAGCCAAGAGCACAGAAGACTCATTTCACCTCTACATGATTTCTGTAATGTTCTCTGCATTTGTCAGCTGCAAATCCTTCATCGAAATTGTCCTACTGGCTTTCAAGTTACTTCTGAATTTGTTCTCTCTGACCTTGTACTCAACAGCTCTTCCTTCACTCCTCAGCCTTCCTTTTCCATCTTAAATCCCTTTCTAGTAGCACCCCCTCTAGAATGAGAGGGAGTTATATTTTGAATATAGTCATCCTCAACTATAACTCTTCTTTAAAATCTTCTCATGTGTTTTAGCCAAAGACTCATTTCCACGGATGCTCCCTTCTCTCTTATTTTGCAAGTGCACTACACCAAACTGTATTCTGTCTGCATTAGCACTACTGATATGTCTAATGCTTTCTACTTCAGTTCTTTCCCTTTAATCAGTCCATCATCTTACTTCACACACTCACTTTACTGCATCATTTGCAGTATCAAAGTGTCCTCTCACTTCTAACACTTTCTACAATGCTTTTAAGGTATTTTTAAATAGAATGTTTCAAATACAAATTTCATTCTGTAACATACATGCTAATTTAACAGAAGCCTATTTGCTGTCATAGTATGATTTAATATAAATAAAAGTCTATAACACTGACATAAGCTTGTATACATAATATAAGGGCCTCCTGGAATCATATATCCCCCATGGAAACCGATCGTAGGCACAGCATCGATAAGACATACAACATCTAACCTCCTGCATTCTCAAACTTTCCGCTTTGATATCATTACTCTTATCAGCCGTCTAGTTTTATTTTTGTTGCAGACAAACATGCAATATTTTTTTAGCTACTGAATAGTAAGCCAGAGAGAAAATAAATACAAAAGACAGCCATGTGGGTAGGATACAGCTATAGACTCTTATCAGAGATAATTTTCACAGAAAGATGTTCATGAGACACAAGATGGATAAATAAATGAGACAGTTGCAAACTTCTAGCAGAGATTTCTAGCAAATGCTGTTACACAAAAAAAAAAAAAGGGGGAGAGGGGAAAAATCATAAACAGCAAAAAAAGGTCCAGCTTGCAGCCAGGAGATGGTGAGGAGAAGCAGCACTGCAGGTGCACCATGAGGCACAACATCCCCATGCCCAAAATGGCAGTTGAGATTCTGTGAATACTGTCTCACTTCTGCATGATGAACCTCTTACATTTCTCTCCTTCTGACACAATGAAAAAACTCCATTTTTCAGTACAGAAGTATCCTACCTTACTGTCCCCATCATACTCCCCCCAAATAATACTCAGTTTCCCCCAAAATGATCAAGACTTTTTTTCCTGAGATTAAAAGAAGTTGGAACTAGCTTAACTGAGCAAGGAACTACAGTTGGCGTGCTGGACACCGTGAAGGGAAAAACTAAAAGACACAAAAAACTCGCTAGCCAAGGATTTTTTTTTTTAAGCCTGTGCTGCAAAAATACTCAGTTTAAAATGGTATGAGGATACTGAATTCCACAGAAGCTGTTGCACAGCTTCTTATTGCTACTCAGTCACACTGTGCAACGATGACCATGGCAAACAGAAAACCATGCAATACCTGCCTTTCCAACAGCAACTGTTGAGAAACTGCCCTAACAGACTATGACAAAGGATCATGAGATTTATCTGTTCATCACTAAAGAACTTCTGAAGGTCTTTGGTGTCTGCAATTTCCATACAACAGCATTTCAGTGGAAATATGCAATACTGAATTGTACAATGACCATGCAAAACAATGGCCTATGGGATCATTATACATGCTACAAAGTGGCTTTACCTAATGTTATTCTCAAGATGAGTATCCATAAAGTCTTGAAACGGAAAATATACACTGCCTTTCAAGTGATCTGGAAGCTCAAAAAAGCTTTGATGTGATGAACAAAGTTAATGTATGATTCTACTGAACAGTCGTCTTATGCATACTTTGCAATTGAAAAAAAAAAAACACGCTTAAAATCTGTTGTTTTTTTTCTTCCCTATCAGTTTCCTCTTAGGACTGTGATTTAGTCTGGCATTCTAAGCATGTTTATTTACTACATTCTCTAGACAGCATACAGATGTCCAGGAATTCGAATGCTCTGCTGACATGATACAAAGTATAATAAAACAAGAATTCAACCTGTTTGCCACTGCCTGCAAAGTTTGCTTTTTAAAATGATCTTAAGCAGACTATCAAACGCAGTGCTTTAAAAATGCAAATAGAGTATCCAGGAGCTCTTCTTTATTCGAAAGAGTAAATTATCTGTATTTTAATGCCATTATACAGGAATGCAATAAACTGTCCCTATGGCTTAAACCTGTCCCTACAGCACCTACTCACAGGTAACCCAGCAAACCATGTCCAACCAATCATCCTGTTTATCCTCCTGGAAAGAAGAAAAAAAAAGGAAACTTACACTGTACTATGTGAGAGATTAAGAGGGCAGTGCTGGTATCATTACAGGTTAGCCTTCCCTGTGCCAGGTCCTGCTTCACTTGCAATGCAAATAGGTACCTGCAAAACAAAAGCGAACAGAGTTACACAAAGCATGAGGGAAAGAGGGGAAAGTATTTCAACACCAACTCTGGTTTTGACTGCATGTTCCTTTAGCTTCTTGGAATTTACAGAAGTGAGATGAATTTCCTAACTTTAGAGGCTTAATAAAATGTAACAGATACTGTATTACAGCCATTAGAATCTTCCACGGTGGCTGCTTTGCAGAACCAAGATATGCCTCCTTTTCTCTCTCTCTCCCTCCCTTGGAACCAGAGCAATGAGATCTGGAAGCGATATGACAGTGGAAGCAAATGTGACAGCTATTAAGTGCTCAGCAACTGCACAGCAAGCAGCACCAGATAATGGAGCTGCTTGCAACTATAAAAAACGCCAGATAAACCAGTGATTTAAAGTTATCAGTTCTTGCAAAACACAAGAAGAACTCTAAACTTCCAACCTTGGCACTCACCTGGAAATGAGGAGCAAGATCTCGATCGAACAATTCTAGCTAGCCCTGATGCTTTAGTGGCCCCATTACCCACACAGCTTGTGCACCAGCCATTTTTAACATACTCACTTCCAAACCACCTCAGCCCCACAAGGCAACTCTACACAGACAGTTTAAGTGCAGAGACCTCATAGGTCCACAGCATTATTTCAACATTTAAATTTCTTCTATCTTCAAGAGGAATTGAAATCGCTTAGTTCTACTCAGCATCAAATTCTTCCCTAGAAAAAATATGACCTAGCAAGTAAGCATTTCTCCCACTGGAATGAAACCTGAACTGGTGAGATACCTTAAAAAGCCTTCCAAAGACTGCAGACACTCTAGAGAACTCACACTAGGATCTCAATAGTTTTTAATAAGACCAGATTTTAATAGGTTGAATGAAAAGCTGTCATTTGAACAGCAAGTTTCTGCATGAAGAGATGTAGGTAAATTAAATGAAAAAGGCAAGCTGATTTGAGGAGTAGGGAAACATACACAGTACATGAAACAATACAGCAGATCTAAATAATGTCCTTTTGAAACCTGCAGACTTCTGCTTACCCATAAATTCACCCTAGTAGAAAAATATGGCACAAAAGTGTTGTATTCTCTGCTTCTGCAAGTGATGAAGCTGTTCCCTGTAGATATGCTTTCACATCCTACACACTGCTGCGTACATATATCCAAGTTCCCTAGTGTACACATTTAAAATCTAACCAAAAAAAAGTCATTAGGATGCAGAGATACATCTCCAGGTGCAGAAAGAGATCACCAGAATCAATTTACAGCTCACATACTAGGCAACTGATATGCAGAATATCTATTTGGAAGCAGAAATGTTTCATTAGTAACATCACGTTGTGAGCTTTCATTCATCCCTTTATTGTTTTTACTCAGTCTTTCAAATAAATAATCTTTCTTCCTACCCCACTTTTCTACTTTCCTCTGGCCCAGCCAGCAAGAGTTATCAGTCATATGAGAAGCGCCTCAGGACACCAACACATGCCCTTAGCCAGTTCCCTTCCAACACCACTGCCAAAGGGGGCTGGAGAACTCTGTTGTCGAACTGCCTTCTCTTGGGGTGAGCAAAGTTCTCCCAGGGCCCCAAATCCAAGGGATTCCTGCAGATCCTCTCAGTACAGACTGCCACACAATCTTAGGGCCTCTTTTTCAGGTGCGTTCAAAGTTGGGGCAAATAACATCAAGCTAACACTAAGAGGCAGCCATCAATCCCCACCTGATCATCTCAAATTCCATATTCTCCCCTTCGTCCACCAGAGATTTAATGAAACAAAAAAATAAGTCATGCAGCTACTGACCTTGTCAGTTCCTCCTGCAGCTGAGCGTGGTCAGGTGGGAAGAATTTTACCACAAATTTTACAACAACGTGCTTCGGTCCTGGGGAAAATGTCAAAGGAAGTTAGTGAACATCAGTAACACGCTGGCCAAATTTTAATACACAGAATGACGTACAAGGGATGATTCATAGAACCTGCAGTGCTTGCATGCTGACCTCCCATCCTTTGTCAGTATTTGGATTATTTAGAGATTGCACAATAAAATTTACACACAATAAAAGAGAACAGTAACTTGGAGGGATACTTTGCCAAAACTGAGTCTGTTTTTAGCAATTACATCAGTTGACCCAATAAAATATATTATGGGTGTCTATTTTCCTTGCTTCAGAACTGGAGGGAGCTAAAATGCACTCTATTTTTCAAGCCCACTAGCAAATTACTATTTCTGTTTTAACAGCAGCACATTTGTTCTGACTCTTACAAGTACAACCAGTGACAAAAGGAGCAATGCATCTCTTTCTCCTGAGAGGCAGAGGGGCCAGAGCATACACTCAGACTAATATGACCAGAGAGACACCTAGAAAAACTTAATCTCAAGGGCAAATCTGAAGAAATTAAGAACTTTGCTGATATTTGACAGAAACAAAATCATCAAAAACTTTCCTCTTCACTACTACTCTTTCCAGGGCTGATGGCTGTTTACAAAATCCTTTTGGCTCCCACCACTAGCCATAACTTTCCCTGATGCCCCGAACTCAACTGCTTTCTCCTCTTGGTCTCAGACAGTTCCAAGTTCTGCAGCAATGTCCCAGAGCTCCTTCCCAGCAATAATGTCTTCCTGTTCTTTTTCTTTTATGCTGACTACTGTTACCTCTTGGCAACATGTTCTCCCTGTAATCCTTCTTTTACTGCTTGCTTTTTTTATCTACTAAACCAGTTCCTCTATTGCCATCACCGCCTCTTCTAGTGACTGACTAAACCTCTGTCTCCTACTGGGTCAGCCCCTACATATGTTCATGTGACATAATTTCACAGCACACACGGTACGTCTTTTAAGGATAGGCCAGAAATGAAAAATAATCCAAACAAAATTCAGTGAAGAAAGTTAAGAAGATAAAGATCCCAATTGACAGAGTCCTCATTTATTCAAGTACTCTCAGACTGACAAAATAAATGACAGCAAGGAAGTACTTACTTCTAATCTGTTTAATAACAGGCTTCAAGAGATCAAGCCATACCTGAAAATAAAAGAAGATGGTGTTATCATCTCTGAACAGCTCACAAAGGAGCATTTTTCATTGCACTACTCAGATTACCAGTTACTTTAGTTTTTCCAGTGTGGTCATCATGCTCTCCCTAATTATATGTAGCAGGTTCTCTCCCCAAAACTCTGGAAGATGCTCAGGAAACTGCACTGTTAATGGGCAATCACCGCGGCACAGCTTTTGCAGCAGTACAGACTCAGAGAGCTGGGAAACAGCGAGGAAACCTCCCCCTCAGTTGTCTCGGATACCAACAATCACGGCATGTTTGGTCAGGAACCATTCATTTCGCAGAAAGAAAAACAGAAATAAGGAGTTCAGAAAAAGACAGTCCTATGCTGTCATTGTGGCCCTCACCTGAATTAATATCCAGAAAGGCAAGTGAAAGGTGAAAGAAGCTCGTTCTTGCCTTTGAGCTGGGAAGGCTGGGCAAATGGAGACACGAAAAGGGGGCAACCTCCTGGTTTTGGGGACTCCACAGGAGTCCACTCCTGTGAGTCCTCCCACTGTGAGGCCTGGGCATAAATATGGAGCTTCCTTGCTTTGCCCCATGAAGATAAAGGGGGTCTCATCTCATCACCACCACCACCACCTGGGGGAGGAATGTCCCCCCAGGTGAAGGGCGTGAGGCAGACACAGCACAAAGCGCAGGCGCAAGGAAGCTCACTTTATAGCTGTGAAACATTTTCTCTTTTCTGTAGACCTAGGAAGTTCAGGCCTAGGCTTTTTTAACCGGGGGCAGTGCAACTTCTGCATATAGTTTGCTTTCATCTGGTTTTTAACAAGCCATTTTTCAGGACAGCATGCAGGTCTTTCCTCTGGCTCTCAAAAGAGAAGCAGTGTGTGGAAATACAGTTTTCAGAGCTTAAATCCCCATCCTGCAGTTTCAGTCAGAAGGTCCTGGGCAAAACGTTATGGAAAGACAAGGGACAATCACATAGAAGGTAAAAGCCAGATGACTTGCAGGGCCTGGAGAAGTGCGACAGCTCACAGTCCTCAGCCGGTACCTAACTACGCCCAAGATTTGTATTCTGTTATCTCACTACGTTGCACGGAGCCTCCCTTGGAGACATCTGGAATTTGTGGAGGGACACCTTACAACCACCACAAAGGTTAAAGCCATTAAAAAACAAATTAACCGAGTCTTCCTCTAGAAAAAGAATATGTATTGAAATGAATACATCTTCGCCCTTTAGTAATTTTAGATTATGCAGAGACTGAAATATATTCAAAACAACCGTTTTAGAAAATCACCTGAGAAGACAGACAGGAACAGGCCTGTATTGCTTTAGCTGCTCCAATGCTATTTGCTATTTTCATCATTACTAATATGAGTGCTTCCAATTAGCAAAGACCTCACATTCCTGCCCTTTCACACTCACTAATGTTTCTTAATGGAATTCTTTTTATGCTTCTCAGTCTAGGAAAGTCTTTTTTTATACGGAAGGGTGAAAGAAACTTGGTTATCCAAGAATAGGAATACAGTGTTTATCACATGTTGAACTGGTTCTGACACTTTTTGGCATCTCAGTAACTTAAAACTGTTTTGTTTCAGAAAGTTGGCATGTACGTAATCTGCAACGAAGGTCAGGGACTTTGCCAAGTTTAGTGGGAAAAAAACCCAAACTTGAATATGAAAGAGACAGTTCACATGAATATGGGAGGGCTTTTTTTATTTTACTTGACACCAAAAAAAACCCCCCAAAAAACTTCTCCCTCCCTCCAGAGGAAGTTTATGATACAGCACGAGCACACAAACGAGTCATTCCTTTCTCCACTTTCCCAATCATCCTACAAGCAAGTAACAACATCCTTGACCAGATTGCTGGATACTAGAAACGAGTGTATCAAACGTGTACGGAGAAAGGGGGGGTCAAAGCAGAAAAACCTTACCATTATCACCAAACCCAAGCAACCAAAAACTTAGGCATCATGCAACTCCCACACTGTATCTAAACACAGCCAATCTGAGGCTGGTTTATAAAGTGGAAATGAAAAATAACGTGAGGATTCAATTAAGATTCATGTTTTCAATTTTCTCCGGAACTCCAAAGGCTAGATTATTTATTTTTTAAACAAAGTCTGGCATTCTGCGATGGTGACTGGATTTCAACAGCTGGAGAACTGGGGCAGACATCAAGGCGTGATGAAACTCCGTGCAACCCCAGGCTTGGCAACAGCGCCTCATTTCTCCTTGTCCCAGCAGGAAGCACAGCCCTCAGACCCTCCACGTTCATCTCCCACCCAGATCTTGTCTGCTACAAGCACAGCACGCTTGAATGTATACAGCTGCCATCTTGACATATGACTGTCAATGTCAGATATGAGGTCTGGAGCCTTTGCGCATTGAAACAAACACAGCTGAACTGCGAATATATGACTTCACCTACATACCATCACATCCAAACAAATATGCTGTAAATATTTATTTTTCCTTTTACATTGCACTCTACATTGGAAAAGCAACTCATTCTCTTCAGATGACATGAATGTAATGTTTTATGTGTTTATATGAATGTTTTATTTCTCAGACACACCATTAGTTGTGGGTTGGTTTTTTTTTTTTATTTGCATGATGCTTGAGTTCTGCATTATGGCCATTGTGAAGCTCAGAAAATTTTAAAACCCAGAGGAACATTCACCTCAACTGTATCATATAAAATGATTACTGTAATTTAAGCGTAAATATTACTCTCAGAGTGCTGCTCCACATTGAAGCGACGATTCATAATCAAATCTCCTGCTTCAGAGTTTCTGTGAGTTGCTTTTAGGTGGTTGAAGGCATCTCTTCCACTGAATCTCAGCATTCTTGGGGTGCAGCTGACTAGATGTGGGCAAGATTTAGGGATCTTCCCCTTTTTCAGAAGCAAAGATTGGAACAACCACCAGCAACACAGACTGGAGCTCTGAGATACTTGGGCTAATATTTTCTTTTGCAAGAGTAGGGGCCAGGTGAGTTACCATCCTTGATGCACGGGGGCATTGTCCTTCAGGTCAAACTGGCAATAGACTTAGGGGGTTTTCTCCACCTTTCTTTTCATCAGAGGCCCAGCTCCCCCACTGTGATCGTCTGGACATATTTCCAGCCAGTCAGTTCCTACCACTGCGAGGGCCTCAGGCACTGGCAGCCCCTCAATCTCTCCTGTGTTCTGCCTCAAGCAAATAAACCATTTTGTTTTCAAAAGACTGAAAACTGTTAGTTTACTTCAGGTCTCTGAGCCGAACACAGAGGGTCATCTATTTGAAACTTAACGACCTGTGAAGCCGAGAAGGTTGATCAAACGACCTTCTCCGTTTTCTAGAAAACTATAAAGCAACTGCATATACACAAGACGTTAGGATTTGTTTCAGCTTTACATGCACACATACCTCAGGAATGTCAGCATGTCATTATTAACATGGCTCCACGGACCCTCTGTTGTAATAGTACTGTACAGTTGCACTGTTCTGAGGTTACGTTAAGCTCTCAGATTACCTAAAGCATTAGCCAAGGATATTTGGCAGAATACAAAACTGTCTAGTAAACAGCATTTCTTTTAAATCCAGGAGCAAACTGTGAAGCAAGTCACTTTTAAAGATTAATATCCATTTTTAAAAATTTCCTCTTTAATTATAGTTAGCCTAAAATATTATTACCACTAGCAATCAGCTGCAGTGTTTAGGTAAGCCTGCACTAAGGCATGACAACAGATTACTGCAGCAGCAGATAAATCCTCTTTTGCTTCTTTTGTTAGGAAATATTGCTCCTTACAGAAATTTTATATAGATGAACAGAAAATAGATTTTTTTCTTCTAATTGCCCAAAGTCATCTCCTTTATGTCAGCCAGGCTATTGGTGTAGAATTCACTGAACAGGCAAAAGATCCAGTATACACCAGAATGTACTGGTCAAACAACTCAGATAACTAGCACACATGCTAGTAGGTCACACAGTAAGTCTAAAGTAAAACTAACTTCAGAAAGAAAGTCATTAGAGACTGAGAAGTCATTAGCCTTTGGCTTTCTCTGCAACAGGATGTTGTTTCTAACCTAGAAGCATTCGTGCAATGCTTCTAGGTTGCTGGCAGCTGTTCTCAGAGTCCAAAGTGTCAGGACCAGGACACTTGCCTGTGTCACATAGCTCCCCTGAGAGGACTTTCATCAATTTATTATTCTTTTTGTTCTTGATTTCTTTTTTATTAACCTTGTTATATTTCATATATCCATTTTCTTGGCCCACAATGTTTTTCATTGAACTGTATCACAACCATTGCACCTTCTCTGTCTCCGGAGAAAGATTTTACTATTCCTACACTCGAAATTAAGCAGGAGTGTAAAATCAGAGTTGAGACTCTGCAACAGTCCAGCCTTTGGCTTCTCTACTGCAAATGATAAAGATAAAATGCTTTTTTAGCTTGTGCCTGAATTGGCTGCCACTTTCAACATAGATGAAATCTGACAGGAGTAATCAGGTTTTAAAAACATTTCTTCAACTCCAACAGGCAAGAACATTTTTTAAAAAGAATACTTTTTTTTTCTTTTGGAGATTGAGGATCAAACATAACTTGTAAGTGAGGATCAAAAATAAGTAAGGAGCAGGAGGAGAAAATAACAGTGTGTATGCAGATAAAAATCAGCTGAAAATTAATCCTTTTACATACCATCATCTTTTTATGATCTGGAAACTCAAGGCCAAAATAGTCGCCTTCAACAAGGTTCAGGTGGTTGCAAACAGCATCATGCAGAACTTTCCCCGGAGCTCTTTGCTGAAAGAAAAAAAGAAAGCCTAGGGTTACAAAAATGCTTTTAATTAGTGGCAGAAAAATTACTATACTAAGAAACTGTCCAACAAACAACACTGTCAAAACAGTTTACAAAATCAGTGGATATTGCAACCATACCCAGAGGGCCGCTGACAATAATTACACTAGTTTTAAAGCTACAGAAAATACCCATCCATCCCTGGATGGCAGCTCGGAATCCATCATTACTGCATTTTTATTTTTGAGGGAAAAATACCATGAAATAGAAGAGGTAGAAGTGGGGGACTCAGGATATAGTTTTATTATGTCTTCCAAGGCTAATTTCTGCTGTGGATTTCGCAAGATAGCTATTTCTTCCAAACCAAAATGTTCATTGACAGACCTGTCATACAGAACACCAGGGTCCAAGGTTTTGCTGGACACCGCTCGATACGCAACAGGCTCAAGTCTGGGTTCTGGCGTAATATGGATTTATCCCAAGCCTCCCGCTGTGAGGCACTGAGGCTGGTCAAGGCCCATCTGTGCTACCCTAACAGAGTTCTCGAGGGATTTGGAGGAGGCAAGGGCAAGCATGTCCTTCCACACACCAAAAGTCTCCCCTCTACAAAGACCAGATGTTCTAGCCCAATATTAGCTGCCAGAGCCGCTGCTTTGCTGATTGTAAGGATCCTTCTCATCAGCACGTCAGTTAAATCCACACCTGCAGCAAATTACAGCTCACCAGCAAGGCTTCAGCAAAAAACACTGTTTCTGTATAAAAAGGCCAATCACTGAAATCAAATATTTTTGTTCCTTGGACAAATGCACCTATTTTAGCTCGAGAGGCCCTGAAACACAGACCTCCACTCACTTCAGAACAAGTGACAACCCATCAAACTGCACAAATTTCACTGTTATGAGAGACTCATCACACCCCAGACAAGCGCCCTTGCACTCAACCTGCAGGTTGGCCCTTTCCCCATCTGCCCAGTAAATAATTACAAGAGCAAAATAAAACAGCGGGAACAAGAGCGAATAAAAGAAAACCTTTAAAGACGAGCAATCTGGCCAGCCTGGCTCACACCCGAGCCTGAGCCCAGGTCCTGGCATCTCCAGGCAGTGGCCGTACCAACAGGCTACTTGCTGGCGGGCAGCTGCTCAATCCCACCTCCTCCCAGATGTGTCACTGCGGAGTTTGGGCTCTGTTTCACTGGGATACCAAAAAACAAATCCACAAATTTTTTTTGTCCACCTCGGGCAACATCTCAGCCACAACCTTAAGCACAAAGCATCTTTCCAAAGGCGATCTATCTAACATTGTCTAATGTGGATTGCAAAAAGTAAATACCACGTAGCAAGGCTTACACCATAGAAATTAAAAGGATGGCATTTTTCTGCCAGAATATATGTGCCACCACAGCAACGCTGTGACACTGGTGACAACTGACACGATGCCTGAACCCTTCAGTGCTGGCTGGTTTTGGAAGTCGGGAGCGAAAAGCCAAGCTCCCTTCCCCAGGAACTTGCTGAGCAGGGTTTTTGCCTGACACGCTCCCAGTGCCTCCAACAGACCTATGCCACCAGGAAGAAACGTTCACCTAGATAACTTTATTAACTGTTTGTTGATGTTAGCTACAGAAAACACTAGCCTCATGAATATTGTCAGAAACCACATCAAGAAAAATTACACACAGAAGTACTAATTTCTTTAAGCACTTGTCATAGCTAACCTTGCAATAACTAAATTTATTCATACCAAAATGCCAAATAAGAGGATACAGAGAGGGCAAGGAAAAAAAGACACCTATTTTTCTACACAGAGCACTGTGTAGTGTAATGCCATCCAAAACAAATCTCAAGTGCAAATAAATTCGAATACACCCACGTCATGTTCTCCAGCTTCATTAAAGCAAAAGCATCGCCGACGACCACCACCCAGCCCATGCTCGCCATTGCTCCTCGTGTGCCAGTTCTAACAGAAAGCTTCCCACACTTTCCACTCCACCTACCGCTGTACACAGGCACATCCAACCATACGTCGTCTCCTAATGAAAGACCTTCGCAGTAAATGCATTTTGTTAAACTCTAGGTCTAGCGTAAATCAGTTTACTGCTCCAAAAACACACTTACAAATGACTTAGAAACTTCAGGCAAATGCTCCAGGTCCAAGACTAGTCTCGGGCCTCCTCAGTTTGGCTGGGGTCACTGGAGCATGAAAGGACGTCTTTAACAGCCCTCTGGACAGCAAGAGGCAGAGGACGCTTGTTTTCAACCAGAAAAATGGAAACGTGCCTCTGCATATGCATGTATGTGTCTTACTAACATACCTGATGGAAGCCTGCCTGGCAAAGAACAAACCTCATCGTTCCTGCCAGGAAAAAACAGGTGTCTCTGGGAGCGCGGAGATTTTTGATCAACAGGAAAAAAGTCATAGAGCCCACCTGCATTACCACACCGCCCAAGGTTAGCTGAGGAGAGCAAGCCTGTCTGATCTCAGACCACGAGTAAAAGCATCTGATTAAAACCTGCTGAGTGTTCTCATAAAGTTTTGGGGGTTTTTTTCTTATATGCGTTTAGATGATGGAATGGCATTCTTGTAGCATTTATGTCAGCTGGCATTTTCTCTGGAGTGTGTCCCAGGAACATGAAATGCTTTTTACCCAAGTATTTGTAAATAAGATTATTATTCTAAACCCATCTTAGCTTTGATCAGTCTACCTCAAAATAAAATCTGACAGTTTATTCAAGGGAAACACTGTGCATATAAAATCTGCTGAGATATAGAGCCTGATGACAGTCTGGTCAGGACCAGAAGCAGAAGTACAACACCCACAAAAGCAAGAACTCTCTGGTCTCACAGAGATGTTGATTCAGTGCAGTTCCATGACATCCCCACTGAAAAATTTAAACACAATAAATTAAAATTTCAGTCCGCTGGGTACGGAAGCAAACCAGCAGTCACTCAGGTCACAGCAAACATGAGCTGACAGAGGAAGCATTCAGGAATGAGTGTGCCACGCCAATGACATCATCCGCAGCCAAGCGTCACGTCTGACTTGAACATGGCTACAAGGCCTATGGGACAACACAACATTTCCCCAGAACTTGCAAGACATTTTCCAACCATCAAGTATGGCTCTGTTACCGTGCCTCCACAGCAAGCACGAGGCAAGCTCCATCAGCTCCCACCCCACAGCTACACCCGTGTCCCATAAGCCACAGCCTGGATGCTTTCCCTGCTCCATGCTGGCACAGGTCTGACCCATGGTGGCCCATGAGCCCCCCAGAGAGCTACGCGTGCATTTAAGGTCACAGGGTGGGGAAAGGCTGTGCTACAGCCTATGCTATAGGAGGGCCTTTCCCTGCCACAGTGAGGAAACACAGGCTCACTACATGACCATCACGAAAGCTTCACACACTGGGGTGAGGGAAGGTCATCAACATGGCCAAATGTGGAGGAGGCATGGGAAAGGAGAGCCAGGCCTATCTCCTGCTCTCCCTGAGCATCCAGCTCTGGAGTCCCCAGCAAAGGAAGGACATGGACCTGTTGGAGAGTCCAACAGAGGCCCATGAAAATGATCAGAGGGCTGGAGCACTTCTCCTACGAAGACAGGCTGAGAAAGTTGGGGTTGTTCAGCCTGGAGAAGAGAAGGCTCTAGGGAGACTTTAGAGCAGCCTTCCAGTAGGGCCTACAGTAGAGATGGGGAGGGACTCTTTATCAGGGAGTGGAGCAATAGGATGAGGGGTAACAGTTTTAAACTGAAAGAGGGGAGATTTAGATTAGATATCAAGAAGAAATTGTTTACTGTGAGGGGGGTGAGGCACTGGAACAGGTTGCCCAGAGAAGCTGTGGATGCCCCATCCTTGGAAGTGTCCAAAGCCAGGCTGGATGGGGCTTTGAGCAACCTGGTCTAGTGGGATGCGTCCCTGCTCATGGCAGGGGGGTTGGAACTTGATGACCTTTAAAGTCCTTTCCAGTCCCAAACCATTCTATGATTATTGAATGTGAGCCTGCACCAGGGAGGGGAAAAAAATGATGTGCAGATGAAGATCAAAGAAGGAGGACAAGGTATGCAAGTGGGGCTTTGACATGGAAGCTGGTACGATTTATCGTGCCTTTAGGCTGGTGGCAAGAGTATACCTCCAGATCATTTGCCACCACAGGTGCTACACTATAAGAGGGTGAGGGAAAGAGTATGGTATACTGGTGGAATACAACTGGGGGAAAGTCTCATGCAACACCCGGGAGCTGGGAAGCAGTTGGAGCGAGTGGCAGTCCCCTGTTCTTGTTTCTGTTGGCAGCCGGATTCTTGTACAGTCAATGAAGAAATACTGCAGCTCCAGAGGGCAATTCTTCCTACCCCAAAACAGCCACCTGAGCACACTGGCAACGAATTTTTCCTCAGAAATACAGTTGTACTCTCTTACTCTTGATGACAAGGAGCCCAGACACTTGCATTACGGGGTTCATTGTAGATGAGGTGAATCCCAGCTGTACTGACAGCCGGGAATTACTATTATTCTCTTGAGGTGGTATTTAGTTACACCAAAATAACATTATAAATTTATTGCAGTGAAAAGCAGCTCACTGATTTCCAGCTACACATCCTTATTGCTTAATGCATTTTGAACTGGCCTTTCATTTGCCTCTGTGAAATCGCATTTTAAAAGTCACTTTACATTTTCAGGGAACGTCAGGCCACTAAGTTCTAAATTATGAATAATGTGCATCACCACATTTAGCTGCAAGCTATGAAGGTACCCAGCCAAAGTAGCCTGCTTTACGCACTGTGCATTCAACATTTGCTGTCTGCTCATTATTTCAGTCCCACTCAATCCACTCTCCCTCTACTCCCACCAAAATCCAAACCAGTTGCTTGTGAATTCCAGTGGTGAATATTTTAATAGGTTTTAATAGGTTCAACAATTCTTTAACATTGTAGCAATCACCAATCATTAAAAAAAATCTCCCTCTACATTCTTGTTCACACCATTCTTTGGCACAGAATGCAATACAGATTTTTTTAAAAAAGAAAGTGCATTGCAATATCTGGAAGATACCCATGATTTTAAAAGAAGTGGGTTTGGACGCATTCTCCCACCCTTAAGTTAATTTAGTAATTATTTCACTAACCACCTACCAATAATAAAAAGTCTCTGTTTAGGATCAAATTTTTGATCTGTCTAGCTCACTAACCTCCAATCTCAGATTGAACAGATCTTTAACTGAAAGTTGATTGTTTATTTGTTTTTACATTACTGAGCAGTAATACCAGGTTAAAAATCCCAAAACAATAAGCACTTTCTTTAGAACATCTGAAAAATAAAAGACCCATCAATGTCTCGGCCAAAGTAAGGCAGCTGCATGTGGCAGCACAGACTATTCTGCTTTCCTTTTCTTCCTCAAAACTGCTACAAATGGATTAGAAAAAAAAAGTTTGTTTGTTTTATTCTGTTTAAATTACACTTACTTGTGTAACACCTGGTAAGGAGACAAAGTAACTCCTTTACATTCCTCTATGTTCAGCATTCACATCTTGCCACAATATAAGGGCAGACGTTTCTTCCACGAGTGCCTTGTTCCTGCCACATTTTGAGTGCTCAAAAATGAAATGTGGCAATTTGGTCAAGCTAAATATTTTACAAATACTTAAATATGATATTGTACAAAGTTTAAATACAAAGTTTAACACTGTATTTGTTCTTTTGCTGGAGATCACCCTTAAAACCCCTTGTGCTTCAGATCAATCTGATTGTCAAATTCTTTTTATACTCCAGTTATAACAACTGCATTGAAATGATAGTAAAAATTTCAGCCAGTATTTTCAAGACTATTTCTGAAGTCATATGCAGTCATAATCAATATCTAAAATAACAACGCCACATTCCTAACAGCATGAAGTTTCTCAGTTTTTCAAAGCTGTTAAAAATTATGTATGTATCTACAGCTCTGAAAGGGAAAAAAAAACCCAACCAGCAAGTGTTCATGATAAGCAAATAGTATAAAAATAACCTCAAAGATGGGATTGTGCAACAGGGTTCTTAAACAAATAACTCTGCCAGAAATTTATCCTTCAAAGGAGGCTTGAAAACTACTCACAGGAGAACAATGCTGTCAGCATCTGAAGACAAATTTCATATTTTAAACAGTTCTCCTTTCTGGTGTAAAATGAAATGCATAATTCATATTTAGCAAAAGTCTGTTGCTCCAAGTGTGGGATTAAAAGCAATGAGCACCGTCCTGAGAGTTGTTGCTCTGGACCTAACACTGCCAAGACACTTGGAGATCCTTTGCCCTTTTTCTCCTCTCCTCCCTTTCAAAGTGTAGGTGTTAATCCTGTAGGAAGGATTAGATGACTATAAAAATAGCTTTAGACCTTAAAGATAGCTCTTACACCTAGGCTTCCTAGTTTTTACTTTGCTGTTCAGCTCAGGCTGGGGTAGTTCGGAAGCGTTGGAAGAAGCGTGATTCGTCACCCCCTACGTACCAGGTCAAAGCAAAAAGGAAAAGTGACGCCTTTAAACAGAGCAGCCACACGCTCCCACCACTACTTTGAAGTATGCAGATCCCCACAGCCACCAGGTACCCACCCTGTTTTGGAGGGAGGGTGTAGAAGAGGCAAATTTTCACAATAAGCCAAAGGCACCTCATTCCTTTTAAGATATTTGCCATTTGAATGTAGTTGAAGGCTCCCGCTCCTGGCAGGTATCCCACACGCTTTTGCTCAGACTGTGCATGTACCATCAAAGGCAGGATGGAGGCCAAATGCAGTAACAGAGTAAGTCTCTCATGCTGCCTTAAAAACAGGCAATTGATCATCTGCTGTGTGTGTACAATAAGACTATTTAGTCTTCCTTTCTTTCAAGATTTTAGTGGACTGCTTTCCCACTTTACGCTCACCACATAAGCTGTATTCCCCTTCATGCCAGTGCTGGCCATCATAGAAATGTCTAGGTTGGAAGGGACCTTTAAGACCATCTAGTTCAACCATCAACCTAATTGATAAAAACCATCACTAAACCATGCCCCTAAGCACTATGTAAACCTGTCTTTTAAATACCTCGAGGGATGGTGCCTCAACCACTTTGCTGGGCAACCCGCTCCAATGCTTAATAACCTTTTCAGTGTAAAAATTTTTCCTAATATCCAATCTGAACCTCCCATGAGGTTCCATAGTCTCTGACGTACAGTTTTGCACTTCAGTCAGTCTTACTGCTGCTGGCATCTTTTTTTAAATGGTGTGATTGTAAGATTATGGTGCTTTTTACTTCAGGTGTGTTTTACTCCAAATACCTGCCCTTAAAAAAAATAAAAAGCAGCAGCAAAGCTACACTTTTCTCTCCCACCTATCAGCTATATCAGCTATGGCAAACAAGACGACTTCAAAAAAGGCTATTTTAGGTATGTGATTGCTAACCGAAAAAAAAAAAATCAACACCACAAACAATTATCAAGGCAAAAATACAAAGAGAAGAATTTTGATAACCATCTCACCCCCTTGCATTTCCAGCACCTTCTCCGAAAGAAACCTGCAATTTTCTATATTTGAACACACAGAGATTTGTTATTGTAACCACGCTCTTGAATTTCTGATCACAACAAACTGGCTCATGTCAAAATATTGTCCAAAATAGGCAAAAGCAGAACTCTCTTCCAAAATCAACTTTACTAGAAATAGCCAACAGTAAGATTCAGGTGCAAATTAAATACCTATCAGGAAACGAAACAACCAAATAATCCTTTTTAATAGTTAATTAGCGTAGAATGAAAAAGAAATAGCATGAAGGAAAAAGAAAAACATTATCTAGGAAAGCTAATGGAAAGTATTATGATGAGGCTATTTTCAACAGTGCTTGGTAAAACTTTTTCTTACAGCACAGCCAGATTAATACAAAATTCAGCTACAGTGAATCCTCAGGCAACTGTACATGTCTATAATTACAGTACAGTAAAGCTACTGGAATCGGAGGCCCTGCTTGGTCTCTTTTCATTTGGCTCATAAAATCATAGCTTTATAACTTAATGGGCAAATACCAGCCATTTCAACGTGCAAGTGAAAGAATAAAAAAGGAGAAGAGATGGGCCGGGCACCTCCAGAACTGAGCCTTTCATACCACAGACCAACCTGTCATCTTCAGGTGTAACAATCCAATCATTTGATTTCTTTGCAAGTTCTTACAAATGTAAACTGATATTAATATCAATTTTATTTCCACCTTTAAATTACCCTAATTTCTAGCTGACAAGGAGTTTGCTACTGCAGAGCCAGCAGGAACCACCACAAAGCTAGTGGAGCCCTTTGTAAAGGAGAAGAAAGGGGAAGAAAGAGGCAGATTCTTGTAACCTGGAGAATTTCCTCCTCAGGTAGCTGTGGGGACAAAATCCCACAGGAGAATTTATTTCTCACATCCATCCCACTGTCATCAATGCCAAAGGAAATCTGGAACTTCTCATCAGCTAAACACCATGAACCCTATAGCATCCAGCCTTTGGTCACTGCAGTCTAAGCACACATCCATTTATTACAAAATGTTATTCATGGTGAGAAGCATTAAGAAAATACTTCATGATTAGCTTCTTGGTTCACTCGTTCCTTTAGCTGTATTTATAGTATTTTAACTAGCTGACATCTATCTTTCAGTTAGAAAGTACAACTGACCTTGTCTTAACTTTTCTGTGCTGATATTTTTAAAACTACATTTGACACATATTCACCTAAAAATCACTTTACACAAACAACTTAAAAGGGATGCTCTGATCTCCCCTGCTAATGAATTCAGCTGAAAAATTTCATTGTTGTCTGCCTAACAATCCCCTAAGAAATTGTCCTGATGGAGACAATGCATGCCTTCACATGAAATGCAAATGCTGATCTCAGCAACTCCCAAAAAACCCTAACCCCAGAAAAAACATCGCACTGCAACGACAGGTCTCTGCACAAGCTCATTAGTCCTCCCGAAAAATACCCAAACCTTGTTTCTTGTAGTAGAACCCTTACTGCTAGCTTCCTTCAGCTAGGTGTACAATATTTGTGGGAAATCAGTATTGGCAGAGCGAGTCTTTTAAGCAACCGCTTAAGGCTGCAGAATGTCGCACACCAACCATTCCATTCAGTTCCTGGAGACAGACTTCCAGCGGGAGACTCTCACCAGAGCCACTGTTACTAAACCAAAATTGCTTTCCTTGAACATCATTTCGAAGGCACAGCGCGGACAAGAAAAATGAGGCGCTAAAAGAACAATGAGAAAACTTACTAAAAATACGCCATCTTATTCCCTACATTAGCTCCTGCAAGTGCTGAGTCATCTCCGCCTAATTTTACTAGCAAAACTACAAAGTGGTTTGTGGCTGTTCTTTATCCCGTTAGCAAGACAAACATCCACTGCTGGAAAAGACTGTTTTCCTGCCTGAAGAGCATCGTCAGCATGGCATATTCCAGCTTCAAAGCCTTTACACTGAACGGTGACGACTTGCAAGAACCAGAGGCAGCCCGTCATGAATTTCAGATCTCGGAGGGAGTTGCAGGGCAGATGCACAAAGCAGTGCTTTCCTCGCGACCTGAAACAAGCTACTTTGCAAATCAGCGTGCAAGAAGAACAGAAGGCAACAATACTTTTGTGCTACGTGGCGTTTTCTAAAACCAGGTGCATGCTAAAGAAAGCTTCCCTGAAAAGCTATGTCTCCCTGAGAGGTGCGAGAAGGGAAAGAGTGACGCCAAAGCCATCGCCACCATGCCACCAAAACCCTTAGTGGAGACCCAGGGATGCCAGCAGGCACCTCTCTGGCAAAGATCACCTCCGAATCATCTATGTTTAATTGACAGAAAGGAAAGAGTGACCCCAAAGCCATCACCACCATGCCACCAAAACCCTTAGTGGAGACCCAGGGATGCCAGCAGGCACCTCTCTGACAAAGATCACCTCCGAATCATCTATGTTTAATTGGCAGCCAGGGCGTGTAACTGGGCAGATGTCCCCATCTGGCATGAGCTGCACCTCCGCCAGGAGCCCCTGCCCATGGAGCTGTGCCCGCTGGCCTGGGGCAGAGCCCCCCGCAGCACAGGGATGGCCACGGCACAAGCCCAGCCTCTGCGCTGTGGGTGCCCCAGGACTCCCTTTCAGAAACTAGATGGGAGCTTGATGCGAAGCTTATAAAACCTCATTTTTCAGAACGTTTTCTTTATGGGAAGCTGTTCTACCAGAGCTCAACTCTGGAAGCAAGTATATACCTGTCAAATAAATTGTTGATATTACTTTCCCTCCCTGCGAGCGAAAAACTGAATGAGTTTAACCCCCGGCCTCGGCGTTATTTAGCAGCACACTGCGCTCCTTGTTTCTTGGGAAGAGCTGCAACTGAGGCTCAGAACACTCATTAAAAATACCTCAGATTGAATTTCATAGCCCACAACTTTTGAAAAGGAATATAATGGCACCATTCAATGCTTTCTGTGTAATTCAGCAGCGTAGCTGCCAGCGCGTAACTGGGGATGGAAACCCCAATCTCTGTGATACCCCCCCAACCCCTCACCTCCCACTTTATACCACTCCTCTCTGTTACAAGGCAAAAATCATCTAACCACCTTCTTGGGTTTTCTTTTTTTACCATTAAGTAGTGCTTGAGAAGAAAATAAAATCATTCTATTATTCAGACCACTTTCTTCTCTGGTCTGTTTTCTTTGCCTGCTCATTTTTCCTCATTTTGTTTAGCCATAAGCAAACACTTTACTAGAACGAAGGAGCAGGCAATTTTAAAGTCATCAAATGTGAAAACAGAACCCTTATATGCAGGCTGGAAACATGAGAATATGAAGTGTTATGACTATACAGGAGTTATTAACTATAAAACCAGATTGAGATGCAAAGTGGTTATTTACTATTTTTATTTGGACACATTTTAGTTTAGCCATGATTCTAGTAAAATCTTTCGAAGAAAAGAAATCATTTAAATGGAAGAACTCTTGAGACCCGGGGGAAAAAAAAACCAAAAATGAAAACCAAGCAATGAGAGATGTTCAGGCAAAATTTTAAATCTTGAATCTGAAGTAAAGTCAAATGTAACAAGAAAAAGCTTCCGATAATCCCTGTTCAACCCTGCATCAGTCCCAACAATAACTTTTAATCTGAGCAAGAGCTGACACCATCCAGAAATGTACATATTTTTCTTTTTACTTAATTATGGGAAGGAAAGCACATTTTCACAATAGGATACAGAACAGGATAATTTCATGACGGGATTGTTAACTTGAAAGGACACCCTTAGATGAATCCTTCAGGCTGTGGCTGCTGCTAATCTCTAAAGTACTTACGTTACACCCTAACTCTTGCCTTCAGTCAGGCCACTGGTCCAGGTGGATCTACTGCTCCTACAGCCACAATGTGAGGCGAGGTAAAGAAGGCAACCTTGCATGAAATTTAAAAAATTAAGAGTTTCTGTAGGATCCACTTGGTACCAGCCTGTCTTGCAAAACTAACATGGATTGGCTAAGGTAAAGTTTGGTTGCAGCATCCTATAATTCCTGCAGATTGGATGTGGAGTAATCCTGTATTTTATGTGCAAAATTGAAACAGAGATGGCCCTGAGTTCATTCCCAATGAGTAAAATTCATGACCACAAGATGTTTTTGAGGAAACGAAATTTAAGTTCCAAAATCTATGTCAGCTTTAGGTAGTGGAAAGGCAGAAGTTTTGGGTCATTTTTTGCCAGTCAGGTTCCCAATACACAAGAGTTTCTTGTCTGGTCACACAAGACCTGTCACCAACCTGACAGACTCAAACTGCCTGGTATCCTTTGAATTGTGGAAATTTAGGAAATGTATTCAACATTTCTTTAAGCAACCTTAAAAGCCTTGAAGATCGAATACACTGGGAGTCTGAACCGACTTGTAAACACGTAAAGAAAGACACAGGAAAAAAAGAAAGAACTGGCTAAACACTTACAGGATTTGCAAGGGAAGGTACAAGCTCTTGATTTGTGCATCACTGTAAAGTGCTACCTTTGGCGAGACAAAAACCAGAGTGGAAAGAACTGGTACAGCGGGTGTTACAATAATGGCTGCTTTTACCAACAGATTTCAGAGGCACCTTATAATGATGTAGTCAAGTCACATTTTCAAGGAAGGATAAAAAATAACCACCTCCCTTTTTGATACAGCTACAGGTTTTCAGAGCGATCCTCAGGAGCTTTTCTGCTCATTCTTTGCAGCCTGCCTGCAACTTGCAGCATCCCCTAACAGGGCAGATGCTTTGAAAAAGCCACCCATGAGTCATCCCAGGTCTCTGAAAGATGAAACTGTCTCTGGATTGTAAAAATCTGATGAACGGTTATGTTAGCAAACACCACATAACTCCAGCAACCTTCGGGGAGCACAAACAGAGGAGTGGTGCCAGTGTGCACTGGAGATACAGTGACTTCACCTCCAGTCACTTCGAAATCCAAAGCTGCTGGGACTGCCCCATATGTTGAATCTAGCACTAAACAGCAAAGGAGCACAGACAGAGCAGAGATCTGCTTATACATTTGTGGCAAACCAGGGAAAGAAGGGATTTGTATCTGCATGGGAGGGGGGAGGAGGAGGGGGAAGAAAGGCCAGCAGGACTTCTAAGCTGCACATGATGTTGTCTGTTAACAGCATGTGGTATGAGCTGGGCAAAAAGCCTCCCATCGATCTTCAGAGTGCTTCCTCCTGACTACGAGGTTTTACTCTCACCTACGTTGAACTTGGGACTTTCAACTTTGGCCTGATTTCCCACCCCTTCTTCTGCACCTGTGTGTGCTCTCTGTGTGCATATATACGTATGTATACATATATGTACCTTACAAAACCGCCTGTGCCTGTAGCTGATGTGCAGTACTTCAAAGAAAAATACCTTAACACCCTTCTGCTTCATTGCTCATTTAACCATACAAAATGTTCAAGCTGGGGAGATTCCTCAGAGATCTGCTTTCTGTCACTCAGACAGAGGCATCAAATATCAAAGGGAAGCAACACCATGTTATTATCACAAGTACATTAACACAGCCTCTGAAACACAACTTTTATGGCTTCTATTTTGTTTTAACGTGGGATACTGTTTTCTTTTATGCTCTGTTTAAAAACATGTGCTGTACAGACTTAAGTTATTGTGATATGGGTTTTGGATAGAATTGTTAAAATAAATCTTTAGGCACAGTGGATTTACAAAGGCAAATGAGCCACTCAACTGTTTTTTCCTTAAGGCCAGAGTACAGCAGTGCCATATTAGATACCACTTTGATATAGATGAGCTTTATCAGCAACAACAGGCTTCGTGGGAAACAAGCGTTCTCTGTTCAGGATACGTCAAAGAGAAGTCTTTGGGGATGTGCTATCAAAAGTCAAACATCAGGCTGACACAATGCGACTTCTTTGACCACATTTTCAGTCTTAGGTTGAATTCCTCCAGAAAGGGAGTTTTAATTCATTTACCCTTGAGGATAATGTGTGCAACTGGAAAAGGATTTGATTTTATCTAATTTGTGTTTTTTCCTTAGTGCTGAAAACCAAGACCTTATGTGCTTAAAGATGGCATGCATTCCATTTTAAACTTACCTTTACAAATACACTTTATTTAATGCTAATATTCAGGTAATTTCCAGATTCCTGGGCTGTGCAAGAGCAACACTTTTATTTAAAATATAACAACATAATTGGATGCTGCAAGTGATTATTGGATGCTACAAGTGATTATTATCACTTATAGT
The DNA here is from genome assembly GCA_028565335.1 of Limnodromus scolopaceus. Taxonomy (NCBI): domain Eukaryota; kingdom Metazoa; phylum Chordata; class Aves; order Charadriiformes; family Scolopacidae; genus Limnodromus; species Limnodromus scolopaceus. The sequence continues at coordinate 155,028,232 of JAOXNO010000001.1, forward strand.
GAGTATATCAATAAAGATTGCCATGGAATTATTATCTGTCAGGGTTGGAGCAACTTGTCAGAAACAATCTTCTTCATCTTTTGCTTTTTATTTTAAGAGTAAAACTAAACTAATCCCACCTAACTCTAACTGAGGTGCCTAAGGCAGAAGGGTAATTTTTCAGATTCTCACATTCCTGTCTGACCAACAGAGGGGAAATAAGCACTTTCAGAGTACCAGTCAATCAACCTAAAATTTGAATAATATGGGAGGTGGCCCCTCTTCCTCCTCTTTTTTATAAGATAGAGTAACTACAGCTGGCATAAAGCTCTTATTGAAAGCCAGTTTCACATGGATATATATTTTTTACAATACTTAAGCTTAAAAAAAAAGAAGGAAGCTTTACAAAATAAAGAGGTTCACGATTCTTTAAATCAGAATTTTGGCTCCTATGAGAAGAGATTTCAGAAAATGACCAATATAAAAACAAAGCCTTCTCACTCCTTCCTTAGATGGGCTTTGAAACTCCTCAACAGAAAGGAAAGGGACAATAGAACTAAGCAAATCCACATGCAAAGAGAGCCCACCGCTTGCTGAAGGTGCCTCCAGACAGAGATTGAGCCATTGGAAGGATGGCTGAACCTGTAGCAGCCAGAGATCAACACCATCAGCTGTTGCTTAAATGAGAGCAAATATCCATTCCTGGCCAGGCACATAAGCAGAAAAGGCAATGGGCTTCAACAAAGCAGCAAGGGCGCACCTGCCCAGCACGGCCCTGATGAGATAAGATTTGCCAAAGTACTCAAAAGTATGACATAATTTTTTTCTAGGCAGTTTTAACAGGATATAGAAACCTCATGGTAAACCTCAAGTATCAACAGCCACTCCTGTTAAGTGTTTAAAAGAGCACAAATTTCTGGAGACAAAAGCCAGCAGAACATTGCTTAGAATTTGCTACTGATCGTCTATTATATTAAGAAGCTCATCAGAAAGTCATTCCAGACTTGTTTTTTTCCAAATTGAAAAATATTTTTGTAGCAATTATACTTAATAAATATCCTTCATGTTTGTCTATTTATAAAATGTTTGGGTTATTCATGTTTTCACCAGCCCTCAAGTGAAGTTCTAGGCCAGCATACACATATACTTTAGTCATCTCCACCAAAACAGTCTTCCTACCAGCTTCAGAAATTATTTTTATTCATCCTAATTTACTTAGAGAGGTCAAACTACCCTGTCAGACTTAGAATAAATCTCCATAGAGAAAGAACTTCTGCATGCAGAAGGCCACATTGGCATTGAACCATGATTACTGCTTGCATACCTCTTGTACTGGCCTTTTACTCATTTTTAATCACAATGTCTCCTAATACTTGACAAAGAACACCATGTGACTAAAACAGGCAGAACCGTAACCCTGATTTGGCATTAAGGAACCAATATTATCAGCTCTTCCTTTTGTGGACTGTAAATATTTCTTAAATTGTATCAAGCTGTTTGGTACCAACATCCCATCTACTCTTGAACACTGAACAAAGTCTTGGCCAGGAGAACGGCATAGGCTTTGCTGGATAAGAAAGATACGTGGAGCTGTGTGTCACTGGCATCCTGCTGGCTTGTTAATTCTTACCAGCTCATCAACACTCCTCAGCAGGTTGATACAAGTTCAGTGAAGGCAGTGGTTTCTGAGTCCCAGTGGGAGATTCCTGCTGACCACACATTGGGGGAGCTGAGGAAGTTGGCCATCACACCCCTGGCAGGCCTAAGACCTGGTGACCAAACAAGGTGCTGCAGTTCTGCTTCTAGCCATCCAGAAATCACACCAAGAAAAAAGTCTTCATGTTTGTAATAAACTAACAGGTCTAAAACTCTGCTGAGGAAGTGTAAAGACTAGCAAATACAGAGGTCTGTCATCACTGGAATTTACATCTCATCACCTTTGCTGGTACCAAAAAATCTAAAAAAGTAATCAATATGTGTTATGGGTACTTACAGCACAGACAATTTGCTCCAAGAACAAAATGAGGTTTACTCAGTGACAACAGATTAGACCAATGATGGCTTTACTGTGTGGCTCTCACCTATGGGACCATCATACCTGGACGTAGTGTTTGCCTCGGAGAGGTTTAGTACTTGCTGCTAAAACAGCAGCAAATACCAGCAGCCAATACCTCCCGTTTCTCAGAGCCTTGCTTGGGTTGAGATTCATCTCTTTTTAACTCCAATTAAGGATCCAGTTGCCCTGGACCTCCTTCATGGCAAAAGGAAAGACTGGGCACTCCCAGAGAAGCAATCAGGCCAGCCCAAACTGAATAGATTAACATGGCCTTCAAATCATTGCGGCTTTGCCTCTTCCTCTGGATTACGGGATCTTTAACAAGAAATAAGCATACCACCATGTTATCATTAACATTCATGAGGTATTTTGTCTACAGTGCTGTTAGGAAACAGATAAGTGCTTACACAAAAGATATTACACATATTAGCTGACATCATCAGCATATTTTAAACAGTCTCCCGAAATTGAATTCAAATGACCAAACTACTAAAGACAAACATTTCCCAATAAAAAAAAAAAGTAATTCATACCCGTTAAGCAGCTCTCACCACCAGCTATTTCAGGATATCCCGACATTAAATCAAATATTTAAGGAAGGGCTTACATTTCATTTTGAGCAGTGATGAATATATCTGGATATGTGCCCTTGCTGGAGATTTATAATTAGGGTTAGCATTACACTGAGTAATTTTAAAAGCTTGAGAAATCACAAGATCCTTTGAGGTCATTTCTCTGACATCGCATGTGGATCCAATACTGAACAGAAAAAATTCCACAGACCACATGTTTGCCAATGTGCAAAAAGCCATTCATCCTGAAAGCAGCAGAGACATGAACTTGCCCCATCAGCTGCACTTCAACCAAAGGATGACCGACTTTCTTCCACTCCCGGTAATTGCGATCAAGAGAGGACACTATTAAAATCCATTTCACTCCTCATAACTGCTGGCAACAGAGTCCCCAAATGTTCCTAAATATGCTTTTAACTAAGGCCACGAGTGCATTAAAAGCAATGGATTTCTGTCAGGGCTGAGCTGTGGGGTGAGTGGTGGGCTCGTGCAGAGCGCTCCCACCACTGTGCCAGTGACCACAGTGGAATCCAACTCACCCAACTTCAGCTGTCTAGAAGTTACTGTGTTTAGTCTAAGCTCATGGCCTGGGTTGTCTCTCTGCAGTCAGACAAGAGAGAAGTATCGTGAGAGAAAATTCATCCCATCTGGAGACAGATGTGTCACACACCCAGGGTGAATTGCCCACCAGGGGCACCTCTCATTCCACCCTCTTCTTTGGGGGGAAGAGGGGCGAACAGAAGAAAGATCCACTTTTATAAAGCTGTGTATTTGTTTTAAGCAAGATAATGGTCTTGAAAGGACTTAAGAAGACAACAGCAGACAAAGCAGAAATAGAGAGAGTAGCATTGAGAATGTATGACAAGAAGGATAGGTCCTCAAAGCTGACCTACGGTGCGGGCTATGAGTAACACCAAAATCCTCTGTTTTCTAAAGGGGCTGCCCAACACTTACAAACCAGAACTAGGAGCAAAACGTACATCCCATGTTTTCTCACAGTAAAAATAACCAATTCCATTCAATATCATGTTGAGGCCCATATTGAAAGGGAGTTCCAGTAAATTTGTTACCTAAATACAAACACTTAGCAGCTCCCTACGTTTAGAGCATCAATGAAAGGAAACTCAGGACTCAGCAACACAACATCCAGCGGCACTATCCCCATCAAAAGAAGGACTTCCAGCTTCTTCTCAACTTCAAGTGATGGCTTTAAGGAGATTCAGTGCCCAACAGCAGCCTACCGAATAAGGATCAAATTTTGACTTAGCAGACCCATCCTGTAAGGTGCTGAGTAACACGTTCCTTCAGGAACTCAGCAGCTTGCAAGGCCAGCTGGCTGGAAGGGCACACAGCATTTCCCAGAGTACACATGGCCCCACAGGCAAAACCGTGCTAGTAGCAAATCGCTCAGCAACGGTCTTCAAGAACAATGAAGAAACTCAAGCAGGGAAAATGTAAATAAAGTGTTATATGTGTGGGCTGCTGCTTAAGGTCTTAAAATAGATTTTGAATAAAGGAGCAACATGTCTGTCTAATAGACGTACTCTTCTAGTCATGAAGAACCGGCACGATCGATTAAAAGAAACGCTTATGCAATGATATACTTAGTCTCTGATTCCAGCATCTCCACGTTGACAGATCAATAAGTGATTTGGAAAAACACACCTTCTAAAACCCATGAGGTAGCTATACATGTGTATAGTTATATTGAAAATAGATGTATGCATGGCTTTTCCCTTCACCACTTAGAGTAACCGACTGAAAAATACCCACGGCAACACAATGCACGCAGTTATACGAGGGGCGATTTGTAGCCCTGTTTTAATGACTGTATTTGCCAAAGGCAGAAATCTGCTTACTGTTATTTCTAGCAATAGTATACTTTACTAAATAGCCAGTCTTGTGTAAAAAAAAAAATAAATCCACAACATAAAACATACACTAACCTTTTATGTTGCTGCTAAGTGGTTTGTGAAATCTGGTTTTGCGATTACATTTAAGATGTTCTGTGTAGTTGCTATTAGCCAAGTATCCTATGCGGGGGCAGGAATGACCTCAAAAGTATTCAAGATAGACTTGAAATGCTACACAGTAAATCACGTTTCCATGCATCACAGAAGCCCATACATCATAAATAAACAGATAAATAAATAAAACCAATTGAACAAACACGGCTTTGCTTTTTTGGTTGAGAATGTCTGAAGCTGCCCAAAGTTGACAACAAAAATAGCCTAAATATTCATATCCTTACAGCAGTCTTTACAGTCTTAAAAAAAATGCATTCCCAACCTCTAAATATTCATAGAAATAACAGTCTAATAATGTAATAACACAGTTGCATGCTAGGATACTGAGAACCGTGCTTTGAAAAGAAAAATATCACTCAAAGTTTTCAACAAGTGTCATAAACTAGAGAGTTGATCCTGAAGTTAGAGCAACCAATGTAATACTCTGTGCATACACGATATATTACTATTTCTGATGGCTTTTGTGTGGAAACAATGGGCCCTATTGATGGAGAATCACAAGCCACTGCTACAACGCCAAGTATTACATTTTTAAACTGTCAATCACCTATACAAACACTGATGGAAAACTTCAACCAAAATTTTGTGCTCAGCTTTCGATACTTACTATTCTGTTTTACTTTTCTGAGAAGTTTCACTTCTCATATTAAAAAAAAAAACCTGAGAATTACAGACATTGGTCTCTTATACCCATGAGCCTTGAACAAGAAACTCTTAATATCTCCACAATGTCTCCTAACTCTGGAGCATCACTATGTCTGAATTACTTTGAGTGCTGTTTTCACCAAGCAAACAGTGGGGTTTTCAGACTCAACAACATGCTCTTTTCTCTATTTTGTTGATTTTTTGTTTTTAAACTTTGCAATGATTCTGCTGGTGACTACAAGGCTGGTTTTTAACTGCATCATTTCTGGTCACAAAGGCAAGAGATCACTTTGTCCATAACTCTAAGGCTAATCCATGGTACCTGCTGCAATCCCAGCTACCGCCCTTCCGACACATGGGTGCCCAGGAGGCAGAACACACTTGTGCCCACCGGTCAAGCTGGGGAAAGCCTTGCCCCTGTGGCATCAACTGTGTTAGGGTTACCAGCCTTCACATCAAAACTCTGCCCAGAAGTTACTTGCTGCTACTGTGAAGTTGGTTTGCATCCTTAACCCACGAATGAGCACAGGGGAGGTAAGAGGGAGAGGTTCCTAACATCCGCTAGGACTTGGTGGCAGCTCTCTCTTGGGAAATTTCCCCTACACTCCCACAAGGCCAGGGAAAGGGCCAAAATGCATTTGAAAATGGTTTTTCCACTTGATTTCTGATGTGTGTACATGTAATTTTTACCTGTTGTTACAGAAAAGCATGCACAATCACAGCCAAGCACGTTTCAAACTCATCTAGAAAGAAAAAGGAGAGGCAATTTCTCCCACTCCATAACCCTTTATTCACAGTTAAAAGTTCACAGCCAGCAGAACAAAAATTAATCTCTGATTATGTCAGGACTGAAAAATAAATATTTAATTTCCTCAGCCTTAGACACATATCTTTTGCTTTCTTGACATTTGTTTATATGGTTAAAACAAACAAACAACAAAACAAAACCCACAATCTTTTAGCCAAGTACCGTAATAAGAAGAGAACACAGTGAAAGCCCACAGCTGCTCTCAGTTGAATCCCAGTTTGCCTAGCATTTTCACCTGAGAAGCCTGAATGCCTGCAACAACAAAAATAAAGCAACCTACTGTAGAATCCCTGTAAGGTGAACAGAAGTCCAAGCAAGAGCTCTGACAAGGAACATGAGCCAATTTGCAGCGCTCAGTTTCTAAGCCACCTTCATTTTTTTCCTCTCACAAAATGGTAAAGCCTAAAAGCAGGCTCTGTTAGACGAGTGGCAATAAGCATCCTAACTAATCCCAGGTGCTGGGACTTATATAGGTGATGAATTTTTTCAGGTGCTGCTCTGTTGTTAGCAGAGGTCACCTTGCCAACCTTTCCCATTAGGGCTGGCAAGCTTCAACAGCAGAAGAACCCAAAACTCTTTTGCCTACGAGGTCTAGTGGCTCGTATGTAACTGCAGGAGTGTAAAAGTGATGCTGTTCCTTCACTGGAGGTGGAGAGGAGAAAGTGTAAGTGCATTTCAGAGAAGGTCTGTGGTGAAAAAGAGCAGAGCTGAACACCAAACAAGCCATATTTGGAGTGGGAGGCAAACAGAACAAAATAAAAACAAGCATGCATGTTATATTTTAATATTCTGGAGTTTGCCACTTTATCTTCAAAGTAGTAAGACTTTTCTCAAAGGTATTGATGCATAAAAAAAGTAAATAAATCCCGTACGCCTTTTTCAACAAAATTTCCAAACTGTATTACTAACCCCTGTGTGAAATTCAAAATAGAAGAAATCCCACCAAAAGTAAAACAAACTCTCAAAGAAATAATTCAAAATATCGTAGCCAGTGAGACCACGATATTCCAAATGAACATGTTTTTGACAAAGGCAGCAGTACTTTTCCACAAATGCAGGTGAAATCCAGCATGTTGGGTCACATATTACTGTTCCTACTTCTAATGATAATTATCCAGAAAAACAAACAACCACCATCACCACCACCACTACTATCATAGTTCAAGTTCTTTGTAAAAACAGCAAATCAATTCCAGAAAGTCTGGTACTGTGAACTGTCATGCAATTAACCTAGGTATAGTCAAAATACAGCAGACGGGTGAGCATGGAATAACATTAATTTATATATTTAAATGATGAATTATCTGCATAAGAGATGACTCATTAAGACCTTGCAGTTGCCATTTAGGAAAGCGGCGACACAAGCAGCAACCAGCCAATTTCCTTCATTTTGCCATTCCAAACTCACGTCTCGAAAATCTCTCTGTATGAATACCTTATCTGCCAGCCACTAGCAATCATGATCCTTTCAGAACCAGATTATCAAAAGATATTTTATTAACAGACAGCAAATAGCCATGGAAAAGGTACCTCACTTTCAGGTATCACCTTTCTTGACAAAAACCAAACTTGAGACACACAGGAGAAAGTCTGAGATGGAGGCAGAAGCTTCCATAGAGCTAATTTATCAGAAACCTAACTGCAAATGCCCCATATATCCATACCCATATATACAGACATTGCTTTAATTGCACCAAACAAGCCAAAGACACTGACAGAAATTTCAAACAAAATTTTTAGGCAACTGCAGCGCAGGTCTTCAGCTCAAACAGCATTCAAATCCCCACTGAAAGCCCCAAAATGTCAACTTCATTTTCTTATTTTCAGTATTCAAGTTTAAAGTGTGTGTTCTCAAAGTAAGACTGAAATGTAAGGTAATATAATCTGCAACAAGTAGCTGGTACCATCTCCAGAGAATGCCCATTCTGCCTGAACGTTTACATCACTTTCACTACAACTTTCCATACATCACCAGTTAAACCAGTTACACACTAGGCTAGACTACACACCTGGGAGGTAAGCAGCACACCTTCCCTACTTTATTCTCATACTGCCATTAAATCATTTCACATACTAACTTCTACTCAATCTTTAGGATAAAGTGTTAATGAAAAGTGTGTGCGTACTTTTGATTACACTGCTTCCTAGGGGCACCATAACCTTATATCATTCTAGGGTACATTACTTTTACTATACCTAATGAGTCAACATTTGAACATTATATTTCAATGCGCAAAATCCCTAAAATTTGCTCATGTGAAAGATGTGAAAGAGAGGCCACTGTGTTCTGGGGATGGTTTACAAGCTTAAGGTAGCCGGAGGCTATACTGATTTAGTGCAATTTTTCTCATAGTTTGCAATGATGAAGATGTTGACCACACCTGAACAAAAGCTGGGTGCCAGGAAAGACAGCAAAAGCAGAAATAAAACTCGGGGAACATTATACACTCACATTAGCTGAAGCATGATGGTAATGCAAGAACAAATGGGTATTAACCTGGCTATGAATATGTTTAGACTACAAATTAGAAGAAATTTTATAACTGGTTAATTAGTGAGGGTCTGGAAGAGTTTTCCATAGTGAATATACAGGGCAATAAACGTAAGTACATTTAAGATGGAGTCAAAATAAATTTCAGATAGGATTCTATAACCTGGCTGCTTGCCATAAGAGAGGACTGTGCTCAGTAACCCAGAAAATCAGGTCACATCCTATATTCCCAAAGACATCCTAAAGGAACCAAGCAATGCCAACTGATGATTTTGTCATGAGCATGGAATTTTTGTTCTTTAAGCCCCCGTTACTGAGGCTGATGGGAGAATCTGTTTTAAATTTAAAGAGTGAATAAATAAAGTGTTAGCCTGGGGTTTGAGGAGAAACACTTTTAAAATATGAACTCTGCAAACTCAAAAACCAGAAGGCAAATAAAAAGAACAAAACATCTGTTACTTCTTAAAATCTCATGGTTTCTAAGCCACTGGGGGCAGAGGGAGGCTGATTCATGATTTCTGAATGCTTAGGTTGACAATTCAAAGAAGCAAAGTGTGAAGGAGTCCAAAACTTAGTACACAAAAGCACTAGGATGCCTAAAAATGGAAGAGTGTAGATGCCTAATTTAAACATTCAACTTTCAAATGAGACTTCTCCAACTTAGCTGTTGCTGCTGCTGCTGCTGCTTCTTTTGAGCAGCAAACAGCTATGGGCTTTGACCACAGCCCTCTGGTTGCTCAAGAGCTCTCTCTCAGCCTGTTGTCCTGGCCACAATGTTTTTTTGGTTTTCAGCTGCTTTGAGGTCTTCTCCCTTGGTTTTGTCCCTATTCATTGCCAGCCACAATTTATCCGCCTCTAGAAGGTGGTAGTTTCTTAGAAAAAGTCAATGGCCCTAATAAAAAAAAACATGTAAAATTATGCTGATACATGAGGCAAACCACAGACTCAGTTCTGTTACTAATGGACTTGTAACTCCAGCTAATTTTAAAGACTCCAGCACTTTTCAGGTTTAGGATGGCTTCCTCCATTTAGGCTTTTAAAAGACAAATTACTTCTCAAACGTTTACTCACATTGTTTCTGGATATCTGCACTCAAGTGATACCATTGTACTGCAGCAATATTAAAAATAATTATGTCACGATTTTAAAATCCATTTCTATTATTGCCAGCAGTCTCCTGTGAGCTATTTATTCAACCTTTAAGGCAGCATTGAACACAGATATTTGGTAGATGTAATGCGGAAGATTGAGAGTTCTCATTTGCTGGGCAGACACAAGTTTCAAGCACAAATGGTGGGTTGCTGAAGAACTCCTTCCTGCCACGTGCTGTCCTGCCTGCTGTACTTCAACAGCTCCTGTGGCTCTCTGGTGTCATCCCTTCACATCCCTCTCGTATTTTTCCAGCTTCTACTGCTCCGTCTCTTTATGCCATCTGCCATCTTTGACATGACACATCAGAGAAGCAGGAATCTCTTCCTAAGGTACAACATCAGGACGCAGTAAGACCTTAACACCACCCTGACAGCAAAAGTGGAGCTACAAGGTGGGGGAAAAAAACAAGCAGTCTGCTCCACTAACAGCAGCAATCCCCACATCATTCTTTATCAGGGGGTGTACTGATAGGGCGAGTGGTAACAGGTTTAAACAGAAAGAGGGACGATTTAGATTAGATATTAGGAAGAAATTCTTTACTGTGGGGGTGGTCAGTCTTTTTTCAGTGGTGCCCAGTGGCAGGACAAGAGGTAGTGGGCACAAACTTGAACATAAGACGTTCCATCTAAACATGAGGAGGAACTTCTTTACTTTGAGGGTGGTAGAACACTGGAACAGGCTGCACAGAGAGGTGGTGGAGTCTCTGTCTCTGGAGACATTGAAAACCCACCTGGATACGTTCCTGTGCAACCTGCTCTAGGTGAACTTGCTTTGGCAGGGGTGTTGGACTAGATGACCTCCAGAGGTCCCTTCCAACCCCATATCATTCTGTGATTCTGTGGTAAGGCACTGGAACAGTTTGCCCAGAGAAGTTGTGGATGCTCCATCCCTGGAAGTGTTCAAGCCCAGGCTGGATTGGGCTTTGAGCAACCTGCTCTAGTGGGAGGTGTCCCTGCCCACGGCAGGGGGGGGTGGAGTGAGATGATCTTTAAGGTCCCTTCCAACTCTAACCGTTCTATGATTTACAGAGCAAAAGTGCTCCAACAGTTGATTAGATTCTTGATGGGAAAATCAAACCTTAAAACCTCTCATTCTCTCTTGTGACAAAAAATTGCATTTTGTTGTGAATTGCATGCAATACAGGTGCCACACTGTAGGCTTTGCACTCCAATTCTTTTTCATGAGTTTGAAGGCACTTTGGACCCATATTACAGTGGGTGAGCAAGCATCCCATTAGTGTCCAAGGAGAATGTTTGTCTAAATAAAAAGAGCACGTCGGGTACTGACACCAAGCATGGGAACACATTCTTACATACTTCAAAAGGAAAAACTGAGGAAGATATTTCAGGCAGCTTTGATAAACAGGGGCATTGGAAAATTCCATTAAAAATGGGCTCCATGAAACATTAACACTTCAATGTGTCAGTAGTAAAAGAATAAGCTCATTTTACACTTGTTTTCTTTTTTAAAGCTGCCAAGTCATACCCAAACTCTTCCACCGTTTCCACCTTTACCCGACCTGATGTTAATGGGAAGTATGAGTCAGGAGGTAATGAATATTAGCCTTGAAACCCCTTCACAAATACATTCCACCCGGGTATAGACCTCGGCTTTGGTGTTCTCCATCCCAACACCAAGTACACTTCATACCAAATTCAAGTTTAGTGAGAAAATACATCCATGACCCCTGGAGCAGGGAGGTAACCTCCTGACTGCAACTGAAGCATTTTCATCAGCAAGGCCCAAAGCCAAGCCCCCTCTGCCTGCTCTCCTTGAGGCTACAAAAACACAGATGAGCATCTAAAACTCTCCTGGCTCTTTCTGTTGGCTGGGTTCAGGGTCCCCACTCGGCACAAGGAATGACTCTTGACTAAAGCACTCTGCTCCTGCTGGTCAACATTTCACATGGCTAACTCTTGAGTGTTTATCTCTCTCCAAGTGCCTAACACCCAGCAGAGCAAAGCCAATGCTTCTCAATGATTCTGTAACACAAAGCTGTTACCTAAAGAACCGGTAATGATCAGTGTCACATCCATGAACAGAAAGATATTATATATATATTATAATAGGTGTATTTTCACCTTTCAGCTCCTCTCTGTACTTTAGGAGACAATTATAAAACCAGAAAAGAAGACTATTTTAAAAATCCTTGTTAGTTGGTATTTGCTGCTTACTGCTTGGATGTTAGTGAAAGGTGGCCATTAGGGGACAGTCTGAGCCACCCACTTCCCTCAAGCACTGTACCTGCTATAGCAGAATTGCTGCTTTGGAACTTGGAAACAGTTGCTGACCTTGAATTTGCACAAAAAGGTTAAACATTTTACTGGTAACAAAACAACTATTCTATGAGTAATAGTTTTATATTATCCCAAGGGCCACGAGTTTGTTTATAATTACTCATAAATAACTTTTTCATAACATAAACTGTCTTACTTGAGCACATCTCTACAGCTGCATTAGCCTGTTGTGCCTGCAATCCAGAAGACAAGAATTCAAACCCCTGTCCCTATTTTTTTTTAAACATTGGTCCTGAATGCACAGTTGGAAGAAAATTACACCAACATAACCCTGACTGTCCTCATCCCAATCCGAAAAGCTAACTACAATACAGCTAGCAGAAGAAAAATCTCCTAACATCTTCAAGAAGTCCTTAATCTATAATTAATGTCGACAGCCTTTAAAGTCTGTAATTCTTGCATCTTACATTCATATTTTAAAGGTACAGTAGTTCTGAGTTAGGCTGGGTATGGAGCCAGTTTAAAAATTAATGAACTAGCATTATATTTAACAGCAATATAAACAGCATTGTTTTTCATAAGATAGAAACTCATTTTTTCTTTAAAATTAAGAGAAAAAATTGTCAAGCAACACTTGTTAAAGTTACAGTCTCTAACCTTTTATTTTACTTTGTCCGCTTATCTATGATCCTAACAGTTGGCATGCTAGTGTCCCTCAACCCACCATAGGCATCAGATGATGTTGTGAATTAATTATTCTCCATCAAACCTAATATCCAGCAACACACTGATGTGCTGTGAATTTTTAAAGACATATAATGACTTTCTGAGTCATGCCCACTTACTTCAAAAAAATTTAGTCACATTTAAAAAGCAACCAGTTACGTGCATTTCAGGAAATATTCACCTCGCCATTAGCCACTCTTTCTGCAATTAGTGCCTACAGCTCATGAAACTGTTGCTTTGGTAATGAATCCATCACTCTTTCTCCACCTCACTGTCTTTCTCTGTCTTGAACTCCGTTTTCTTGTAAATATGTTCTGTAAGTAAAATCTCTGCAAGCAGTCCATTCCAAAAGTTCTTCCATATAATAATCTTTTTGTCCCCATTTGAATCTGTCTACTCCTAATGAAGGCACTCAGATTTACTCCCAATGCTTGCAGAAAATCCTTACAAGACTGTCCTATCACTGAGCACAGGACTCTCTTGCCATCAGTTAAGAGCAGGCATACGCTTCGGCTCTGCTACGGAGAGGGATACTCAAATCCCAGTAAAATATAGCTTCCTCACTGAGGTAAGACACACAAAAGGAAAGCACTATATTCCAATAGAAGAAGAGGTGTCAACATTGTTGTTCAACCCTCAGTACTGGAAAAATCAACTGGATGTGGCCAGCAGTAGGAAGATTTTTTAGTCTTTACAATACTCCATCAACAAAAACTTGAAGATGGCAACTCTAGGTAGCCACTACCACTGAAAGAGACTGGAGAGAGACTAAGAGTCAAGTATTAGCATTTCAATTTGGATTTGGTTTGAATGCAATGATGCTTACAAGCAAAGGCACAATTGGCCGGTATACAAGCCATGAAGCCTCCGAATGCTCATGCATTTATTTGGATAACTTATTTTAAGTAAGATGAAAAACATGCTATGTGACAGAAGTAGGTAGTGCCGCCTATGCTTGGCTTTGTCAGGCACTTTCCATTATTAAACACTGTTTTCAGTTACTTTTAAAAAAATTGCTAGGTCATGTTCCCCACTAAGCAGATTTTCTTAGAAAAGTTTCAACCATAGCAGTTTAGGCAAACTACTAGAAATGAGAAAAGCGGAATATCCACTGTTTCCTCATCTTAACCAGTCTTGCAAGTATTTCTTTGCAAAGGTTCTGTTGGTAATCACGCTTCTGACAAAGGGCTTAAATCTGGACAAGGAATAGCCTAAGGTCAGAACCATTCCAGGAAGAAGTATACTGTTTTGAGAAAGTGTAATTTATGGCATAATACATCTGTATCAGAACCTGGAATATGGCTGCATCCTTAACCTTACAACATGCTTATGTTTGAAGGCTCAACTTAACAATGGGAGCATTCTTTTAGAGAGTTTTATTTGACTATTTCATATTTATTTAAAAAAAACCCAAAACATTTTGTGAAAGCTCCATCCCAGTGAACCCAAATGCTTCACAATAAAAGAAATCGACACAAACACACATCCACCCCTCCCACCAGAAAACATCCAAAAGATTGATGGAGCGCTAAAGACAGCGAAAGGAGTGAAAATTATTATCATATGACTTTTGACTCCAACATTGTCTTCAGGAAGGACTTAATGATTTCAGCTTCTTATAGTCTGAAACTAATGTAGGATTTAGCTTTATGACTGTGGAATCTACTACAGCATCAGATGTTTTGGCAGTAGAAAGGAGCACACACACTGAAATTATTTTGAAGCTGTCATTTGCATATACCCAGACAAGCATGCAAAATCAAACTGAGATATTGTTCAAAATCCCCTAGGAGATCCCCACATTTCGAGCTCACTCATTCCCCGCAACTACACTGCTGCATCCCATTAAAAGTCATCACAATCACAGAGAAGCCTGCATTAGTAAATCCCAATGGGGACTGCAGTTTGTTGGTGTATCATCTCTCAAATGCCCAGGAAAGCTTTATCAAGCTTCTGGTGGACACCTGAACGCACAGAACTTGCAGCAACTGAAGGTCTTTGTGTGTGACAGTCACCCTGAAATTGCCCCTAACACCAGAAAAGGTGGAGAGTTGAAAACGTCCTTGTACAATCTGAAGACACGGGGAGTGTAATGACAGTAATTTCTTTAGCAACATGCGAAAAGGAGACCAAAATTAACTTTAGCTGTACTGCAGATCAGAGGCAGGAGGTTTTCCCTTTGTCTGTATCCCCCAGCTCTGAAGGCGCAAGCCCTGCCAGCTCCCAGGCTAGCCCACAGTCCTGAGCTTTGCCCACCCTAGGGAAACGCACATTTCATAAAGCGAGCCTTCCTGGGGGCTCACCTTCATTCACATTTTCCCAAACCTTCTGCTCCTCCAAAGAAGAGCAAGAATATTCCTTAAAATGTTCTTTTCCTGATAGATTACACCCTGCCCTCAATGAACTTGTAGAAATGTTAATGCTCTTTGGGGAGGATTAAACTGTCTAGTCTATTCTTCAGAGGTAAACTGAACAAGAGAGTATCTGCCTGCTGCTTAACCAAGAAGAAACAATCTGTCAGGAGGAAAACGCTCCTTTCCCTTTGGCAGGATGATGTTCAAATCTGAAGGTGAAGCCTTTTCCTGTGCTGAAATAGATCTCAAACACTGGCACCTGACAAGCGTATGCTTTCAAAGCAAACGAAGAGCGTTGCCGCCTGCAGTTCACTGCTAGCTCTTCTTTGAGAGCAAGTGATGATCATAACTTTGCCATAAAAACAAGAGTCAGAAATCATGATCCCCAGCACTGGCCACTGGGGAAAATCATGGCACATATGACTTGGCAGAACCAAAGCCAGGCAAAAAGCCTGCACCTGGGTCGGGGCAACCCCCAGTATCAATACAGGCTGGGGGGTGAAGGGATTGAGAGCAGCCCTGCTGAGAAGGACTTGGTGTACTGGTGGATGAGAAGCTGGACAGGAGCTGACAATGTGCACTGATAGCCCAGAAGCCAACCATATCCTGGGCTACATCAAAAGAAGTGTGGCCAGCAGATCAAGGGAGGTGATTCTACTCCTCTACTCTGCTCTGGTGAGACCCCCATGGAGTACTGCCTCCAGCTCTGGAGCCCTCAGCACAGGAAAGACATGGACCTGTTGGAGAAATTCCAGAGGAGGGTCACAGTGGGTGGGAAAACCTCACCTATGAAGACAGGCTGAGAGATTTGGGGTTGTTCAGCCTGGAGAAGAGAAGGCTCCAAAGAGACCTGATTGGGGCCTTCCAATACCTAAAGGGGGCCTACAGGAAAGATGGGGACAAACATTTTAGCAAACTTGTTACAATAGGACAAGGGGTAACGGCTTTAAACTAAAAGAGGGAATATTTAGACTAGATATAAGGAAGAAATTTTTTGCAATGAGGGTGGTGAAACACTGGAACAGGTTGCTCAGAGAGGTGGTAGATGCCCCATTCCTGGAAACATTCAACGTCAGCTTAGATGGGGCTCAAAGCAACATGATCTAGTTGAAGATGTCCCTGCTCATTGCAGGGGGGTTGGACTAGATGACCTTTAAAAGTCCCTTCTGACCCAAACTATTCAATGATTCTATGATTCTAGTCTATAATTCTAAAAAAGGAAGAGCTTCTGAAATGGGCCTTGAGGTTCGCTCTGTTCTTATACCTGTGCTGGTGGCAACAGCTCTGAGGAACACCTGGATTTGTGGCCACTATCAGCATCAAGCTTCTGCTCCAGGCCACCTACACACATGGTGCCCATCCCTGGTGCACCCAAAGGGGTTTCTGGACATAGGTGCTGCTTGTAACAAGCAAGCTTTCTTGAAGTGAGTTGGCCCTTTTAAACATGTTTCACTGAATTTCACTGAATTTTTAGAGTTGGAAGGGACCATAGAGATCATCTAGTCCAACTCCCCTGCCGAAG
>JAOXNO010000001.1:155045137-155057589 GCA_028565335.1 Limnodromus scolopaceus
TCTCTTCTCCAGGCTAAAGAGTCCCAGCTCTCTCAGCCTTTCTTCATAAGGGAGATGCTCCAATCCTTGAATCATCACCTTGTTATATCAACTTAACCTTATATCAACTTATAACCTTCTCTTCCGTGATCCTACCATGCCAAATACCATCCCTGCCTTACCATATGACTTCTCTCAAACTGAATTTTAGCCAAGTTCATTAGTCTGAAGAGATGCTCCCGTGGAGCCCAGAAAAATAATTACAAGCATTCACTTCAGCTGTGTTTGACACACTGCCTCTCAAGTATAGCATCATGATTTTTATCACACAAAAGCAATTGTGTATTCAGCCATGAAAATTCACAACATTTCTGCAGCATCACATGCTACTTCACGGAAGTACATACATATTTTCCTATAAAGACCCTACTCTTAACTGGGTTCACAAGTCACTTTTCCTCCCTTCCCTACTGTTAAAAAAAAAACCACAAACAAACAAACAAAAAAACCCCCAAACCAACAAAATCCCTGCAAAATCTTCATCAATAAAAATTCTGCTGATAGGGACTGTAAATTGTTAATGAATCTGAGGACTACATCTTCTTTTCCTATTGTACAGCAACCACAAGCAGCATAGTATCTGCTTACACTTCTATTAATTCCTCAAGAAAGCCACCACACATAAGAAACAAAATTCCTGTGTTCACCAGATTTGTCATCCCTATTCTACAATTACTGGAAGAGGGAAACTGGTAGAGAGACACATTTTACAATTCTTTGGGCACTGAGCCCTTAAGTGTGCATTAGCAAGCTTTGCAGTATATGCAGAACCACCACCAAGGAACCAGTTATGAGTTTATTTTCCTTTCCCTTTCAAGCACTCATAGGGTCCTGCCATGCCCGCCAAGGACAGAATCAGGCACTAGAAGAAACATCTCATATTTACCTTTATCAGTGTCACATGAACTTTTTAATGATAAATTTAACATAGTGAATGAGATAAACATCTTATTCCTCGCTCAGCTGTCAAGAGGAAAAAAAAATTACGGTTACTGTCAAATACTTCACTAAGATGCATGAAGATCACTCAGGTAGGGTACAAAGAAGCTAATCTGACATGTTTTCTTCCCCCTAAAAGTACTCTGAATCACAAACTAAAGCATGCATAAACATTTAACATAAATTTTGTGAATGGCACATCGGGAACACTGAAATCTGACCTTCCTTTTTCCTATCAAAAAAGGAAAGAACTAACATGGACCAGAAAGTCAGAATTTATTTCCTTGTAATCTTCCCCTTAAAAATTCTGCTACATCAAATACAAAATTCAGAGTTCTGACATACCCAGCTTAACCACTTTTTTCCCCCTGCTATTTGAAAAAAACACATCAAAATGCACTATTTTTTTTTGGTTTAGAAGTGTATTGCAAAACACCCCTGCTGCTGGCACCTCTGTTCTCCCCTTTCTATCTTGCCACCTGGTCTCACCACAGCTCGTTAGAGAACCTTTCTCAGGTTCCCAGCAGAGGCTGGGAAGAGAGACCCAAACACAAGGAAATTCTCCTTTATTATGGCTTAAACACTCCTAAGATTAAGGGGTTTTTTGAAACCTATACAATAAAAATCAGATTAAAATAAGAATGAAGGTGTAACTTAAAGAGAACACTTTTAGCAAAAGTAGATGCATATTTTTCACAATTTAAAGCAGACAAGGCTTTCTCAGGTAAGCTCCAGGGAGAAGAAGGAAAGTAAATGTTTTAGATCTGCTGAAAATACTTTCCCTCTCTGTGCTTTCATCAGTCTATTGGCCTCCTTTGCCGCCTCGCAGCTACCACTTTTTTCCCCTTTATCAAGCCATTGGGGGGCAGCTGCTAAGCCCAGTTCCATCTCCCCAGTCGAGGGCAGGCACTGCCATTCTCCATATTCCATTTCTCTGGGCACGTCTACTCTCTGAATGGGCAAAATGACATACACGTATGCTGGCTTTGCATCCACTGTTGTGGTTTTTTTTGGTTTTTTTTTTGCTGGATTCTGCACTATTCTTTCGAAATAAGTAAATCAGCGTTTTCCTCAGCTTCTTGACACCTTCAGCTCTTCTGAAACAGCAGAGACAAAGCACTAGATCTTCTGCCCTAGCCAAAACCTTTGCATCCCCTTTGGATAAGCGTACCCTAAGAATTTCCCTTTCCCCTTCAGCTGACTGGAGCAAAGGCAGAGCAGTTAAATAAACCAGTTAAACAAACACTCTGCACTTACGTGCTGCGAGCAGCGCGCAGCAGCTCCAGCTCAAGGACAAGTTACACTTCTCACAACAGCAACTTCGCAGAGATCAAATGGGATGATAAAGAACTTAACTTTGCCACACTAGCGCTTGCTCACTGAAGCTCTAAGAAGCTACTGAATTATTTATTTGGGAACAAAAAAAAATCCCTTTACATTTGAAGGTGGCAAATGGCCTCATTTCCAATGCTGTTAATTCAACACCCCTAATCAGCATCTCAGAGAAATGTGTTTATTAACCATAAAATGAGGTTTCACAGATTTTCCTTTCTCAATTCCTACTAGGGGGGATTAAAGGTATGCAGCATTATTACCTTTCTTTTCCCACCCCAAAAGCTCCTGCAATTCATTAAATTCCTTATAACTTAATTTTAAAACATAGTATCTCTTAATTTTGTTGCATCCTTTCTCCTTCCTAGTTTTACTACACCACCTTTTCAGCTTTCCTACCATATTTATGAATGGCTTTGTATTTGTGTTACTCTTTTCCTTCTCTGCTGCTGCCTGTTTTTCCTCAGGCTGTGCATTCCTACCTACACCACACAGTCTGCCCCGTTCTACGTGTTCCCTGTAAGAGAGTTCCCTGTGCAGATCCACCAGGTGAGAACCCCTCACCTCTCCTCTCTCCCCCACATCTCAAGTCTGATCCATTTGCACCAAGGGAGAAGCAAAAGGCAGATACTGGGGGCAACCTAATGGCTACTCCTACGAAGCAGGCAGTTGCCAGGCAGGATGTTTACCTCTCTTAAAAGCAGCTCCTTGCACATTCCCAGATGGCGTGGGTGTCTGGAGAGGGAAAGGGAAGGCAGCAAAGTGCAACACTGATAAGCGCGGGCTGAAGCTTTTGGAAAAACCTGGGCTGAAGGATGAGGCGGCAGCAGGCCAACCAACAGCTTCTGAGGAAGGACATAATGTGGTAAGAGAAAGATGCAGTAAAAGCAAGCCATGAGACTCAGCAAATCCCCATCCACCTGAGACACTCAGCTGTGGTCCTCGTGTACCTCTCCTCCCCTACGAAGACAGGCTGAGAGAGTTGGGGTTGTTCAGCCTGGAGAAGAGAAGACTCTGAGGAGACCTTAGGTACTGGAAGGCTGCTCTAAAGGGGGCCTACAGGAGAAATGGGGAGGGACTCTTTATCAGGGAGTGTAGTGATAGGATGAGGGCTAATGGTTTCAAATTGAAAGAGGGGAGATTTAGGTTAGATATTAGGAAGAAATTCTTTACAGTGAGGGTGGTGAGGCACTGGAACAGATTGCCCAGGGAAGTTGTGGATGCCCCATCCCTGGAAGTGTTCAAGGCCAGGCTGGATGGGGCTTTGAGCAACCTGCTCTAGTGGGAGGTGTCCCTGCCCATGGCCGGGGGGTTGGAACTCCATGACCTTTAAGGTCCCTTCCAACTCTTAATCATTCTATGATTCTATGATACCTATTGGGTTTGCAACAGCTCCACCCACTCAGCCACCACTAACTCAGCCAACATAGCCCCAGCCCTCCAGATGCCTTCTTCAGCTGCCCAAAGAGGCGCTAAAACCAGGGGCCTAATGGCAGCCCAGGTCAGAAGGGCTGTAAGGAAAGCCAGCGTAACCTCTGCAAGGGGACCATACTGTTCCTGGAAGTGATCTCCTTCTCTTTTCTCCTCCTCACTTCTCCCAACACACCCATACCCAGGCAAATGGGAACACATGCAGCCTTCCTCATGCCGTAGTTGCACTGCTTGAAAAATACCAGGACATCCATGAAAACAGGGGAGTGAATTCATATTTATCCACCATCCAAAGGAGTAACAGAGGAAAGAAGTCAAGTCTTTGTACCTCACTTAAAAGGATCCCTACAGTGACGCCCTATCCCACCCTGCCAACTCCCATCCTGGTGTCCTGCTGATTTTCCTAAAACTCCAGAATCTGGAATAATTTGTCCAATACATTGGTATTTCATTCAGAAAAAGAACAGATTCTAGCTTTCACAGTTTAATGTGAAAGATTAAAAGCCCAATCTATAGATAATCTAAAAATCTCTAAAAAACACACATGAAAGGGGAATGAGTTTCCCCACTTTCCCATTTTTGAAGCTTATTTTCCGACGTTTGAATAGAGCAATATCATGTCCTTGAAGAGATCACGGGGCCTCTCTCTTGCATGGCCTATGACTTGCATGTGCCTCCTTAGAAGTTTCTCACCACCAGTGCTCAATCACCCCATGTTCCCCACAGGCTCTCTGAAGAAAGGTAGGTCATTATTTCCTCGTTTGCTCTACCTCACTCTAGATTTGCCTTCTGATAGGGAAAAGAGTAATAAAGCATGACATATCAGGCTCTTTCCTATACTACCCCCCCCCCCCCCCCGACTGACTTCCATGTTCTTCATATGTAAACAGATGCCTCTCTGTTCTGCTTTGGGTAGGTTCTTACATTTCGGTAACAGGGAACAGGAAGCTATCACACGCTGAAGCAGAAGATAATTTCTTCCCTAACCCTTCTCAAACACTGGTTGAACCGAAATGTTTTAAAACTTCCCCTGATCGTTGTTCCCCACACAAGACAAGTCAGGTGCAGGTCAGCAGACTGGGGAAAGTCGTGCAGGACGGCAGGTTATTGGTTATCCTACATTAACTGCACTAGCCCTGAAAATTCCCAACACAATTCAATCTGAATTGAGTCTCTTGGATAAAAAAAATAAAAAATTCATTGTGTCCTCTAGCACTTGACTGAGATTTACGCACAGGCAGAGCAGGATGACACCTTTTAGAGTGATACCTTTCTAGATTCAAACTTTGATGAACCCTGTTCACCTGAGCTTAGCTCAAGCAAAGCAGCCCAGGAGCTGCACAGCGCAGCTGAGACACAACAGCAGTACTATGTATTACAGTTCTCCAGCTCCTGCCCACATTTTATACTGCAGCCATTTGATTAATCTTTTGATTTCACAAAGGAATTTAAAAATATAAGTTCTGGACACGCAGAATACTTTCTCACGTATCGCCTATAATACTCCACAAAATATACTGCATAATATAACATCATGAATCTCCATTATCTGTAATGGCAAAGTTCCTGCACTAGCTCACTTGAGTATACATTGATTTTGATCCAACAAGGAAAAGAAGTTAAATAGCCAGGCCAAAGAAAAACTGGGAAGCCTAAACAACACATCATAAAATAAACAATTACCAAATCAAACAGCCACTGCCAAGAAAAGGCTGGGAGGGGAGGGTGGCAGGGCTCTTTCTTTCTTTCATTTTCTTTTTTTTTTTTTAAACAAGGAAAGAAAAAAAAGAAAAACTGCTTAGAAAACTGACACCTACATGCAAACGCTGCTTCAAAGCTTTTAGCACAATCTCCCGGGGCAGAACAATAGGGGCTCTGTGCTCATAACCAGCTCAGGCTGTTCCAGGCAGGAAGAGGGTGCCCTCGTCTTTTACAGCAAAAGTATTTCTCTCTGGTGCTCGGGTCTACGGAATCTGGCTCAACCTCTTGAAAATTCATCCTCTCCAAAGCAGGACAATGGGCAGCAAGTAGGTACTCCAGAGACAGGGGCTGCGGTTAGATGCTTTTAGCAACATTTGCCTTTCCTCATCTTGCTCAGTTTCTGCTGCACTCAGGCTGGAAAAGAGGCAGAACCACATTTAGAGATAAAGCTGCATTTCAAAGCATCCCTTGTTCCTCCGATGTCCTTACAGTGCCTGCAAGGGAGCAAAAGGATAACTGAGCAACAGGTACTCTTTATCTTGCTAAATAAGAGAAAAGCACGGATTGAGCAAGAGAGCTATCTACCTGTCAAAAAAACCATAAAAATCAGCTGTCTGCTGTCAGGTCTATTGAAAATATCTTAAAATCTTAAAGTAGGCCAGTTACAGAGGGTTGGCTTATTTTGTTCAGGGAGCTGGACTGTGTTATAGCTGCCATAAGATCTAACATTCTGCTCTCCACAGGTTGCCCCAAGGAGGCCTGACCTGAATAAGAATTTATCAGATGCCCCAGGATTGGCATTGATCCGTTCAGGGCTTTAAACATCACTCTTGAGCTCTGGGCTCGTTTCAGCAACAGAAGTTAAAAATATCAAACCTTCTTCTATGAAAACCAGTCTCTCTCTCAATCAGGAAAATAAAGACAGCAGGGACAAGAGCCACAGCAAAGAGCTGAAAACATTTCTTGCAATGAGCTAGGTGAGCTGCTGAGGCTTTTGCCCATTTCTATGGCATGACTGGAGAGCTGCTTGTTGCTTGACCTGCATATGGCCACCTCTATCGCACATCATCTAACTCATGCAAGCATCCCTGCTGCACATGTTGGCAGATATGGTCCCACCCCAGGACTTCTAGTGGGGAAAAGCCCAGAGAGAAGACTGCAGGAGTCCATAGTGCCACAGCTCCATCCCTGCACAGGTCCAAGCAGTCATGAGAAGGCGGCAGAAGAAAGCAAGTCACTGGCTGGATAAACTCTTCTAGAAGAAAAGCACTTGACACCACTGTTACAGTCTGGCATGCCATGTAACATATATAAAAGTTCACCACGTGATTATTTCAATCAAAAGCATGGTTTACGTTGCCACCCAGAGAAACGTCTTATTTCCGTATATTCCCTCCACAACCAGAATAATTAACTGCCTCCAGGCTTTAATTCTGATGGTGGTTTGGTTCTGGTCTTTCAAAGATACCTGGTGACCTCCTGCAGTCTTGAAGAGCACAGTAATGTTCTTCCATTTCTTAGAGTATGGTGGAAAAACAATACAACAAAGCTGTTTATATCAGTTGTAGCAGTTGCATACAACCGTCCTGTTTGCTAGGCTCTTCAAATCTCAGAGCATTGTGGTTGAAGTGCCCCATCATATTGGAAATGCAGCTTTCTCTAAATAAACCCATGCAAGTTCTTTCCCCCACAGCAGTAGGTAGTTTTAGTGTTGTAAAAGACTTCCAGGATTGTTTCTGTACCACAGTGTAAAGAGAACTGATGAAAGAAATGCACATTCAGAAGATTTTAATGCAAGTTTTGCATTACTGTAGAAGTAAAAGAACTGTAGCAGTTAATCCGTAAGGGTCCATGACTTGCACGTTAAAATGGAAAAACTTGCTGACAGGACAAAAACATCATCAAAATCCTTCCTTCCAAATCTAAAACCCCCAGGGGAACAGAAGATGTATGTCAAGTAAGTTATTCTAGACACATACTTCTACATCTTGCAATGTAAGTGGAGATTGTGGTGTAATATTGTCTATGGTAAGTGCTCCATAAGGGATTTAAGTTTTGACTCTCATTTGCAGAAAGTGTAAATGATGCCAAAAAGACCCAATGAAAAAAACAAACCAGTTATTTCTGGTTCACCAGAAATATTCTGAAGCTACCTCTTTTTCAAAGATCTTGAAATCTTATTTTAGTATAAAGGTGATAAAATCTGGTGAATTTAAAACATTTGTTTGCTCCTGACTTACATTCGTGCTGGCTACTCTGCATTGGGATGCTCCTTGCCTCCATATTTGAGAAAGAGCAACTGGCACGAAGGGAAGCGATTCAGTTAAAACCCTATTGGGTGAAAAAAAACCACCAAAAAACCCCAAACAAAACGAAAATTCCACAGGTTGGGCTTTCTGCCAAATGCCCGTGGCTTCTCAGGACCACAAAGCAAACAGCCTTATTTCTGTTAGGACACCTGCAACAGCACAAATGTCATCAAATCCTTAAACAGTTACTGACCTGCCAGAACAAATGTCATAAAATGAAATTAGGGCCCATCATCCAGTTAAAAGGATTTCTGAGAGCGATTTACAACGGCAATCTATACACTCTTACCCGGGGCAGTAAGTGATTAGCAGCTCTCTGTCACAGCTGATCTGGCATCTTACAGCCCTCACCATGCCCAGGGCTTCAAGGGGCGGGGAGGACATCCGTGGGGCAAACAACCTGCACTCCTGTTAATAAATACTGACTCCCATTCCAAACTCCAACTTCAAAGCCCCGTTTAAGTCTCCTGGGAAAGGAAAGCTGAGTGACTTCCCTTCAACTATACTCATCGGCAGTGAATTTCACTACCAGTAAGTCAACGTGTAATTACCATCATCCACCCATAAAAGCTGGGGGAGGGAAAAAGAAAAAGGGACGTGTCCTTATTTCTCAGGCGTTAAGGAGAGAATTGGGGATTTTTGAAGAATCCAGAAACCAGAGAACAAGAGCGATCAAAAGCTTCTGGCTGTGGTTTCTTCAGATATGTATCTAGTTCCTTACATACATATACATGCACGTGGTACACCACCGCTTTAAACGATAACGGGGAATTACCAGATCAAGATGACCTTCACTTCTGAACACAATGGTGCTTGCCCCACCAGCGGCATCTCAAGTGATGCCGTCTGGACTTGGCTCCACTTCTTGGTCTATTCACCCAGGCAACATCAGCTACTGGATAAACATCACAGAGATGCTTATCACAGGGACTCCACTACCTCCCCGCTTCAATGGAAAATCTGTTGCCCAAAACCGCCAGCAGTTCAGGAAACAAAATTTCCCTCTTCCCCTGGATTTAGGAGAACCATATCATTGGCAAACAGCAGCCCCCTGCTGAAGGCTGGTAGCTCTTATTTAGCCAGCCCAGGAGCCTGTAAAGGAAACTGCAATTAGCTCAGCTGTGTCAAAAAACCCCAAAGGCTACAACCCAGAGAAGATTTCCAGACGAAGTGATTACCCAAGACATGTAGTCTACCTTCACTGCAAAAGCTGCAAAATAAAGGCTATAAGATTGATGTGAAGAAAATGAAAATAAATGAAAATAGTTTAGAACAGAAGTGCTATAAAAAATGTGAGATACAAGTTGGCCAAATATTAATATTTTTAAGGCGATAAAGATAATACTGCAAATTTATCAACAGAGAATAAAATCATCATATTTCAAGAAGTCTTTTCTCTCAGCATGAAAAAAATTTACATGGCCCATCAAGCAAACACTGAGTCATACAGATTTCTCCAGACCAACTAGAAAAGTAGGTGTCTGTTTGAGGATAATCTGTACAAAACCTGAAATTCAAATTATCCCCTGCAGTTTTAGACAAATAGAAGGGAAAAGCCAAAACAGGAAGCTGAAAACACCTTTATCTTGAATTGAAGAAGCCATTCAAACTGAGAACCATGCCAAAACCAAATAAATACGACTAGCAATAAATTAGTCTGTTGTCTAATAGTGACAACAAATGCAAACAAATTCTGTAAAATCAGAGCCGATGATTTTAACAGTTCATCACATGTAAACTTCCCTAGCATCAAGGGCAAAGGAAGGAGAATATGTGCATCAATTAAATTTCCCCTTATACTATCACCCAACAGCTTGTAATTTGTCTTTTTACCCAAATCAGAACTTTTCTACAAGAGAATGTGGAGGCGTCATTAAAGCAGAAAAGTCAGCGTTACTGGCAGAAATGCAAGCAGCAGGAAAAGAAAATCTTGGCGGCAGATAAGAAGCAATGATAGTAAATGGGTGGCATTCTCACTGCCATCTCATCTGAAATGACTGATCACAATTCAGTAATACCAAAAACGCATTCCTCGGAGAGGTGGTATGGGGCCCCATCCATACACATTGCTTCCTTGACACCCAATCTATCCTGTGGATAAATTAAGAAGGTGTTTTGGCTGCTGAACTGGGAAAAACAGTGCAGCTTTCAATTAGGGTTCTTTTTTATCCTATGCAGCATAGCCAGTAATAACAATTTATTTTTTTTCAAGTTGGGATTTATACAGACTCTGCAAAGTGCTTAGCCCTTTGAAGAACAAAGTTCACTCACCAAGCCATACTAAGAAAAATAAGAAGTAGCTTAAAAGAATGTGAACTTGCAATTTTTAGTAACGGTTGCCGAAGCTGCCATAGGACAGACAGCCTTTTCAGCACTGCAGTTGGGTTTCACACGTGCAAAGCTACACAATTCCAAAGGGAGACAAAACTCTGGGTGTCAAATAGCATCCTATCTCAATTCCCCAACTTTATTTCCTAATGTGGAGTCTAGAAAGGATGAAGTAAAACATCCCTGAAAAAGAACACAGGAATTTGGTTCTTATCAAAGAGCTCAGGTATCTGAGAGATCAAAAGGAAAACTCCTGGTGTAAAACACGATTTGCAGACTGTGTCACCAAGGTATACTTAAGTAATTACTTCTTCTGCGCAGTTTGAATACACAGAACAAGAACCTCTCATCAAAAAAGAGCTCCACACAAACTCCTTTACAAACCATGAGCTGGAAGGTGAGTGGGGGGAGAGGGAACAGCCTCAAAACAGAAGTGGAAGAGGTGATGAGATTCTTCTCTTCTCTTCCCTTCAGAAGAAACAAAAGTAGCTGGAATGAAGGGGTGATGATGGTGGAACATTAAAACAAGGTACATAGTGCTGGGGAAAGGTGAAAAAAACCACTGCTGATTAAAGCCAGGCACTTTGCAAAGGGCAGGCAGCTCTTCTCTTCTACCACAACCATTTGAAGCAGTTATGCTATGAGGAGAATGTTTTCTGCTTCCCATTCCTGTTCTCACAAGCTCTGGGCAGTTCAGCAAACACTTACTTGCTCCAGGTAAACATAAAATAAAACTGATAAAGCGTTTGTTTGCTTTTTGCTCTGACCAGCATTATCAATTATCAGTGAAGTACAAAAATAGTTGGGCCACCGCAGCTTACTTTTCAATGTTAATTAGTAGTAGAGGTCAACACAAGAAATCTTTCATTAAGGATATAAACCCATGTGATCTGACCCCCTCTGGATGTAGCTACCCATACGCTTTCACTGGTGACAAAAATCAATCTCTCCCCTCCCATGCTCGCATGGCCCATCACCATCACCCCCAGGCTAAGTCTCACAAACAGAGAAGATCGAAGCCCAGCCTGACCTCCTGCAGAAAGGAGTGGGCTCATCCCAGCTTCCCCCCTGCTGCTGGCACCTGGACCCACGGAGGTGTTCAGTGCATCGGGGCAGGGCACCAGCCCACCCAAAAGGGACTTCAGGGGCAGGAAAAGCAGGGAGGAATTAGGTTTTAGCCCGATCAATCCTCTGATCGACAGGAACCAGCAACCAATTTACAGAATGAGCCCGCTGGTAATTGGTCTGTGTAAACGAAAAGGAGAGTAGCTCAAACAGGCTGCGGTGCCAAACACCACATCAGTTGCAAATAAGCCTCAGCTGCTTGAATTTATGTGGCATACTTTCATGCAGAGGCACGATCCGTGGGAGGAAGAGGAGGCTTGGGTTTTGTTTCAATTAGACCTAGGGAAATGGTTGGGGAGGGTGAGGGGAGAGCAAGCCATGGCTTCCCCCCCTTGGCAGGGCGGCTGCGACAGCAGCCTGAGAGGGGTAGGAACACCAGAGGAACCCTGGCCTTGCTCAGTTTTCATGGGCACAGCAAAGCTAACGCTCATTCAAGTCAAGGCCTTGGATCTCAAACCCAAAAAAAAGCCCTTTTTACTTGGTCTTTTTGCAGACCACTGCTTCAGTTTTAACGTAATGGTTTGACCCATGTGCAAGAGGAGGATGTAGCAGGGTTACACACTGCTGAGAGGCACCAAAGCCCAGCAGAACTCTGCCTGGGACTACACAGCCACCAGCTCTTGGAAACTCAGGGCTGCAAGAGTGTTAAAAACGCCAGCTATTCTCAGGCATGACTCACCCGCCAGCAATGCCAGGGAGCTGGGCTCATGTGTGCTCCCGATCTCCTGGGGAGCGGGATCTGGGCACATCCCAGCAACCTTTCCTCCCTGCTCACAAGGTCACGCCAAACCAAGGTGCACGCCTGAAACCACGCATTCCCTGGGGCCCCGATTTTCCAGTCCCTAGAACAGCAGGTATTTTCACCTGTTTGAGCAGATCCCCACATGGACTGCAGCAGAGGACGAGCACGTGGACTCCATTACCTCCTGCCCTGGGCAGGGACCTGTTTTCTCAAGCACGCCTCTCTGTGAGGCCGAAAAATTGTTCTCACAAATGTAAACATGCAGTCTACTGGCAATGAGGAAGATGCTTTCATAGAATCAGCAGTCTACTGGCAATGAGGAAGATGCTTTCATAGAATCAGCAGTCTACTGGCAATGAGGAAGATGCTTTCATAGAATCATATGGGGTTGGAAGGGACCTCTGGAGATCATCCAGTCCAAGCCCCCCACCAAAGCAGGTCCACCTAGAGCAGGTTGCACAGGAACTTGTCCAGGTGGGTTTTGAACGTCTCCAGAGAAGGAGACT
>JAOXNO010000001.1:155091180-155119370 GCA_028565335.1 Limnodromus scolopaceus
ACTCAGGACGGCATCCAGGCGGGTCTTGAAAATCTCCAAAGAAGGGGACTCCACAACCTCCCTGGGCAGCCTGTTCCGGGGCTCTGTCACCCTCACTGTAAAGAAGTTTTTTCTCATATTTGAGTGGAAATGCTGCTGATGTGTCCAGTCTAAGAGTTTATTACTTTAGTCATACAATCCTTACAAACAAAACCTAGGTTTGATTGTTTATGATTATTCTAAGTTAATTGTTAGAGTTGGAAGTCCAAAACACGGCCTAGAAATCATTCCAAAGTCAGAAAAAAAGTAAGATGGCTTGACCGATAAAACATTTTAATCATTAAGTGGGTTTTGTTGGGTATTTTTTGGTTTGTTTTTTGTTGTTTGAATAGGACCCTTCTCCCTGGCTTGGGTTCGCAAAACTCAGGTCTCACAAAAGTTCCGGAAGCTGCTAGTTGGTGAGCAGTTACAAGAAGACACAAAAAAGCAGGGACTGTACGGATGCAGTTGCAGTTTACTCGGGGTTGAGCATGTGAAAGTTTCCTTTCCTAGAGCATTTAGTTGGCAGGCTCAGCAAACAAGAAATCCAATGTGCTATTGAGTTGCTGCCGTTACGAATACGGTGTTTAGCACAGACGGCTCGCTGAAAGGCTGGCAAGCCTCTGCACAAGAACTGCGTGAGCCTTGAGGTCTGCCCCTGGTGAAACCAGGGACATACAAGCCTTTACGTGGTCTTTCTGAATAGTAATTGAATTTCTTCTGCTTCACGGAGGATAAGATACTGTGCATTAGCTGGGACTTTCTGTAGAGAGCTTTGACTCAGAGATTAATTTACTGTCTCTATTCCTGATGGCCATTCAAATCCTACTACATGTACCAACTATTGGGTTCAGAAGACAAATCACTCTGAACATCCATTGCAGCACTTTTCATTACTGCCACCAAAAAGATATAATGGTAAAGAAGCAGAATTTCACTATGAAATATTACTCTCTTCCATCCAGCTTTGAGAGGAAGTGGAGGAACACTGGTAAATATGAATATGCAGTAACAGGCACAACACACCCACTTCCATTTAATAACTTTTTTTATTTTGTTTTCCTTTATTGATGAATTGGTAATCTAAATTTTATAATCTCATTTGTTGACAGCTGAGAAACTAAAGAACCTTATACCGCAGGAAAATAGTGCATTATCAGGTACAACCTTCTAGTAGCTTGCTATAGTAAGATTTTGCCCAGACGCTGGCTACGTTGGCTGGCTGAAGTTCCTACACCTAACACATGGCAGAAAGAAAACCAAAACAAATACAACCAAAAATATCTAATTAGAATATTCAGATAGGTCTGTACCAGGTATGATAAAGCTTACAGATTTATTTTGAAATATTGAGCCTTTTCTGATGACAAGCTGTGAGTGCTCCAATTTAGTCTGTATTTTTAAAGCAAATCTTACGGGAAATGACATTCTGGCCTTCAGGCAGTATACTGAGTTCAGCTAATTAATAGGCTAAATTGATTTTTCTTCTTAAAGGACAGTTGATTTGATTGATTTTGAAAGAAAAAAAAGTGACATTGCTGATAGCATTAGAAGGGTGAGATTTTAACTGTGGGCGAGAAACACACCACAGTGCTGCACTGCAAAGAATAGAGCTTTTTTTATTGCTATGTTGAATGCTTTTCTATTTAGATGGTACATCTGCTGAACATTTTTCAGCAGTTAGAAGCTCTTCTAAATCACAGCGGTAGCAGGAGAAAAGACTGACTCCAACAACAACGCAAGGATTCAGAACGGCTTCATTCATGTATTGTTTCCTAGATAGGTGCATTGAAATGAAATGTTTACGTAATAGCCACTGAAAATAAAATAATCAGAAAAGCCCTTTCTGCCTTGATATTTAGTTTCCTGATTAGAAACAAAATTAGACCTAGCTAATAAGAAGCAGGCTATTTAGCCTTTAATTGGTGTGCAAACAATTAATGCCTTTTATACAGAGCTGCCTAGGGTCATTCCTTAGTTTCATGAACAAGAATTTTTTTCCCAGCCTGTTTTCCCTTCCCAAAGTAGGTGGATTAGCTAGAAAACTAAGAATATAGAAGCTTTCACAGATATCTATTAGAGAATATTTGTATTTACTTTTTATACTTACAGAATTGTATCTGCATTTGAAGTCTAGCAAACTGTTGTGGGAACCTTCCCCCCCCACCACCCCCAATACATATTTTATAAGCTGGGAAAAAACCAAAACTGACTGCTCCGAATAACCTAATTTTGCTCTGTGTATGTTCTATATTGTACTGTGCTTCCAGGCAGTGGTTTAGCATGTCCTGCATACACTCTATCACACATAAAATGGGAAGATAGCGCCTATCAGCATTCCTGCAGAGACCAGAAACATCAAAGAGAACCTCAGGAATTTCTGAGAACTTTTTTATTTATTTAAACTGTTAAGTATACTCTCCGAGAAGTCACTGCATTAAATATGATAGCAGAAAGATAAGATATTTACAGAAACACTTAAGGCAGTGCGTAACTTCACCAAACTTGCTGTTCAACTTTTAGCCAGGAGGGATGCTGCAGCTTTGCAAGGGGTAGGAGGAAAGAAGGACTGGATACAAGCGAGGAGCAACTTGTACTCATCCCACTGAATCAGGGGGGCATGGCAGGAGCTTCCTACTCAATATCCCTGATCTCCTGGGGAATGGGACCGAAGCCCATGGTCAGCCACTGTGCTGCAGTAGCCTCCACTTCCATAGCCAAACCAGCTTTCTTTTCTCCATCCCTCCTGCCATACATCAGCCCTCAGCTTTCATCTCTCTACACATAATCATAGAATTGTCTAGTTGGAGGGGACCTTTCAGATCATCTAGTCCAACCACCAACCTAACTCTCATAAAAAACCATAAACCATACCTCTAAGCACTATGTCTACCCATCTTTTAAATACCTCCAGGGATGGTGCCTCAACCAATTCCCTGGGCAGCCCATTCCAATGCTTAATAACCCTTTCAGTGTAAAAATTTTTCCTAATATCAAGCCTAAACCCCACCTAGAGCAACTTGAGGCCATTTCTCCTTGTCCTATCAACCCCCACTTCTCTACAACCTCCTTTCAGGTAGCTGTAGAGAGCAAGAAGAAAAAGAGCCTCTTTTTCTCCAGGCTAAATAATCCCAGTTCCCTCATCTACTGCTCACAGGACTTGTTCTCCAGACCCCTCACTAGCTTTGCTGCCCTTCTCTGGACACGCTCCAGCACCTCAATGTCTTTTTTGTAGTGAGAGGCCCAAAACTGGACACAGTACTCGAGGTGGGGCCTCACCAGTGCCAACCACAGGGGAACAATCACTGCCCTAGTCCTACTCCAGCTTTCTCAATTTTGGCCCTCCTTGCACAAGAGGTGATGCCAGGAAAATACAAACAACTCCTCCTGGCTCTTTTGCATCTCAAGAGTCTTCAGGTCTGTTGTCAACAGCAGCTGCATTACACCTGTGGTAGAGGCCTGAGAGATCCCAACCAAGGTTTGTGCCTCTTGATTTCACGTTTTTTGTGGAAGAAGTGGCCGTATGCTGGCAGCTACCTTCTGCATCTACGCTCCCACCGAGGACAGCTAAGCCTCAGCTGGGCGAGGAGCTGCTCTTCATAACGAGAAATCTCAGGGAAGCCCACCACTAGCACAAGCACAAGTCACTGGGGTTTGGTTGCTCCCTGAAGCACAAACAAATGAAACCTCAAAACAAACGATTTTTCTGTCAGATGTATTTCCCCATTGCCACAATATATAGAGAGGTATTCACTGTAAAAATAACAGTTTCTTCCAAAGTACTTTCTCTGTTTAATGTTATTTCCTGTGGTATAAGAAAGCATCACCACCATTCCCAAACTGTGGAAATTATTTAAATCCCAAATGAAAGACGCAGGAGTAGGTGAATGAGTAACAAAGATACCAACTGCATTCAAATACAGCAATTTGCAGAAGGAAAACCAGAATGCACTGTAATGTCCTCTAAATCAAGTATGTCAGAAGTTTTCCATGATATTTCAGAGTCTGATGGGTATTCTCAAAATCATTTGTACCGCTTTATCAACATATATCTCGTACACACATCGCAAGAAAAAAAGCCATCCTAGTGTTTCCATATCAAAACAACTGTGTAGCTTCCTTTCTTTTCACCACTTACAAAATAAAACTGCATGAGTTTTCTTCTTTTTTGTATATTGAGTCAAGACAGTAGAGAATATTCTGATTGAGACTGATCTGGGAAACGCATTTCAACAGAGATGCTGCCGCTCAGACACAAGGGATTACAAAAATATTCCTCATGCATATGTCAGTCACTAGATAAAAAGAATTTGTAAATTCAATATAATGAAAAAGAAAGCAACAGAACACTTATTAAAACATATCTTTTTTAATCCTCTAGCTATGAATACTCTTATTATTAAAAATGCTGAACTATCTGCATGTATTCAAATTCACTGCTTGCATACTTCTTTGCAAACAAACTATGTAATTATTTACTAACACTTCAGAAACTTTTGATTCCAGGCATGTTGTCATCTTGAAAAAGGCAGGCTGTGTTTAGAGACCTGCTACTAAAAGTAATACATCATAAACAGTGAATTCCCAGTACAAGTCTTCAAGAGGGAAGCAAGACTAGTTTCAACGCAACCTCTGGAAAAAAAAAAAAAGAAAAGCCTCGTGTATCTACCATCCTAAATCCCTTCTTCTCCAAAGACCTGAAACTGCTCAGCGTTAGGAAGCATATCACCCATGTCCTCCCAAAGGCAGCCTCCAGAACAGGTACTTCTTGTGGTAGAGAGGCAGAGATTTCAGGAGTCAGTTGCTGTTTAGTTACAGCAAACATGACTGAGTATTACAGCTAAGACTAGTATCATGGGGACATGCCCAACTGCAGCTTAATATAATCCTAAAGAATTTGCCAGTGGAGTTTTCACTTGCCTTTACAATCTTCCAAGTTCGTCACATTCTCCACTTTTTGCTATGAAATTCTCTCAAACTGCACAAAAACAAATCAAGGATTGAGATAAAAATTCCTTCAATTTTTCACTTCCCTTCAACCTTCCATCTTAGTGAAATGAGTAGAGGAGATAATTACAGATAGAAGTTGCATTTTAACCGAGCTTCCTCTTAAAAGAAGCAACCCAGTTTGAAGAAAATCAATTGGGTAAGTTTAAAGTGCTTAGTATCTAACAGAAGTAAACTTAAAGCTTTTTACTTTCTTTGCTCCATGTAAAACATAGTTCAGCACTAAGCCCATTTCTTTCTTGAGCCAACAATTTTGAATATTCATTGGAAAAGACAGACATAAAAAGCACAACCCTGCTGAGTACGAATTTGCAGCTTAGTAACAGGCTTTACAAGTTATCTATAAAGTCTCCACTCTCCTTCAAAAGAGGTCGTCTAAGATGTCGCCTGGATGTTTTGCAATTTTTCGTTGTTGATGAAATGGGGACCACAGGATAAAATAGGGACACGTTATTAGATTTTCATCTTCACTGAAATTTTAAAATGAGTCATATCTAAAAATTGTATACAGTATGCCATATTTTGGATATTCTAGTCACAATATAACTTATAATTGTATTCCTGTATGATTGCTCATGCCTGAAATCATGGACAGAAATGAGAGTTTTCAACCATACAATGCTGTATTTCCCAACTGCATTTTCCCATCCTGCAGTTGCATTCTGCTGGCTTTTCACATCCAATAGATAATAAAAGACATAACCACAACCACCTGGTTACATATTCAAATTAATTCAATCCAGATATAAATAGCCTCAATGTAAAAACATGAATTCACAAACTGCTGAGAATTCAGTATCTTAGTTCACTGCTGGGATTAATTTCTTTTCAACAGACTGGTTGTCTAGAGAATACCCATAATGCAGTAAATGAAAACATGTGTGTTACTGCCAGCAGTGAGAATTCATGAAATTGTAACTGATGGATATTCAAAAACCAGAACCATGGTGGGAAAACCAATGATTTGGCAGTTACTGGAACAAGAATGATAAAGCTAAAGATTCCTGTTTACAGCTGTATTTTCCTCTTATTTAGAAATGAAATAAACATTGCTTCATATAGAGCTTAATCAGTGAGATATTTCCAGATAGAGATGCTTCAAAAGATTCAGATTTTTGCCCATTTGCAAAAAGTGAGGAGTGGATAAACTCTATGGAAAGACTTGCCTGTTCCTTTAATCTAAAGAAGAAATATATACCCCAGTGTTTAGAACATAAATACTTTTGGGCACTTCTAAAAACAACAGAAGCAGCCTGAGTATTTTATATTACCCCGTTCTACAGATATCTCACAAGAATTATATTTGACCTTTCTTAATACTTTTAACAGTAAATTATTCAGGTAGAGGGATGCGGGATGCTTTATAAACACTTAGCTTTGAACAACTTTCTCTGACAGAAATTGACAACAGCTGCTAATAGTATCAAGTTATACACATCATTTGTCCTGGCTTTGCATTTTGGGTTCCCTTCGCTTGTAAGGCATTTAAGGATGATCTCCATTTCCTGAGTTTGTGCATGCATATTGTTGACTGTCACAGTGCATCTGCCATTCAAGAGTTCAGGTCTGTAAATGCCAGCAGGTACTGAATTGAAACAGAATAATCTGACTACAGACAGAGAATGCAAAAATAGCACAATAGGTGCTCATGCCAGTTACAGTTCTGCTTGCATTCAAAACAGCAACTGCTGCCTGGTTTAGTAGTTCAAGGTTAATGTGACAAAAATAATCAATGAAGTTAGTAACCCAGCATTTCTGACTCACTAAACCCGTTATTCAGAGTGTTTGCAACAAAAATCTTGGATCTGGACTACTTTGAACTCTTGGAAAAGAATTTCTGCAGTGAAGGGGCACTTGCATCCCCGCACAGCACTCTGTTCTTGTTAGCTGGGGGAAAAAAAAAACAAAAAAAAAAACATAAAAGCACATTAAATAGAGCGGGTCTGAGTAAATGTTATGATTAATCAGAGATAGTTTATTGAGTAAAAGCATCCCAAACAAATGACACATGAGATAAACCCAAGCTTAGTACGGCTCTAGGGGACAAAGTCCTA
Organism: Limnodromus scolopaceus; assembly: GCA_028565335.1. Lineage (NCBI taxonomy): Eukaryota > Metazoa > Chordata > Aves > Charadriiformes > Scolopacidae > Limnodromus > Limnodromus scolopaceus. The sequence continues at coordinate 155,098,260 of JAOXNO010000001.1, forward strand.
ACCAAGCCTCAATATCTATTTATCAGATGGTTTTGCAGCTTATGAAGCCTCATCCCATGGGATTATACTAGTGCTTCCAGACATCTTTAACTGTTAGAAATGAATGTAAATGCTTAATCTTTGGCATGGAACTCTGCTAAAATATCCGTAATTTCTCATAGTGGAGAGAATGGTTATTTAGTGATTACTGCACTCAGTCCCAAGAAACCACTTCTTTTTCACAGTTCTGGTACAATACTTTTGTGTCACCCCTCAAATCACATCCCTTAATCTCTCTTCTTTCACAAAGGATGAATGGAAATAGAGAGAGAACAATTCTCTCTTCTCTGTACAGATTACAGATCTGAAGATTAAGCAGGAACTTTTTATCTCTGTCTGTAGCTACTGTGTCTAACGCTCCAAGTCAGTGTATTCCAGGGGTTGTATGATGTCCATTACTGATTAACCCCAAAATGCAAATAATAATTTCCACTGCCAGCATGTTTATGTTAAAATACATTTTGTAAAACTTTTATAATAGCAGGAATACTGAATGGCAGTGCTAGTTGAATTGTCAGCCTTTCTTCCAAGAAGTTTAAAACTGCAAAATCTAACATTAATTTCTCCAACTCCCATCAAGTCCTTGGAACTTGATGGAATCACCACTCAAAAGTGAAAAACACAGGAGACCTCTAGGACATGTAAGTCTGTAAAGACTTCTGGTGGCAATTCTGTTGTTTCAGAACACATGCATGGCAACCGGTCCACCTAGTTCCAGGTAGGAACTGGCTCATGTGTCAAAGGTTTCTATGCAGTTGATGATAGGTGCCTTTGAAGTCTTCCTGATAAGAGATTCTGTATCTTTATGTTCCACATGTGGCAGGAGTTCAAATGCAGTTTCATCCCTTAACTCCTGGTGTGTAGGAGTGGATTGTCGTGGGATCTCCTTGCCAGCACTACAGCCTTCATGCTGCAAAGTGACAAGTGCATATGTGGGGTCCTGCAGAGAGATTGTTAATGCAGTCATCAATGACCTAGAAATTGTGAGGGCGATCGAGTACTGGTGCAGGTTGCCCATGGAGGTTGTGGAGTCTCCATTCTTGGAGGTTTATGAAAGCTGTCTAGACGTGGTCCTGGGCAACTGGTTCTGAGTGGCCCTGCCTGAGCAGGGGAGGTGGACCAGATGACCTCCAGAGGTCCCTTCTAACCTCAGCCAGTCTGTTATCCTATAATGTTATATACTAATACACACATCTTCTCACTTTCTCTTTAAATAGTGTATTAATACAACACTACTGCTTCACTGATAGAAAAATCTAACTTTTTCTGCTCAGTGATCTGGAATTCGAAACAGATTACCTAACCATAGGAGAGAAATGAGACATTTTAATAATCATCAGGTTTATTTTGCCTATTCACTGCACCCTTTTAACGCAACCCACAGAGCTAGAGTTGTTGCAGAAGCCTATAGCAGAGCTACCTCCCTCTCAAAACCAAGCAAGGCTTTTAGCTCGTGCACCCAGTAAGGAGCGCTTCTTCAGGTTTGTGAGTCCCTCTGCCCCCATGCGAAAAAGGGACAATACCGACTAAGGTCAAGATTTTCCTCTCTGCTCTTGGGCTTTTCCCATGTGGTTTGCAAGAGTTTGAGACAAACTGGCAACACATTCCTGCTCTGCTTCAAGTAGCTGCCCTGTTGTGAGAAAGTGCCGCTGTACAAAAGAACAGACGGAACTGGGATTCCAGCTTAATTTCCTTTTTCAGCTGGAGACATTAGAAGTCTGACAACACACACAGTAAAAAACAGGAGAGAGACATTTAAGTGCTCTCAGCACTTGGAGCAGAAGTAAAAATAAGTAACTAAAGCTTCCTATTTTCTTCCTTCAAATGAAAATAGAGGGTTTTTTTTTCTTTAATGTTAACCTCTCCTTATATCTAATTCTTCAATGTATGACAAATTCTATAAAATGTTGTCTTTATCATAGATTATAGATAGATTCCTCAGTAAGAAAATAGCTGGTCAGATTTTTTAACTAAAAATATACTCGTTTTCATGGAAGTAAAACTGGAAAAAAGTTACAGATTTTTAAAAAATTGAATATACAATCAATATCCTGCTGAACAGGATGCAGAGGTGTTTATGATGCATCACCTGTTTCTGAGAGCACTGAATGCATGTGTCTTGAATATCCCCTCTGCTACTGCAGATGTTTTCTTACAGCTGGGGTTTCAACCCTTACGCTTATGTTAACATAAGATTGGCACTGCTATGTATTTCTCCTTCCCTCCTTTACTCTCTTTCACACATATAGGGCTTTGAAGCCTAAACCAGTTGCAAGTCTAAAAACAAGGGCTGAAATTCCTTCAACTTGTTAAGAGAAACGTGAGCTGTATCCTTCCCCTCCTCTCTGAACAACTGAAAAAACACAATAAATTCCCAACCCTCCTCTCAACCTTTGCCCACGGAGCTCTAGTAGTAGCTGAAGCGGGTCTGCAAGCTGCAAAATAAATCTGCAAGCAAAGACTACACTGTATGCTTGACAAAGAGTCAAAGTTACTTTCAACATGTCAATTAGTAGGTACATCTACACTGCACACATAAAGTATTCCCATATTTTTAATTACTTCCAGTGCGAATGTGCTTGCTGCTAATGAACGTTAAGGAAAAACAGGCTTCAGATGGATGTACAACTCCGCTCACCCACTTCTGTATGGTTCTGCTATTTTCAGGCAGATTGGTTATTTGCATCACACAGTGCCAGATAATCTGTAATCTTCTGAAGTGGATGAACAGCAAATAAAAGAGAGCTAAAATCAGCACCTATTATAACAACATGTAATCTTAAACCAGCGCTGTAACCAGTTCATTTAGGGGTCAAAAGTTGTTGGTGGTTTTTTTTAATTAACACATCTGATTTCCTGTGAATTAGCACAAAAGTATTAGATCTTATTTTAATTTTGCCAGTTTGGGAGAGTAAACTGATACCAGCATTCAGGTTTTTTCCTAACTCTATTCAAGAGGTCAATCAAAAGAAAATTAGGGGAAAGCAATTCAGAGCAGTATTTCCTGCCTTTTGAAAGGTCAGTCCAGACCACATGAATATTTAGTCATCTACATAAATGGTGACCTGGATCTTGGACATGGGGGCTTACTATGACTATGTATTCAAAGAACTACATAATCTTAATGATATTTGTAATGGTTGAGCCTCTCATTTCAAATACCTTTCGACACAATACTCTATTTCCAAAATTCCATATAGGCCCCTGCACTTACTGTTAACCTCACCTTTATCTTCAGTACTCGTGAAAAACCTGGGAGAAGGTCTGTTCCAAAAAACAGTAGAGGTCACTGAACATCATCTGGGAACACAGAACCCAAAACTGGTTTGTCCTTTGAGTCTATATAAGCCAGCAGGGATTCATTCATTACATTACTGAAAACATCTCCTGGACCACCGACTTCAGTGCTTAAATGAGGAGCTTCACTTTATCACTCAATGGAGCATCCACACAGCATTTCTCGGGAGAGTTCATTCAAGGAAGCACACAAGGAAGAACAGTCTATAAATTAATGACCTGAGGCTTGGTTTGTTTCAAATACCTGTACCGTGGTACATTTATTTGGTCATCCACCCCCAAAATATATACCTATTTTCATGTTAATTGGTTGTGCCATAAAGCTGTTTTCCCCTGCTTGCTTTTTGGAACTGAATGATCAACTGGATAGTATCTTGTGTCGTTTCAAAACTTGGTATAATGAAATGGTGAGCACTGTTCCAGTGCGCTCTCTTTTCTGAACATACCAATTATAATGTGAATTCCTTTCTTTCAATTATCTTTCTCAGTAACCCACACTGACATCTTGACTTGAACTGTACTCATTAGGACAAGAAAGGACAGTCAAATAAGCTCCAAACTCCAAATTTTGTAGAACTGCCACATCACAATTTTAACCAGTGAGACACCACTACTCTGCATGCTGTTTTAAACGGGATAAATACTGGTATAGTTACTGTAACTGTTTGCAACCTTTAAGCAAGCAGATTCTTGAGCTACCCCAAACCACGGAAGCTCCTTGGGTGGTAATTACTCATATTAGAGTCAGCCCTTTACCACTTTCCAGTTGGTGGCCTGGGCAGCCTTGCAATGTGTGCTTTCTGCTTTATTTTTTTGGTTAATGGCCCACCTAGTTAAAATACTGCGAGAGTCTGTGCCTTCCCTCTTCCTCAGCAAACTCGGCAGGCCCTCTGCCAACTCCTCCTTTTGGGTTGTGAGGGAGAACAAGAACATCCTGCTGCAGCAGCCAGCTGGCTACCTTCTCCTGTCAAGGACTTAATATACTTCCATAAAGTATTCAGCTGTTGCTGGATGAGAGACAGAGTGCTCTATAGTGCCTTCTTCAAACAGTCCTCCTCCTTGACTAGCACAGACTGAATGGATGAAAGAACCATATGCAAAGGAACAGGAATGAGGGTACGAACACAGCCTTCATTCTTTGGGTAATCAAAAGTCACCTAATTCATCTTAACCTTCAAGCCAAACATTTTCTTTGCAGGACAAAGGCTCATGGGACAAAAGTTCATGCAAACTTGAAAAACCTTCAAGCTACTTACAAGTTTTATTGACTTGTCATCATAGTTAGCTCAAGCTTGGCTCAATAAAAGCTTTCTTCTACCAAGGATGAAAATGTTTCCACTCTCTTAAAAAGAACGCAAAAAAACCAAACATTTCCAATTTTGTTTTAAACATGATTATTCCCTTTAAATGTCTTTATCTCAAATACAGCATCACTGAGAAACTGAAAACGAAAGCGTAGAAGAACAAGCTGCACTACCCCTGTCGATTCTTACCTTATTTTTCCATGAATCACAAATGCAGACAGAACTGGAACTTCTGTTGCCACGGCAGCAGGAAGCCTACCCTTCCGGTAATTTGGAACTACCTTGTTGGTCATTTCAGCTGGATGCTGGGAGACTCACTCCTACTGCTCTTGCCTCACTTCCCTGTCCTTCTGGAGAAGGCAGCCTATCCTCCAAGAGCCAGACTGCACCATTGTCCATCTCCTTCCCAAGGGTCAGCACTCACATGGCAAGCAACACCCAACATCCTGTAGCAGCTTCTCCTTAGGCAGCTGGCAACAGGCTGAAACAGGGGCAGGAGCCTTGGAAATGAGAAGCTGAGGCCTGGAAGGGGCAACGGGGAGCCACGGGGCTCCTGCCCTGGTGCGAAGATGGTGGCAGCAGAGAGAGGCAACGAGCAGATGTGAAGCCAAGTAGGAGATCAACTCCCTCAAGCAGCTGGAGCAGGCAGTTCCTGGAGGGAACTGAAAACCCTCCAATCTTTCTACATTTCAAGAACTCAAAACTTTAAACTGCGTCTCAGACAAGCAGGTTCAAAAATCAAAATAAACCAAAATCATAGTTCTTTTCTCCATCACCTGCATTTTCAGAAGCCTGGGTTTCTTTTTAAACTGCTGCAGCTTGCAATGTTTAGAAGGATGGAACTGGCGTAAGCTGATTTGTACCACCTTACTGTTAAGTTTATCACTTAGGATTTGTTTTGGAAGTCAAGTGTCCATTGTTTTGGGATATCTTTACTGATTTGGTTATTTGGGCTATTTTTATTGAAATTGTTTTCTTCATGTGAATATATTTATACCATTATAATTTAAATTCAACGTATTATTTAAAAGATCATTCTCCTGACACCTGTATTGATACTGCCAAAAATAAACTTAACAGATCAGTCCCTTTCTGCCATTACAGAACATGAAGAGAAAGGAACAGGCTGCACATACAACTTTACAGCCCTATATGCCACTGTGCTTTAGCAGTATCTTAGCTACAGCTTTTATTTCAAATTAATCATATTAATGTAACAGACTTGCAATTTGCAGTAATTTTTAAGAGCTACATCATTAACTCTGCTATGTGTAAGCATCTGATAGGAGGCAATTAAACAGAGGAGTGAGTGAGGGATTCTGCTTCCAATTCTGACATTGACTGTGCTGTGCAGTCACTGTTATTTTCTAGTGCTCTTCCTTTATGTGACTGTGTCATGCTGTGATGTTGAAGACACGAATGCATCAGACCACCCATGTTGCAAGTACAGCCAAAAAAGAAAGAAAAAAATCAATTCAGGAAAGTTACAGATTTATACAAGTCAAGAACAATTCTTTTCCCCTTCTTTTAATGTGCTTTCTCATATATTTGCATCTTCAAATGTCCTTTTTTCCCCACCTATCCTACCCTTTTTTCCATCATTCTCTTGCCTGCATTTTATCTGTCACCAAAATAGGTCTGTCCTCCCCTAAACAGACCTATCTCCTTCACTTACCACTCTGCTAGTCAGTCAATGACCAAAGAGATTATTTTTCACTAAAACGCAATTGTCCCAAATAACAGTCAGTGGCCCATTTTTGTGGTACAGTTTAAATAGTCAAACCTTAAAAAGCAGAGATAAGGGGAACAGTTGATGAAAATACTACATCAGTTCAGAGGAGGTAAAAGAAGGAGCTTCTTTATATAAGCAGCAGCAAACTGCTAGAACTTTCTGCCATGGAAAATTGCAGAGTTAGGAGGCATCAGCAGGTTCAAAAGAGACTTTGGATGCTGGGGAATAACGAGAGAAAGGCAGAGGAGCCAGCTCACGTGCCAGGGTGGGAGACAAAATGTTAAGTCAGAAGGACCACCAGCCTTACTGAGGGCATTTATGTTTCCATGAAATTATTTTATCAGAGAGGGTCAGGGTACACAGAAACAACATAAGAAGAAAATGAAGCCAACAAGCTTACTATCTGGTATGCTAGAAGAGTCGCTACATCTTTGGCTGTGCCCCAGGGCTATCCTTAGAGTGGTATATAAAAGAGGATGAGGGAGCAACCCCAACCCCAAAAACTAGAAATGCATGTACTGACTTGCAGGTCAGGACAAGTCCTCACTCAAAGCCAGAATTATCTCAGAGAGATCTCCTTGGAAGAGCCTGAAAAGCCAGAAACCCAGCTAACAACTAAGGAGTGTGGAAAATCACGGGCCTAGTGCTCCAGCTCACTCTCTGGTCCTCTTAGCTACCAGTACAGGAAGGCAAAAGAAACCACCAGCTCCTGGACTGAAGCCTGAAAGCAAAGACAAAGGCATTCCCTCTACAGAGAGGGCTCCACTTATTACTGCAGTGTTCTTCAGGGCCAGAATACTGTGTACAAGTGTGACAGATGATGAAGAGTGAAAAATAGCTTATATGTTGAGGTAACACAGCTATATACATATCCAAGCACCTCATGTGCTTAGTCCAGTGGTTTTCAGCCCATGGCAACAAGTGGCCACGAGTCCATGGACCCTTTCTACAAGAATTTAGTGCATTGATACAGTATTGCCTTCTACACACATGACCTTTTCAAAGGAATTTGCAGCATCACTAGGCAGCTTTTCAGGGTCTTCAAATTCCCCCAGATGGAAACAGAAGTAACTGGTAACATCTGTTCACCTGGGAAATATCAACATGAGGATCTGATGGCTAAGAAGGACAAATGAATCACCTGTGAGCAGTGCTAAGATGTTTGCAGGAGAGGAGGAGTTATTTATCTTCAGGAATAATCATAATTCATAGTCAAATTAGGCAGGCATCTCCTGTTAAATGATCATCTCCTGTTAAAACATCCTGCTAATTTGAAACAGCAAATTTAAATGTTAACATCTAAGCTATCAACAGATTCAAAAATATTAGTTTTTGTTAATTATTTTAGTTATTTAATCCTTTCATGCTACTTTACTGCCAGGTGAACAAGCCCCATTTTCCAGTAATTATATGACAAGCTAGTGGATTAATTCTGAGAGCGCTGAAGGAGTTAACTTTCAGCTTGACTCTCAGTAAAATCTGACCACAGAGGGTGACACCTTGAGTTCTGAGGTTGTTTTTTTTCTTCCCGCACAGCATCCTAAATAGAAGCAGCACAAACGGGAAAAAAACCTCCTCACCAAATCCAAAACACATACAAACAGTTTACTTCACAGCTATACCTATACGGGAAAATTGGTCATTTCAGTACAATTAGCAACAACAACATTAACTGACCCCTCAAAGATTTGTTCCCTCAGCCCAAGAAAATGCTGAACTGTTTCCTCAGTAACCTTTTGTCACTTCTTCTGGCTAAGCAGTGCCTATGTGATCTTCCCTGTAATGAAACACAAGCAGCACAGATCCAAAATGTTCTGCAGAGAAGTGACCTTTCCACTGAAAGGAATACATCTGCTCAAAGTTATTTGTTTCATGGAACAGATACAAAAAGAAATGGTAATGGCTAGACTCGGCTTACGTTAGCGAAACAAAAAGATTACCTGCTCCTAATTCGGTTTCTCTAACAAGAGCAATCCAGTTTGATGTGACAGGAAAAAAAACTTAGCTCTTCCACAGCTGGTGTGAATCCAGGTTTTCAGTAGATTTTTCAGGGGGAATTTGTTGACTTTTTCTAAGCAGCTGCAGTTATGAAAGTCTCCCCTGTTCACAAAGCCTGGTCTCCTGCAGCTTGATATTTCTACCTTGCTCTTCCTGAGACTGCCAAAATCACAGAGTTGAACATGTTGTGACACAATCAGCCATTTGAAGCGTCTGCTTTCCACTTTAGTTTTATTTTTAGAATCTTCCATAGTCTTTCAAAGCACACATACCCAATGTTAGACTTTGATGTGAAGTGAAAAACTAAGAAGAAAATCTGAAGGGTTTGACAAACTCTGGAACATAAGCAAGCTTATGACATGTCTCTCATTTATAAAATGACTACTGGATCATTTCTTTTATAAGCCCACAGACACAGCTGCAAACCCCCATTTGCCACAGAGAAACCTGAAACTTTTACCTCAGAGTTGCCAGTTGCAGGCTTAAAAGTGACAGATCTTCAACTGGTAACTCTGAACTTCCACTAAGGCTCTCAAAGAAAAAAGTTCTTAAAACACAGTAGTCCTGAATCCTTACATTAAGTGTTTCTTAGGGACCTTGAGCAATCTGCTCACTGCTGGCCCTACCTGGAGTGAAGAGTTGGATCACACTACCTCCAGAGGTCCTTTCCAGTCTATATCATGCTATGAGTGAGTTATTCAAGTGCTTTCACAAAAAGTGTTTTCTTTTGTCAGCCGCCAGTGTTTGTCCCCAAGTGCAGAAGTGTTTCTGAATCACTCTGGAACATCTAGATGATGTTACTAGATGATCTTTAAGATCCCTTCCAACTCAAACGATTCTATGATTCTATGATCTAAGAGCATAAAACACCAGGCTACATTTATTCCTGGTTCCAGCATTAATCTGTGTGAATTCAACACTATAAGCTACTTGCTACGGTCCTCTTATAATTCCCATAAGATATCTTTTCCTATAAGGTTTGACAAAGTATTCTCTTTCACATTAGTTTACATGTATTAACTTAATTAATTCCGTAAAATCCCTTTTATTTCAATTCTATTCACCAAAACTGTTATATCTGAGATTAATTTCAATAGGCAATGCTCTCAGAGGAGACCCCTGGATCACATCATTGCATAATGTAACCCAGTTTACGTCCAGTAACTCCAGACAATCTAAGACAATGTACAGTGGGTGAGGATCTGGCTTATCTCTTCCAGTAATCAGAAAGGGAAGGTGCTCCCCTAATTTACAGTCACTACAGACCCAGTATCAGGGGCTCTGTAGAAGACCAGAAAGAGAGCTCTGTAACCAAGTATTACAAGGAGCTATACAACTTGTCCATACAGAGGATACAAAGATGGATGCTGTCTAAAAAAGGACAAAACTGAGAAGTTAGATGGGGGTGAGATGACAGAAGGGAATAAAACTGAGCATCTGCACCAGGTAATGAAGCAATGAATAGTTGTTTAAGAGCAAAAGATGTCCCCCTTTAGGCATATAGAATACTAAGCAACATCTACACACAAATACTATCCACCGTCTACTCAATAGAGATTACTATAAATAAATTCAGCGAGAACCATATGAAGATATGGCATGAGAACAGGACCAGAATTATAAAAGCAAGGCAAACTGAAGAGAAAAAAGAAGAAAGGACTCCAGGTTCAATCAGAAAACCAGGTGAGAAAGTAGCAGTGAAAGAAATAAGGAGAAAAACTGCCTGCTGCTGCGTGCTGCATGAATATTTGCATCTGCCAACAGGCCATCAAAAAGCAAATTGGCACTAAGTCACAACTCACCATTTGCTATTTATATTCTGGCAGCATTATGTTTGTGCAATTTCTATCAGTCAAAGCCTCCTTTTTGGGGGTGGGGATAAGAAAAGAAGATATTGTAATCTACTTCTGCTATTGCTGTTTGTATTCACTGAGTTATCTGGTGCTTGATGTGTGCGCCTCATGCATCACTTTTTATTCAAAAATTGACATATTTATCCAAGAATGATTTTAACACACTAGCCGTATTCAAATACGTACAAAGGCTTTGGCAGGCATTTTCAGCCATGCATTTTATGTGATTTATGCACTGGCATGCAAAAGCAACATTTAATTGTGCGTGCGTATTGCAATCACAGCCTTGTCAAGGCACCTCATTGGAACAGTGGAGACAAGTTTACAGGTAAGCAGCCCATTACTAAGTCTTTCTGAAGGCTTTTAAACCTGAGAAGTGGTGGAGCCCCTTTTGACTGTACCAAGATTAGACAGAGATACTGTTTTTTATCACTTCATCCTAGTTGTAGGTTTTTCACAGTTTATTTTAAACTGGCCAAATTTCACTTTAAAACCACAAATTATATTATGTAAAATTTGGCTAGATCACCCCACTTGCAGAGCTTGGGAATGGATAAGAATTTGACTATGCCATTGCACAAAGTGTCCCTAGTTCTGCAGTGCAGATACAGCCTTTAAAAGCAATGAGTACTTGCTCCTGTATGCAGTTCAACACATGACTTGTAATACAACAACCTGATACTGCTCTGAGGAAGGAGATCATACTGAGAATGAAGTCGGTTGAAGACTTAGGAGATACACTCAGGACTCTCACGTCTTTCTGGACTGCTATCTCCTGTTTGTTTGGAGAGCATCAATAGCAAGGAATTGAAACAGCATTTGCAAAGGAGCTGCAGAGAGGACGAAGAAAAGCAATATAAGGCTGCATGTACTAGTGCGCCAAGCAAGGAAGGAACAAGAGATACCAACAGGAAAACCAAGTGCTAAAATATGAATCAATATAAAGTCATATTCTTAAGCGTTTCAAGGGTTGGAGGAGCTCCTAACATTTTTTCTCTCTTTCACCTCTGCAGCTATGTGTTTCCACAGCAGCTTCACCCAAGTCCGAGCCAAGACAGCTAATATGGTCTTGTCCTTTCTCTTCCCTCCGTTGCACACACATCAGTATCTATCTGATCTTGCAGCAAACTCATGGTTCCAACTAAATTGGTGAAAACCAAAGCTTTTTGTGCAGGGTTGCCCCTGCGGCTGGGCTGTCTTACCACAGAGTCAGAGAAGCATCCTTGCCAGCACAGCAGAGCAGATGGGAATGCCACCTCCAGTAGCTGGATTCACCAGCTGAGCAACCCAGGTGTCCTGCAGAAGCAGGGAGGAAGAGCGGGCTTGTGGCAGACTTAAGGTTTGAGGAAACAAAAAGCACAGGTGATGACCTCTGACAAACATACGGAGAAGAATCCCAGACCAAAAAGAGAAAAAATTAACTAATTTTTTAGTTAATAAAGCTAAAGGCTTTATTAAGCTTAAGGCAAGGTAGGACTGGAAGTAGAGCAAGGAACCCGTAGGAGTCAAATAAAACCAGAGAGGCATTTCAACAGTTGTCTTATCACCTGCAAAAATCGTTAACACATGGCCATATTCAACAGAGAATGAATTGAAAGGGAAATGAATGGACAATTTATAACATTTTGCGATTCTTTGATCCTGTGCTGCTTAAGCCTTTGTTTACACAGATAGCTTTCCATTCTGTTCAAAATAATGGAGGAAAGCAACTGAAAAGGGAACTCCACAAAAAAGGTTCCTTCATCTCTCAAACAGGTGAGAGAACAAGTTACAGGGAGATATGCTTTTACTTGCAATTTAATTAATTGAAATTCACAGTGCTCTAAATGGCGATTCATCACGCTGTGTGATATAATCACATACTTGTAGCACTTTACATCTGAGCCCAAATTTTCTGATCTTTTGCTCAGTGCAGGACTATAGGCTGAGCGTGCTTCAAAATGCCTGAAGTCTAACATGAGATTGTGCTCTTGGCCAAGCATCACACTTATGCTGCATTTCTTCATCTATGGACAACACACACTTGCTTAATTCTGGAGGAGGAGGAAGGCAGCTATTTTTTCCCAGAAGCTTATCCCGCTCATTTATTATGCCCCTCCAGAGCATATGGCCGGAAGCAAAGACAACTGTTTTTCACAGAGAGCTTAAAGAAAGTAACTTAAGCTCAACCACCTCGTCCCGACAAAGAACATACTTAAGTAAATCACAGCATGCGTGTGCCCCACTGCAGCACAGCACCAATGCGCTCTTCCTCCACAGCACGCTTTATTTTGCAAGTTCTCTGTTACAGCTAGGAGCGAGAAAAGCAGCGCTACAGAAGGTATAATTCACCCAGTCCAGCCCATCAGAGCTAGACAGCATTGCCAGACGGGTATGGGGGAAGACTCACATATCACTTTGGCACAGTTGGGAACTACAAGGAAACAAAGGAATTTCTGTGGAACAAGTTAGGTGCCTAGATGATAAATGAAGTCTAAGCTATCGCCCTGTACTCGCCTTACAGGGATATACAAGCACCTCCAGAGAACAATTAATCTCATCCTAAAATACATGTTCAAGACAGGCATGATGAACAGCCTGTTGAAGGTGCCATGTTTTCATCCCAGCTATGAAGGAAAGAGTGATTAGCTGAGGCTTTGACATCTAGTTTTAAAGCCTTTAAGGCTGGTGAAGATGAACCTCAGTCTCAGGGGGAGGAAGAAAGCACACAACAGGCAGTTCAGCTCCCTCCTTCCTCTGACCAGAGGCAGAGCATCCCTCCCATCACCCCTGAAATAGGAAAACAGTCCTAGCAGAATCAGCCTCTATTTCTGCCACTAACTACCCACTCACCCATACATATACACTTCGAAGAGGAGAGATGGCAAACACCTCCCACTGTTCCTTGGAAAGCTGACACCTCCAAACAGGGTGTCCAAGGGGAACACCCCATAGCTGGGGAGGGAGCCCACGCTCCCCACACCACAGCATCAATCCAGCCTCAGCAGTACTGCGCAAACCCACTTACAGGCACAGACGTAATTACCAAAATTAACAGCATGATTTCGCTGAGCCCTGCGGTCAGGGCAGCGCCGTTCAGAAACCCCCAAGCACTGCCTTCTTCACCCACAGCCGCCCTTCGCTGTGCCAGCTCTGTCCTTCGCTCTGTGCCGCCTCACGACTTGGCGAGTCAGCTGAACCGAGAGGGAGAGAGAGGTGAAAAGCCATATTATTTGAGAACCCTTCCCTGATTACAAGTTAGGCTAATTCGTTCAAGAAAATTACATTAATTTCCCAGTTATCCTCAAATACATCAATCCAGTCTGAAAACGGACAGGGTCTGCTGGCACTTAAAATTATATTCCCACTGACTGTTCATCCCACAGAACATTGTAACAAAGAAATCAGCAGTTTAAACAGGCTACTGCCTCAGGTTACAGAAGTCTGCTTGTGGATTATTGTCTCTTCCGTTTTGAAAAGCACATGAATTATTAACGCAAGTCACTAAAATTTCCTGTCTTTCAACAAGGACATTCTAATCATCTGTCAACAAAAATCACAGTTTACTGGGTATCTACTAATAATCTTATGCTGAGAAAAACATAACTGATGTGTTTCAGAATTACAGGGGGGGAAAAAAAAACAAACCTTCCTTCTTATAATTTCAGAAGATCCAGCAGGGTTGGGGTGACAATTAGTGAATATTTAAATGCTTGATATTCATTGGAAATAGTCTGACAGTGATGGCCAAATAATTTCAGGCATGAGAAGAAAACAGTCTCAGACTGATGAATAACTGACATTTGACCTGCTGTTCACTTCCTAAGCTGGAAAAAAATGCAATTCATATTGAATTGAAGTTGAAGCTGGCTAAGAAAGCATAGAACATTGTTTCATGTTTCTGCATTGCCTTATTATCTAATGCTCTTTTTATAAAATTGTTTTATTCTCTTGTTATGTGTATTGAGGACAGGGGTAAATACCTTGGACAACACAATTACTGTGATCCATAAAGGATACAGAAAATAATTTAAACATTTATAAAACCGTGGCTGAAATTTTGAATTTGAGTAACACAATGCTCATGCAAATTTATAATAAAGCACATGTAACCTTTGCTGTTAAGTATTGAGACCTTCTAATACTGGGCTTTTTCTGGCGTGCTTACACTGGCCTGAAGCTGGTGGGGAGTACACTTAATAGAAGGCATTCTCCCCACAAAGGGAACATGAACCACCATTATATGGCTGCAGGAACAAAAAACAAACAGCCAAAAAAAAAAAATCCCCACCCAGAACATCAGCCTTAAGACACAGACCCCAGCAGAAGTCCTCTCTGAATATTTGGGACTTGTGGCACAGAAATTCCCTGCTGAACTCCAGTGGAAGATAAAGAGTTGTAGACCAATACTATTTGGTCTTTATTCTCAGATGACCTAAGGATGAGGAAGCCTTTCTCTTCTGAGAGAAAAACAAACTGAAATGAAATGTTTACAACCGATGTGTACTAAGGATTATACCCTCACCCTGCTTTCTATTAAGAGACTCCTGTTGCTTGAGAAACCAGGTGTTAATCCCTCAAAGCGGATGACATTTTCCAACCCTGCATATTTCACAAAGCTTGAACACATTCAGAGGGAAAGAAAGTTTACATAAGACACAAACCAGATGTTTAATAAACTTGAGTAATTTGACAGGCAAGTATGTTTTGGTCTTTCCAAAAGACAGCCACAAAGAGGCGGCAACTATTTTCTTCCAGACACAATAAAGAGGACTTTGGTTTGGTTTTAATTAAGAGAGACCGGATCCTACCGGAAAGAAGAATCCTTACCTCCTGTGATATACTTTGATCTCACCTTTGACGCTAATGGGAAGGAAACAACTCTGACTTTCTATTTAGCATCAGCAGTATCATTCCAGTCACATCAGCGTCATTCACCCAGAGAGTAGGATATGATCGCTGACAAGCATCATGTCAGTCAGGGTTAAACCTGGTCTGAGTCACCGAATCATCCCAGCAGTCTAACATGAGAATCAGTCATGTCTTCAGCAGGAGCAACACTGACTCTTTCTGCTTAGAAGTAGTTTTAAGCCGATTACTTCTGGCCCTGGAAACAACTATAAAAGTAACTAAGAGTAAAAATGATATAAACAGTAAACATAAAACGGTTGTCTTCCCCAGAAGAAGTAGATGCAACCATCAGCTACTTTTACTGTTCCTTAAAAACTGTATTTCTATTTTGCCTAAACTGGTTTGAATCTATGGAGAAGACCCTATTAAAACAAACATAAGGAAATACGTAAGTTTTACTGCGGTTTTATGTAATCAATCCCATTTTCATCCAACTAACTTGGATGAGACTGGTAGAAACAAAACCAGAGCAAAACCAAGAGTACACCTCCACCCTCCCTTGTATAATACACAACTTCTATTTGGCAGTGTTGGGTTTCACAAGTCAGCCTTTCAAAATGCCCAAGATCTGTCTATATATTGTAATCATTATGTGTACAAGGGTGAAAAAAATATTCTTCCTCCTTCACATTAGTCATTTTAGCTAAAGCTGTTGTCCTCTTACCTAGCAGAAAGGGACCATACTTGCCCATTCTATCATGTAGTCATAACTCAGCCAAATACTAGACGAGACAGACTGCTGTATTTTGGACCTCTGTGGTCTTCACTTAGCACATCTAACTAATTTTTCAGTAAATACAGCCAAACCAGAAATTAGAAACAAAAAGCAAGAGGCAAAAAACCTATTCCACCCTTGCATGCAATCCCTCCATAAAGCTAACACCGCGACCAACAGCTGCAAGTGCTGAACGATCGTGAACTTTCAACTCATGGCCTGATTTTCAGGCACTAATCATCTACAACTGCAGCTGAAGCCAACTCTTGTCTGAGAGTTCATAACAGACTCAAACTAAAGGTACAGGAATTCAGTCATAGAAAGCTGAATAACTTAAAAAGGGGGGGATATTCTATATAATTCGTCTTCTCATGGCAGAACAGACAAAAATGTGCTCAAAAAGACAACTGTTGAATTTTATACTTTCTTTTTTATGTTAAAGGCAGTAAATATGAAGTTAAAGTAATTTTTTTTTTTAATGAAAGCAGCAGTGCCTACCTTTCCCCTGCCCCTCTCTCCGCCAAAGCATCTGTCTTTGAAAAGAGTCATGCAGCCAGCTAACTGGATGTAAAAGATCCAGGATTAGCTATTCAAGCTTTCACTGGCTTTTTGGAATATAGAAATGTCTGGAAATTCTGCAATGAAATACTGTTTGTGAACAGCAAGCAGCATGTAAGATTTTTCTTACATACCCTTCCTTTTACCATACTGCATTTGCAAAGATTGATGAAAAAGCCTTCATTGTGGTTTCTGTTCTTCAAGTCTCCTATACAAACTCTTTCCATATACTTTATGGGGTTTTTCCTGGCAAAAAACATATCATTTACAGGCCCATATGAAGCCATGTGGATATCTTTCCCTTTTTTTTTTTGGCTTTTGAGAAGCTAATACAATGAGCCGGACATGGTATGATTATATTAGCACCAAAGCCCTAACACCAAAAGCATCAGCTTTCCTTTAGAAGGACAAATGACACCAGTTACTTCACTTTAAACCAGCCCAAGGAGCAGCAGCACTTGAGGGGGGTGGGGGTGGGAATGGAAGTAGGTCATGTTTTTCTCCTGTTCTATTATATATACAGAACAGACATAGAAATCTGAAGGATTTTTCTCTAATAAAAATAAGTTATTTGCATACGATGGGTGAAAGGGGATTGCCTAGGTGCAAGGGTATTGAATCTCTTCCTGGAAGTTAGTAAAAAAAACCAAAACAAAACAAACTAATCCCAACAAATCAAAAAAAAAAAAAAAAGCACCACCAAAAAAATCTCCCAAACACACAACAACCCCAAAACAAAACAAAAACTAACCCAAGAAAAACACCACAGGGATAAGATCTTTTCCCGGTTTTAGCTAATGTATGTTTCACCACGAATTTAGCTAGTGCTGAACATACAACAAAAGAAATTGTAGGAGTAGCAAGGAAGGAGGACTAGACAGATGGATATTCCCAACTATTTCACTGCTTCCCCCAAATTCAGGAAGAAGTAGCACCAGTATCTGTTTCTATTTTTTACACAGACTTCACAAGCAAATAATAAATTGGCATGACTTTAG
Source organism: Limnodromus scolopaceus (assembly GCA_028565335.1). Classification (NCBI taxonomy): domain Eukaryota; kingdom Metazoa; phylum Chordata; class Aves; order Charadriiformes; family Scolopacidae; genus Limnodromus; species Limnodromus scolopaceus. Next base: position 155,115,644 of record JAOXNO010000001.1, read on the forward strand.
CTTCATACCTTCCTACAAGGCCCATTTGCTAAGAGAGAAAAAGATGATCCAGCAAAATTCCTAAAACTGTAGGAAACACAAAACCTTCTCAGCTTATACTTGTGTCATATTTGGAAGGTTATTTTCATAACCATGGCAGCTCAAGTTTCGGAAAGAGTAGTTCAGACCTTCAACCATGCAAAAAGCCCCTGATTCTCCACTGCAAAGCAAGCCCGCAGATATGCTTAGGCATGTACGTTTAACACCCTCTGCCCACAGGCGCGCTTGCTGCTCCTAAAATATTTTATTGAAAAGGTGTCACTTTCTTTTTCTGTGTATACTGCATCAATTTGGCTAAAACCAGCAAGCTTGTAAATGGGAACATGGGTTTTCCAACATGAATAAATATCCCAATGTATTAAAAAATGTTCAGTTTTCTGAGATGGGACTAAAAAATGAATGCCTTTTAGAGCTGACTGAAAACAATGTGTATTGCTCCATTTGACTATGCATATCTTAAAGAGAAAAGGCTTTAGGAATCAGCTTTAAGAGACTTTATAACCTAAGCATCCTGCAAATTTCACCAAGATTTGACTTGAAAACCACCTGGACTTTCCTTGAATAGAGGTTGTTATGAAATAAAAGCCTCAGAAAAAAATCATATTGAAGTGATCTGAACAGAGAGTTGTTTACACACCCAGGCCTTCCAGGTTTTGCTGAAGTTTAAAAACAAAAAGTAATGTTGATGTCTTCTAATATTGAAGATTGAAAAAATACTGTTTTCTCAAACTCCCAGAAGCAAAGCTGGAGTTATCCAGTATCCACATGTTACTTATGTTTGCTTCTAAACAATTTAATGAAAAGGACTTGATCTCAAAATGGTTCCTACTAAGTGTTTGTTAAATAGAATTATTAACTCTTATAAATTGCATATCATTTCCAAAGTATGGTGAAGTAGCATCTATGGAGGCAAAAGAAAAAAAAAAAAGGTTGTCTCTGGGATAATAGGGATATTTGTACCTTATAAGATAAGTAGCACGACTCTCATTAGCATTTGATAATTTAAACTAGAACTACACTTTTGAACAGTGATGATTACCTTAAGACTGATAATTTTAATCTGTTTGCTATGGATATTTGAGAGGCAATCTGAAGGGCACAAAAGCATAACAGGTTGCTATAGACACAAGCCTTTCATTTGATGTTCACACATACCTGCCTGTCCAGAAAATTTACTTTCTACTGCGGCAAAATCTGAGACTGAACACACAGTTGCAGTTGGGTCACAATCAACAGCAGAGAGCAAACCAAAAAAGCATGTGTGTGCACACACACAAAATAGACAAAACAAACCTTATAAATAGGTAAAAAAACCAAAAAAAAAAAAAAAAAACCCAAGGATTTTCCTAATCAGAATTCCTTCATCTTTAATACAAGGATAACAGTTTTTCAGTGACCAAAAGCACTTACAGAGCAGTGTATGTACAAGATCTATGTCTATCACTCATAACTCCCCATTTCACAGAAGGGAAAACTGAGCCAATGAAGGCATGGAAGTTACCATAGCTACATAAAATGCAAGTAACAAGGATGAAATTTGAACTCAGGTTTCCAGTTTCCCATTCACTGAACCCTAAGGACTTTCAAAAATACACATTCCAGTACCCTTTCATAACAGCAACAGCGTTCAACAATCTTCCATATTAATACTGTTAAAATCATTAGTGGTTACTGACAGCTAGATAGTGTAAGACAGAATCGGTCTTTGTATCAAAACTAATTCAAACTAATTCTTCTGATCACACACACTCAAAAGCAGTAGTCAGACTCTGTTTCCTTGGCAAATACAGACCTAGATTAATTTCAATGAGGTACAGAGAAACCTCAGATGAGATTGCTTTGATTCTTTCCTTGCACTCAACGTGTGAGAGAGCACTTGGTGCCTCTCAGAGCGATAGAAATTAGTGAAAACTTCGATGATTTCAAGTTGCTATCCTAAGCACTTGCCAAAGGAAAAGAAAAAAATATCTGTATAGATCTATGGTTTACTGGATCAAGAGAAAACAGTACCAAGGAAATATACCAACTGTTCAGAAAGCAGAGGAAACTACTGATGTAATATTTGAAGAAAAACAAAAAAACCCAAAACAAACCACCAAGGACTTTTCACCTCTTCTGAAACTGTTCAAACAGAAACAGAATAATAACTGTAATTTACAGTTCACTTCACTGTTTAATGTTATTCTATTGCACCATCATCTATTTAATGCTGATATAACAACCATTTTTTCCGCAACATGAATTCATTAGCCAAAGAATCACACTTGAAATAAAAAGAGAACTGTTTGAAAACACGCGCTTTTAGAAATGCCTGAATAATCTTTAGCCACCCCAATCTCCATGTCCTTACCGGAACATCAAAAGTTTCTTGTGTGTCATCCAGCATCTGAATTTTGATGGAGACGAGTTTTCCTGGAGGTGTCATAGGTGGTTTCTGTCCATGCTCCAAGGTACTGATCCCAGCATTTTCCTGAGCTCCTAACCGGGATCCTGCTGTTGGTCTCTGTTCTGTTTCACCCATGTTTAGGGAAACACGTTTCTTATATCTGATAAAAGAATAAGGGAAAAGAAGACCATACCAGTTATAAATAAGAGGTTTTGCACATAAGCATGATGGTATATATACTTGCAGCTAGTTAACCATATAAACATTAACACAAAGTAATAACCACTATGAGTTGGGGTTTTTTTAATGTCTCATACAAAGACGAGAAAACCAGGCAAACTTTATAGTTTCCAAAATACACAGGCTAATCACTTGCTGGGGGTAAGGCCGATAGACTGGCTACAGTACTGCACAATGGGGAAATACTCCTTTTCTCCAGGAAAAGGAAACTAGAACACATTGCAAACAGAGCACGACACTGTCCAGATTTCAATGAATTATGCTAATTGTTATGTATTTATGAATCAGGCTGTTATCAGCCACAGACAGGGCTTCCAAAATAGGGACAAAAAGTGAGGAGAGCAGGTGGGACAACTCACCACTTGCTGACCATCATTCCCTCCTGGCTACACTAGCATTTTTTTTCCTTTGGTCCTCTCAGCCTTCTCTGGCCCTTTGAAGCTGCCCCCTTGCTTAAGGGTCTGTGAAACAGGAAAGCCAGAGGGGTAAAAGATGACCTCAATTACATGGCCTAAATATTTTGTTTCCTTTGGGGACCAGAGCTGCTCTAGAACCTGGAGCCTGGCCCAATCATAGAACCATCTAGGTAGGAAGGGACCTTCAAGATCATCTAGTCCAACCATCAACCTAACTCTGACCAAAAAAAAACCAAAACCAAAACAAACAAACAAACAAAAAAACCCACATCACTAAACCATGTCTCCCAGCACCACGTCAACCCATCTTTTGAACACCTCCAGGGATGGTGACTCAACCACTTCCCTGGGCAGCCCATTCCAGTGCTTGATAACCCTTTCAGTGTAAAAAATTTTCCTAATATCCAATCTGAACCTCCTCTGGTACAACTTGAGGCCGCTTCCTCTGGTCCTGTCGCCTGTGACTTGGGAGAAGAGACCAACCCCCGCCTCTCTACACCCTCCTTTCAGGTAGTTGTAGGGAGCAATAAGGTCTCCCCTCAGCCTCCTTTTCTCCAGGTTGAACAACCCCAGCTCCCTCAGCCTCTCCCCAGAAGACTTGTGCTCCAGATCCCTCACCAGCTTCATTGCCCTTCTGTCCCCACTG
>JAOXNO010000001.1:155137405-155155411 GCA_028565335.1 Limnodromus scolopaceus
TGTCTAGGTCTCGCTGGATGGCAGCACGGCCCTCCAGGGTGTCAGCCACCCCTCCCAGTTTGGTATCATCAGCAAACCTGCTGAGGATACACTCTGTCCCCTTGTCCAGGTCACTAATGAATATGTTGAACAGGACTGGACCAAGTATTGACCCCTGGGGGACACCACTGGTTAGAGGCCTCCAGCTTGAATGCCATCCTTATATTTATCCTACCCTATGACTTCAATATCCCCATGCTGGGGATATGAAGAATGAGAGCAACCACCTGGCAAAACCGTGGCTCAAAGATATCTGATTCACCTCTATCTAATTTTTCTAGTTCTTCTTGTTAACAAGAAGATAAGGGAAAGAAGGAAACCAGCAGAATTTTTTATTATTATTTTAATTTTTTGTAAAATCCCTTGGCTTTGGAAAAAACAACAAAACGAGAAAGTGGAAAAAAAATACTTTAGTTCTTTTGCCATTTAAATGAGACTAATATCTATCCACAGCTGAAAATTTAGAGATGTCAATGGAAGCATCAACAATTTAAAAGAAATATTTCAGAGCTAATAACTTCCATTAACACCTCTACATCTGCTGCTGAAATAACTCATCCTGTTTTCTTACATGGTTGGAGGTATCAAATTCATCCTGGTTTTTAATCCTCTACCATGCACGCTAGGTTGGCTGCCAGTCTGTTCTTCTTTGGAGGACTGAAGCATCCTGCAAAGCTCAGCTCTGCCTTCTCGACAGCTCTGCTTGGTATGTGGGGGAGGAAGACAGAAAACATACCTATCTTGAGACAGTTAATTAGGTACCCAGCTCTTTAAAAGATCAACATCCCCATTATATTTTGATCCTACACGCTACAAAGTGGATTTTTTTTTTTTTTTACACTTGCGTGTATGAGGAAGAAGGGGGGAGTAACATCTGGAAACCTATAAAACTGTTACTCAGCAATAGTAAAGAAAAAAAAACAAAAAAAACCACAAACCCACACCAAACACATAAAAGGCAAGAATGCTGAAAACATTAGAAAATGCAAGATTTCTTCTCTGTACGGACCACAGAGGCCAGGCAGTCTCTTCCGCTCAGCGCGGTTACAGCACACACACCACCCAGGCGGTATCAGCTTCCCGGCATTGCTAAGCAACACCACGCCACATTACCTCGACTGATTCCAGGGAGGGAAGATGATTCCGAGGCCATTGAAAAAGGTAGAAACTAGATAGAAATGGTTGCGCAAACCTCACACGCGCAAGCCGGGACCCTGCACAGTCAGAGCAAAAAGCAATTAAGGAAAACTGTGGGACACACACACACGCACGCAGGCACAAACTGAAGCAGACTAAAAAATACCCACATACACAAGACAGGAGAAGGGGGGAAAACGAAGCAGGTAAGAGAGGAAGAAAACAGCACTGCTGTCTCACCTCAGGTATTCTGAGAATAGTACGATGAATTGCATCTTTCTTTCTGAGGAGTAAAAACCAGAAAAACAGCCAGAAAGCCATCAGAGACATGGGAGCCTGAGTCTGATCCACATCGAAAATAGAGCTTGCAAACAACTAAGGATTTTTGTTACAAATATCGAAGATCAATGGCAGGCGCGAATATGAAACACTGAATTTATAACTGCTTCAAAATCAAAATGCACATTAAGTCCTCTGAACAATATCTTCTCCTTCACTCTGATCCTAAATTCTATGAATATCTTATACATTTGAGTAGTTGCATTAAAACCTTGTTATGAATATAATCCAGAATAGCATACATTAGTATACTAAATAAATTCATTATCTATGCAAAAATTTGAAAAAGTTCATCCATATAAGTTTATTTTAATTGAAATTGAGATTTGCTCTAAGTGATAACGACTAGAAACAGTTATATTCAACTACACCTTCCATGCAAATAATTAATGCAGTAAAAGCTATCATGTATATATGCCATGGCATCTGGACCTGCTTAAGCCAACATAAACCAGGACTAAAGCAGAAAGAGGTGTTCCCCCATGGCTGCATATTCCTGTTTTCCAGTAGCCACCTCCTTTCCAGCTTTTCTCTCCCACATGGGAAGCACTCAGGGCAGCAATACCAGAGAAGGAAGGTTTCCCCATCTACTCAGCAGGGCCAAGTGAATATGCAAACAAATTAGCCACCACTCTTCTGAAACTCAGAAAAATGCAAGGTATTGTATGGGAACAAGACCACCATACAGGTGCAAGAAGACTGTCAAAAACACAGCATCATTAGATCAGACTTTAGGACCAAAAGCAGGCTACGAGAACTTGATGCTATTCACCCAGGAATTTTAAAGGCACTCCAACACACAACTACAGAACTATTAACTGTGCTGCCCACCTTCCCTCCAAGACAAACTTACCAAACGAGATACAAAAAGCTGAGGATGTGCTGCCAATTTCAATAAAAGGGCTCCAGGGAACTACAGGCTCACCCCTACACTGAGAAAATTGATAGAAATTTTAAGAAACAGATGAGCAGGTACACAAATAAACATTATATAGAAGTGCCATCATGGCATGGCTTCTTTTACAACAAACTTCCCATAACATATATGGGTAAGCGTTGCATATATGATATATATATAGTGCTAGTATTTCTTACAAACGTTTGACAATGTCTCTCATCAAAGGCTTTTAAGGAAATTGAACTGTCATGGGATAAGATGGAAGGTCCTTCTGTGAATTAACAACAACTGGTTAGATGAGAAGAAACAGCACAGGAATAAATAGCCAGTTTTCACAACAGCTCTGGTTTTGCATTTGTTCTACTCAATATATTCATTATTTACGTGGAAAATGGAGCAAGCAGCAAGACGATAAGGTTTGTTGGTGAGTACAAAATTAGGAGAACTTAACTGTGAAGAGCTGCAGATAGATGTGTCAGGTATTTATACCCACACACACCACAAAGCAACAGTCAATATAGTGAATGGCAACCCTGGAGCCACCACAGCTTAATTAAAATGAGGAACCACTCACTCGCAGATGGCAAAGCTCAGTGCCGGTCAGAGAGCACAGGGAATGGTTGGGAGTGAGCAGGTCAGGGATACCCAACGCAATAGGGAACACCACTGCAAATCCTTGGTGGAGCCAAGGGCTGCCGCTCCAAGCAACCCTTGGAGAAGGATACAGCAGAACAAGAAAAGGTTCAAAGAAGGGGGACAACGATGGGAGATCTGGAGCTGCTTTAACATAAGGAGAACTAAACAAACAAGCACTCTTAGATTTGAAGGGGAGATGGATGAGATGACAGACATAAAACCGTGAATGGTATTACAGAGAAAGCAAATAGGAAACCATACCTCGGAAATAAATGAATTAGGTCATATAAAATGAAGTTCATCAGGCAGCTTGTTTAAAAACAAGAGGAAAAGGAGGTACTTTTTCCATACTACAATTAATTGCAGAACCCATCGTCACAGGATGTTGTGAAGGCAAGAATTTAAAACAGATTAACGCATGGTTAGATGTATTCATAAAAGAAAGTCTGTCAAGGACTGTTAGACAAAGATGCAGACATGACTTCCTTGCTCCAAGTCCTTGAACTGCAGCCTGCCAAAAGCTGGGAGGGATCACTAGCTTCACTAACACTTTTTTCCCCTAAGCATTACTACTGGCCATCATTAGAGGTAGGATTCTGGGGTAAACCAGATCTCTAGTTGTAACATGGGATTTAGTCCCAGTGTTTCCACTCCCCATCTTTTGATGTCCATCTCCTAAAGCATTACCTCTTCCACTCTCTTCTTGAGAGTTCCCCCCAGGCTGCGTGGGAATATCCATAAGCAGCACCTGCTGAAGCCACAAGACAAAGATTTGCTTCCTACTGAAGAGCCACACTTGATTAAGCATGTTCCTGTTATATGAACACAGCTGCACTACATGTTTCTAGACTGGGTTACCTGGGGCCAACCTGTAATTTTGCCTACACGAAACAATTAGATTTACCTACTTCTGCTGTGTCCTGGTACTAAAAACCTCATTAGAGCTGAGTTATACAAGAAGCCACCCCACTTTAGGTGGCTCAGCTCAATTATGGTGCTGTGCTAGTGAATATGAAAGTCATTTGAGAAATTGAATAGTTTCTGAAAGGCAGTAGCAGAAGGCGATGAGGAAAGCGAAGGAGGAAGAAGAAAGAGGCCACTCTACTTCTGCAGGGATTCAAAAGCTGATCGTCAAGGGACGGCACTTCAGGCAGCATTAAAGCTTGTTCTGCCTTCATATTCCCTACCACTCATACAGCCTTCCTCCCAAGAACCTCCTAAAATGGCTGGCAGGCAAACTACGAATCTGGCAGATGTCAAGAAAACGGCCTCTTGATGAGATTTATGAGGCACTAACAGATTTATGCAGCCACTCATAAGGTGAGGGACATGCCCACTTGCACGGCCTTACCGCCACATTATAAATACAATTATATTTTGTGCCTAGCAGCTAACCTGTTGGATTTCTCACCTGTTGTTAAAAACATGCTTAAAGTGGTTTAAAGAAAACATATAAACTTTGGTTCCCTTTCAGAAATATTAAGTGAGCTTCCAGTGAGAAATGAATTTGCATGTCTCAGTATCACCCAGTTCTAGCTCAAGTACCTAGAAAATATTTAGAGCTTCGGTATGTTATTTCTCTTGGGAGAAACCGATAGAGCTGAAATCCAGAGAAAAATCCTTCCCCTGGGAAGCAGGAATCAGTCACGCATAAATTTCCAACTTGAAATCTCTTCCCAGATAACAGCCTGCTCAACAAGATCTCTCTTGCCTCACGTACTCTCTCTGCTTCCACACACCACTTCTTACACTTTATTATGTTCTGCACACAGGCACACACAGCTTCACATGAAAAAAAACCCAAACCAAAATAACAACCAATAAACCAAACTGTTCTAACGCTATTACTGTGAGGGTGGTGAGACACTGGAACAAGTTGCCCAGAGAAGTTGTAGATGCCCCATCCCTGGAAGTGTTCAAGACCAGGCTGGATGGGGCTTTGAGCAACCTGCTCTAGCGGGAGGCGTCCCTGCCCATGGCAGGGGAGTGGAACTCAATGATATTTAAGGTCCCTTCTAACCTGAACCATTCTATGGTTCTATTTTATTTCAGCTGCCCCGTAACTTCTACCATGGGTGGTGGCTTTCCTGTTCTGTATAAATCACTCAAAGCCACAGAGGCAGGAGGAGGTCACTTTCATCCACTGTCCAGGCTCTCAGCTGTTAAGTGCTGACCACATGAACCTCCACATGAAGCCACAATTGGTTCCTACTGGCTTCTATGATAGACTTGCAATGGAACAGTTGCCCACATTTCCCTCCCTGCGTTGAAGATAACACTAACAATAGCTCTTAGCATGACATGAAATACATCTAAGCAGCTTGTTAAACAACAAAGCTCAGTCACTGATGTGCCTTATGCTGTTGTGTGAAGAGATCGACTCTTCCTTGAGATATCAGCACCGCTTTTCAGATGGCAGGAATTCTGTTAGTGCTTATTTTATCACGTTCTTGGGCTCACTGTCTAGTCCAACTAGAAGATATTTGAAAACTATCTTAAAAAAGGGAAAAGAGGCCATTTTTTCTCCCTCTCAGGCCAGAGATAAGAATTACCGTGTTCCATGCTCTTCTGCTTTCAACACTAACTCTTTCCCTTTTGCACTAAACATACAGTCAAAAAAGATCAGCCTCAACAACTTCCTCTGTATTACATACCCTTTGAAGTTAATGTTAAGATATATTTGTCCGTCCTGGGTTTTTTCAGCCCCTGAAATTCCTTTCATGTTTCCAATTTCAGCAGCTTATGATCCTGGTATTTTTCAAACAAACCCTATGAAGGAATGGAAACACTGCTGCACCAGCCTTCGCAGCTTTCTGCAAGACCTCCTCACCAGGAGGAAACTTTGCAGTAATAGTACACACTTTGCCCAATATCAGACATATTCTTGACAAGTTGTTTTTAATGTACCACCGCCTGGAAGGGGTATTTTGGGGATACCGTACCCCCTGTCTCAATCTGTTTCTACGTACAGCCTCTGGAGTTTGCCCCTCTAAACTGCTAGGTGCTTCAGACATCTTATCTACGAGGTGTTCCTGCAATCACCAAGCATCTTTTGTATTCAGGTTCAATTTGCCAACCAAACTGCTGGAGCAAAGAATGTTTTCCAGGGAAATCTGCTAAATCCTTTTGGTAATAGTAATAGAACATTCACTGTCATAAGAAGATGTGATTTTTAATATGCTGCTTTGTGTTGTTTGGGAATCATTCACAGCCAAAGAGTCACAACAATAAAGCCAGCCACCAGCAGAGCACTAACTGCTCAGCACAAGCCTTTGTGTTCATTCTCAGAAGACCATTGTTAAGAAAAAAAAAAGAAAAAAGAAATATATTTCTGAGACTAAACAATTTTCTCACCTAAACAAAAGGGTATTTAACTGTTCCCTCATTTAACCCAAATGGAAAGCTATTGTTATTCCAGTTGTCTATGGGAGGGTCTGTGACTACCCATAAATCAAAGATGAATATTCTGGGAACCACCACCACCAGTGTGACTATCCCTTCTAGATCCAACTGCAGAAAGAGGAAGTACTTAAGTTTTGATACTGACAAAGGAGGTCAGCCAACATATCTATGCAAAGCAGTCAATTACTGACATCAAGTAGCACCCAAGTAGTATTCAAACAAAAAAAATAAAAAAGTCTCAATAACCTAAAGTGAAGGCTTGGATGTAACCACAAGGGGAGCAGCTGGAGGAAGGGAGAAGGGCATGAAAACACTGCAAAGCTCCATCACATCACCAAGAACGCTTGTTTATCCTCCAACTTCACCAACACCTGAAGGCAAAATAGCCTTGGACTACAAACAAAAATGGAGCCTGAAGACTGGACTGAGCTCCTGACCACTCTTGAAAAGGAAAGTTCAAGTAGAGCTTTCTTCAATTTCTTTAAACATACATGAGATTCATTGATTTTGAGTTTGTTTTCACTCTTGCCTCTGCTGAAGAAGCCTCTCTAACATCAGAGGGTAATGTAGCTCTAGACTCCAGGCATCCTTTGATCAGAATCAGAAGTCTCCCTAGTCTCTGCAAAGGAAAGTAGAGTTCAGTGGCATGAAGGGATCTGCTGTTGCTTATGTAAATGACATTTTGCTACAACAAGTTTTTAAATAAACTGTCTGCTCCCTTCCTCAAAAAGTTGAGGTTATCACAGCAAGAAGACAAGTAGAAAATAAACATGCCCACAACAGTATACAGTTTCCAGGAATTGTGCTTGGGAGAATCTACTTATAGGTTATTCCATTCTCCCCTCAACATGTGAAATGGCAGGAAATTCAAGTTCACATGCGTAGGGGACAGAAATCTCATCGGAGTATGCTACCAGTCATGCACAAAGCTGTCTGCAGGGGAAAATGAGGTGAAAATCTTTCAAACACAGACAAGCACATTGAAAGTACATCAGAGGCGCATACATCTCATAATCATCATCCATTCCAACTGAAAATATTCTAACTTCCTGGACTAGAACTAGTAGCATTGGTATCACTGACCTTGTTTGGAAAGAACTGATTATTCTTCTGAGGCAAAGCACAAGTAATAACAACCCCTCACCCCCATCTTTCTATGCATCTGTCCTTCAACATTTAAGAAAGAAGTAGTTACAGCATAGTCTGCACTTTGGCAGTGTTGCTTTTGACTCGCCTCTGTGGCTGAATACATGCTTTACTAGTACATGAAACTTAGGGGAAGTTTTTAAAAAAAAAAAAAAGACAGCACATTTTTAAAGTATTTTTAGATAAATTTTATGGTCCAAATGACTAACGTTCTGTACAGTTAACGTTTCCAAGTTGTTTCTTCCACACTGAAACGATTTTACTCAAAATCCTGGTGACATACCAGCAGACTGCTGCCAGCATTCTGGTTTACCTAAAGAGAGGCACAGAATCCCTCTCCCCCTCCTGCTCCTCCAAGAAATTCCACCTAGAATATTTCTGCCCCAAAAAAGTGGTGTTGCTGTAGAAATCAAGAGACGGCTGTGCAGAGGCAACTTACAAAACTTATAAAACGGTACCAAAGAGGACTGTGGTACCAACTACAAGTTTTAACTGACCACCTGCGAGGGTGACACTTCGAGGGGGGTGTGAGCAATCCCTGGAAGACATGCAAGCAGCCCAGCTGCACGCAGCAACTCGTGTAGAATAAAAGGTCCGCACCAGAATGGATCTGAAGTCCTAACTATGCTAAAATAAACTCTAAAGGCAAATCAGTCTATTTTCTAGCCTTGCAATAATTTTGATAAGCTCTACTTGCAGTTACAGATTACAGAAATAGAACTCATTTTGTTCAGTAACTGCACCACAATACTGAAAAGCTACCAACACACTTAATCTTTGCAGTAAGGGACTACAGGGGAAAAAAAAATAAGTAAAATTTAAAAAAGCAGAGAAAAAAGTGCCTGTGCAATGCTACATACTGGTGTCTAGCAAGCCCGAATTCTCCCTTTCTCCCAGTAAGACTTCCCCAGACCACCTCTGGCATGCTTGGGAAACCGCAGTATTCTCAGCCCATGCAACACAGCAAGGTCAGCAGGAGCATCCCATGGACGGCAGATAAACTCTTCCCACCCTCCAGTTATCCGCTGTGTCCAAGGCCAAACCCTGCAGTTTCACCACTCCCGTTATCTCCTGGGTTTGCTCTGACGGACCCTGGGTTTCATCCCCATTTACCAAACCTACACAGTTTTTCCTGTATCGTTGCCTCAGAGAGTTCAGCCTCCAAGCGAGTTACACTTCTTTGATCACCGAGACAAGTTTAAATAAAAGTGCTAGAAAAACCACTGAGGTTGTTGCTAAACAAAGCAGATATGGTGCCACGAACCTGACATTCTCACCCTTCCTGCAGCAAAGTACGAGTCTCTCAACTACTGGGACTAGCTAGTAGTCAGGGAACACTAACTATGTGTATAATTCGGGAGGCTTATGGCTTGGTTCTCATCTGTCTGAAGCGTTTAAAACTGGGAAATGGATCAACAACAACTACCTACAAAGTTGTTAGATCTTGTAAGTTAAAAAAAATTCCCATTTTTTTCCTTAATGGAAAGCAATGTAATGAAAAAAAAATAGTATTAGTATGATTATTCAATCCCTTTAAATTCTTTTCCCCCCAGTTAGTAAATTCTAAGCATGAAGAACCAACAGAACAGCCAAACGCAATATTGCTTTAAGGGAAATAAAGAGTATGCTACCACAGCCCTCAGCTTGCAAAGTGACTCTGACTTTTTGCATGTTCTGCAAAAATAAGATATCCTTCAGGCAGCCCTCTTAATGGATTCATTCAGTGAGGAGCCTTCAAAGTAGCATTCATCTAATAAAAAGAATAATTAGTGGCTGTCTCAGTCAGTAAGGAACACGTACTGCCAGGCAGCAGAGAACCTGTTAATGGATGTAAAGTGTCGTGGCACCTTACTGAATTCCCGTAGCAAAGTCAGGCTTGCTTGAAGGATCTTAGAATGATCAGAAGTATATAAATGAAGCCCTTGTTGGAAGTTTTTAAAAACAAGAGTGATGCTTTAAAGCTTTGATAGTCTAACATGCTTCTAACATCTTACGCAACAGAATCCCACTCCACTAACATTTTTGATATTTCACCCCCCTTTTTGTCTCTAGCATACCAAAGAAACTCCAAGATATACTTCTGCTATCACGCTTCAGCTCAAAAAACAGACTTACTAACCAAAATAGGTCATCATGCCTTACTAACACAGATAAAATGACTAAGTATATGGTAACAAAAGGGAACTTTGAGGTTATTAATCACGAACTGCTTTAGCTCAGCATAAAAATAATGAGTAATTCCATTTCACGAAAACAAATGTATTGAATTCTATGATTCTAGGCTATTCTAAAGTATAGAATATTTTACATAACACAGAAGATAGCAGAGAAGAGTTATTACAGTTCAGAAGCGGAGAGACTGACAGATCTACTGGTCCAGTAACTAGGTTACAGGTGATCTTTCTGGAAAAGCCAATTGCTGGGAAGACGAACCACCGAACAGCAAGTCCTCCTGAAGGGCTCCTTCCGTCCCGCAGGTAACTCTCTGTACTAGCACTGGACGGGCGGCCCGGAGCAGAACAAAAGCTTCCCAGGGAACCAAGGAGACTGGCAGAGCAGAGCAGAGCAGAACGGGAACCAAACCATTTGCAGCATAATAAAGTGTAGGGGCACGGAAGGGATGTGGTCTGCAAGTTGAGTGGGAAGTTAAAAGATTTAGGAAGAATTAGAGCAGTTTTTACACAGGCCAGCTTACCAGCAGGAAAACGCGGCAACAGTAAGATCATAAACTATGAAGGGGATGATTTTTTATTTTTTTTTCCTTTTAATGGAAGTAGTGGTATTTAAGACATCTGAACGAAGCCTGAACAAAAACAACAGTCCTTATAGGGAGCACCCTTGAATCAGATTATGGATACGTAAAAGACAATTTAGGACCGTTGCCAAGATTCCTACAAACACTGCCTCAAGCCTGTAGTTACCTAAAACTTGTCTTTCAGTCAGTCACCGAAAATACAGCTCTGCAGGCAATAGAAACAACAGGAACCTTATCCTACAAATCACCGAACAAAAATTGAAGCAGTTAATATCAAGGGTAATTATCAGTCAGAATATAAGGTCCTGCCCATTACAGAGTAAAAGATATGTATTTACTGTTCAAGGTGCTTAATCTGCTAAGTGACAGAAAAAAACCACTGACTTACAGAACCATGGGGGGTGGAGGTGAGGAGAGGAATAAGAAAAAATTAGATGGATTTCTCTCAGTGGAAAAATGACTGAATTAAAAAAATAAATCAGGGACATTAATAGCCAGATCCTCTTTACAGTTGGTAACTGTCTCACAATCAGCGTATTTTTCTCAAAATTTTTCTTTCTTAATAATATGGTACAGAACAAAGTGCGTGTAGAACTTACATGACAAAGCACAGAATTTAAAAATCATTTTAAATTTGAATCTTGTGATGATCACAAAGAAAATCTTTAGCTGACCGTATTTTGCCACAGGGGAAAAGGGAAAAAAGCCTCTAACAAATCCATCAAGATAACTGTCCATTACTGAGCTTGCCATTTGCAGTCTTTCTAAATCATACCAATCATATAAAGATCTGTTGCAGCATTTAAAGGCTTCATGCCAAAAAAATTTTAGTTTTATTGGGCCATCAAAACCTCAGATGAGCCTCCAAAGATTTGCATTCCTTCCTTACTGCTAAGAAAGCTGTAGGACTAATGGAAAAAGAGTATTACTCAAAACTAACTTACACTTCTGTTGAAAATGTAAGTGAAAAGCTAAGTTCTGGGACTCTATACCAGCAACAGTTTTGGCTATAAGCTTACTGAAACTTTACAAAACATAAACAGTGTGTCATTCCATCACATTTACTTTATCATTGGAAGAGAAAAATACAAATATTATGGATAAATATAATAGAATGTTGTCACAGATAGTAACTGCATTATAAAAAAGGCATTGGGAAATAAAAACATACATACAATTCAAGAAGGAAAAACAAGTGAGTATTGTACAAATAATCAATATAGCCAAGTTTGGACATCACCAAATAATTCTTACTACCTGAAAATCTGATTAAAATAGCATCAGTAACATTCCACCTTCATTAAAAGAATGAATCAGATTGCAGACTCTTCACGCTTTGTTTCAAGAAGAAAAGCCATATATTCATTAATTTCTAGTGATTAAACATATTTCCCAAATCTCAGCAATTCAACAGCAACACTATTGTTGGGTTTATTTTTTCTTTCAAACTGTTGTTAAAACTGAGACAAGAGGAATGGTTCTTCCCAGTACTACCAACAGCAACACAACATGACGTGCAGAAATAGAACCACAGAACCTCACTTCACATCATGTTTATCTTTCACCCCGGAAGAAATTCAGCCTTATTAGTAAACCAGAAAAAAACATGCATACTGCTAAAACACTGAGAGTATATGCATATGGGAATTTCAAGGAGGGGAAATAAAGGGTAGACAAAAGACACAGGCACAAAGAAATAGGCTACTGTTCTTCTCTCTAACATGAACTAATTGCATATTGGGTAAAGATAATCCCCTGACGTTCCATGCGTTCAAAGGGTGAGACTTTTGCTTGTCAACTGTACCCATCAAATTTTATTCCCTGAAGAAAACAGCCTGGAGCTGCCCCATGGTGTGCACAACTCTCAAACTTGGAGGTTAAGGACTCTAGCTCTGCACAGCGTGATACTGCATCAGGCACCACCAACACAGCCCTCAGCACACTTAAGTATAAACAACAAGCAACAAGCCAAGAGCTCCTAAGAGGCTATTCTGTCTATTCCAAAATAACAGGAACAAGGTATTAACACAACTATATTCACTGTATTAACATTCAAAGGACTCATTTCACCTTTGTCGCTGTGTGACTTAATTTAAAAGCAGAGCTCCTCTCTCTCAATGCTTTAAGAGCATCGACAGGGGACTAGACTGCCCCAATGAAAGCACCCAGCTAAGAGGGAGCCCCTGTGTCCCCATGCTCAGTTACAGAGGAACCACTCCAGCCACTGCACCAGGTATTAAATATCTTTCTTTACCTTATGTATATGTAGTTCTGCACGTGGGAGAGTCCTCAAAACAAGCACAGGGATTGTTGGTATTCCTCCCTGCAGTCCCCCGCAGCATGAGGAATTTGATTAAACTTCCTCAACAGGAGAGCACTAAATAAACACTGTAAATTAAACAAAACTATGCTGATGATCTAGTTGCAATTACCTCCAATTGATTTGAGTCTTTATTGTCCCCTCAAGTCTTAAACTTCATAGATAAAAAAGGATCAGGCCTTACTGGAGGAATACCAAAGAAGGAGTTACGAAACTTTCTTTAAAACACATTCAAACCAGAGCAGCTTGTCCTCCTGACAAGACTCCAATTTAGCCTGGAAGTCTAATGAAAAAAAATAGCCTATTCCAGGATTTGTCATAAACAAACAAGTTGTTAATGCTTAGCATAAATTCAATCATTGGTTAATAGACACACATACAAAGTATAAATTGCTGTGAGTATTTTATTTCACTAAAGTCAGACACTGCCAAAAGACTTTAGGAAACTTTTACCCAGTTGATACTGTACAATCCAGTTCTCAGGCGTTTCAGCCTCTTCCAAGTTGAGCCAAACTGTCACTTGATTGCAACAGGAAACATATGCACACGAGCGTAGCGGGGCTGCTTACTGCAATTCAAATAGTCTATGGGAAAACAAAAGCAGATATTCTTATTCCACTCCTGGGAACTCCTCCACAGAAAAATCCTGGGGTTACTTGCAGATTTTCAAAGATCCCCTTAGGTCCAGTTATATATCATCAAGCTGGTTTTATAATTAATACTCAGATATTAATTTCATTAGGCTCAGTCTACTTGCAAGGGCCAGACCTATTATTCTGATTAATTTTCTCTTCCACGTCTCCAAATCACATTTTCCTTGCCAAGCTGGAACTATTCTCAGATCACCATTCTCTCAAATTCATTCTGCTCCAAGGTTAGCCCAGCACTGCGGCAGACAGAAGGCTTTAAAACTTGTAGAAGCACTCTACATTTGCACAGCTACCATTTTCCCTTCACAGCACACACCCAAGCTCCACTTTCAATCCTAGGGTGCTTTTAAGTGGCAAGAACTTTCTTTAGGTTGGAGGGAGCATTTTCTTTTGACAAAAGCAGGCAGAAAAGTAGAGCATGCACCCTTCCTGAGGATTTTTTCTATTGAATTATGTTTACACTAAAATAAAAATTATTTGAGCTTTCTTGAAGGACAGACCTCAACTAATCCTGCAGTTATAAATATCCTCATGGCACACTCATTCTTCAGAGGATCCCAATCCAGAGATGAAAGAGTATACCTAGCTCTCCCTGCTATTTTCTTTACACGACACTGGAAGGAAAAATGTAGTTTTGTTACTTACATCCATCTATTGTGGTAACACACTAGAACAGCTCACCATCTCTACAGCTAATTACCTCAGCTTTAATTAGCTTGTTCTTTGTGTATTAGCTGTTTTCATGACATCACCTATTTTCCAGTAAGTATTTTAATTAATAACACAAAATATGCATTTTCAAACATTACTCTCCCTTTTAAGGAAAGGAAATTTGAAGGAAAATTTGGTAGTTTTATCTACTGCCTAAAGAAATTTTACCAGCAGATCTAAGGGAGTCAAAGCAATCCTAGCAAATACTGGATTAAGAATAATACTTTGTCCAGTTTTAATGCTTTCACACACATGTCTGAATTGTCTTGAATATAGAGACTGTTGGGGGGTTTTGTTGTTTTGTTTGCTTGTTTTTAAATCAGAGGAAAATAAAAAGTCTACAACTTGGTTCCAGGAAAAGAAAATGCTTCTGAACTCCACCCTTTCATCATACGTACAAACACATACATATACACTACTCCGTGGCAATGGTGATCTAATTTTTCAGTCATACGCTTGTAGCATGCCACTATTAGTCCCCAGCGCTCCTCCATCATGTACTTTCTCTTCATTCAGGAGGACAGGAATGGCTTTCCCTGTGTTGGGTTTTCTCAAGCAGAGAGCTACCATCAAGTGCCTTTTGCTTGTCCGTTGCTTCAAATGATCCTTGAAGCGTTATTACAACTAGAAACTGCTCCAACGATTTCTCTGGTGCCCCAGTGTGCAGTCGCTGCACACAAAATTACAGGAGAAATGCTCATGTTCAAGGTACTGCCTGATTGATAATTTCTTAGTGCAGAATCTGAAATAGCCCCTGATTTGCACTTTAAAAGCTGGACAACTGGAGATAAACTTCATAAAGATACCCTGCTCTTGCACCATCGCTTTGGTACTTCATTGGATAAAAGCACCCCACTTCACAGCTACGGCAAGCACTTCTGGGTAACTGTGGGAAACTGCAGTTGGTGTCAACGTGGCCAAGGTTTTTAATAAAGATTTCGCTTTGTGGACAGGCTTCGTTAGTGCTAGACTTATCTCCTCCCTGCTAAGAGCCACTATGTAAACCTCGTCATGCCTGGTGACCAACACAGCTAATAACTATTGGTTTCCACCCAACTGATACTTCTCCCTCAGCCCCTGCGCAAGGAAAAGCCAGCTGCTGCATGGCTGGCCCCCCCCCACACCTCCCATCCTGCCAGCCTTCCCGACCCCTCTCGCAACACTGCCCTATTTACTCACTGCTAATTAGACGGCGCGAGGCTGCCGTCGCTCAGCGCGGTACCTGTGTGACTGCCCAGCCAACACACTGTGCCAACCGGGGAGCTGACAGGCAACGCAGAGGACCTCCAGCAACAGCTGCAGTGATTAGTGTCTCTCCTCCATCTACCACTTTTTTTTTTTTTTTCTTCTGTTAAGCTTCATTGTTTGTCTAATACTGTTGAAGTCACCCAACAGTTTACAGATGTATAGGAAGAGAACAGTCAGAAACAAAGAGGCAGCATTACCATTCAAACTTTAATTGCAAATAATATGAAAAAAAAAAAAATTTGAGATGGAAAAACCTGCTCCATAAAATTACCATTAACAACTTCTGTCTTACACATCTATTTAGAAATTCTTCGCTTACAAGTTCACTTCCAACTCACTTGTTTTAGGCAAACAGACCCTATATCCTTGGAATTGCGCCGTTTGCAACATCTCAAAATTCAAATATTATTAGTAAATGCAGAGCTGTGAGCAATGCTTAATTAGAATGCCTTTTAAAACCTTTTTTATATTCAAATGGCAGAGTCACTTGCCCTTCTCTCCACTGCAATACTATCACACCATCTGCTTTGTCTTTCTTTTATTTATTTATTTGCTATTGAGGCACTGTGAGGATATTTTATGCTAGCTTCAGGTTCAATATTTGTTGACTGTACATTCTAGGTATCTTCTCCTTTTTGTTTGTTCTGTATTTCTTTTCATGGTTTCTAGTATTTTATTTTTCATAGTACTAAAAATTATATTCAACATTTCAAAGGACACAGAGGGGAAAAAACAGTGCTCTGCACCACAACATTAAACAATTTTATTTTCCACATTACACCAGTTAATTTGGCTAAGGTGTAAAAATTGGCTAAGGAACAACACAGGTTACAACAGCACAAGCATACGGTTGGATCTTCCTACATGCACGTACTGATGCCTCTGTTTAAAAAGCAACAAAACTATTGAATGTTGAGTATGTTAAAGATAAACATTAATAGTTTCAGGTCTTACAAATATAACACTAACTGGAGATTTTTCAGGAGGAATTTCCACAAAGATAAGTTAGGAGCTGAGGTCTTCAAATAAAAAGACTGAAAATTACCTCTAAGGAGTCTAATCTTACAGGTTCACACAAAAGAAGTTTACCTTCTATGATGTACTGAGACTACTTAGTACATAAAGTTGTACAAATTCCTAATTCTCCAAAAGGTCAGCAACTGATTCCCCCCTTCCTCGTTCTCCCTTTAATACTCTTCATATTGTTAAGGGTCTGAATAATAACTGCTCCCTGGAAAACAGGGAACTCCTGAGAATAAACACAGCTTCTGAAGATTCTTATTTTTACAAGAGCTTTACCTTCCTTTGCAGCCTTGATGTTTGAGAGAATAACCTCAGGCAGGGCAAATTAAACAAATCATACTTTCCTTAATCTGAAAAAAACTATTTTATACTACTACTATACACCACAGCAAAAGCTGGCCAGAGCCTTTTCAGTTGTAATCACTGTTATTGCAATCATAAGACTGGAGAGAATCAACAAAATAAAGACAAATCAAATTCATTTCACTTTGATGGCAAGACATAAGCAGCAGCAAACTCCAGGATAATTTGAGAAATGAGAGAGAGATGAATGGACGAACAGAAAAAAAATCCTCAACCCCCAAAAGACACCTCATTCTCCCTTCCCATAATTGTAGGAAGACCAGGGTGGCCAGGGAAATGATCCAACTCTGTCTGAAACCTGCTGTGTTCCCAGAGCCTCTGAATGATGAGAAGCCCTGGTCCAACCAAATAGCAGTATCACTACGTCCTCTTTTCCTCTTAAAAGAAGTTTATTTTTAAGATTTATTTTCACTTATTTACTAACACAACACAACATTTAAAACACTTCCTATGGAAGTAGTGTGAAAGTCTGCTCAGCATTTCTGCCTCTCTTGATACAAGGCCATTTTAAACCCACCTTGTAATGGCAAAAGGTAACTACCAAAGACACACTTGCCGTTTCATATAATTTAACAGTAACCTTCCCCTCCCCTGAACTTTCAGGCCAAAATCAATGCCATACAAACCTGCCGAACAGGAAGCCTAATTATTCTAACATGTGCAACCGAAGCGATAGGGAGTTTTCACAGTAAAACTGATAAGGAGAGACATAAAAGACTAATGAGCAGCCTCCCAGTGCTCCATTGCTGGGCTAGCAAAGGTCCCTGCGGAACACCTTTGGTATTGTTCAGTGGGGAGCCAGAGGCTGGGACATGTCCAAAAATAACATTCAGAGATGGAAGAAATGAACACTTAATGTCTGCAGTCAAATGCCTCATCCCGTCACAGAAAAAAAAAAAAACAATATGTCTGAGAGCACGTAACCAACAGAAAAATGCAGGATGCGGAGCAGAAAGAGCCAATTAAATGTACACAGGTTACTGAGCAGCTAGACCCTTTGCACTGCATTCCCCATTTGAATAAATTGACAAATGTCGTCTTGACCCGTGCCTGTGGTGCAGGTGACTGAAAACAAGGGTCCTTGATTAAGGAGATGCAGTCATCCGTATTATTAGTGACCAGCGATCAAACAACTGGTCCTGCAATAACGAGGAGTGATCAGACACAGAAAGGCCGACTGTGGCCAGCAGAAGCAGCAGCCCCAGCCCGGAGAAGGAAGCAGCCAACAATATCAACCCGTGACAGTTACTGCTGGGTTGTCCAGTTTCACTGAATTTCACTGAATTTTTTTGGAGTTGGAAGGGACCATAGAGATCATCTAGTCCAACTCCCCTGCCAA
>JAOXNO010000001.1:155169347-155196552 GCA_028565335.1 Limnodromus scolopaceus
TGACCCAGGTGAAGCAGTATTCATAGCTCAAAGAGAGTAAAGAGATTCTGATCTGTGTAACCAGGAGCAGGGCGGGGGATGGGGACGAGAAGAAGAACGCTATAATGAAGGATGTGTACAAATGGCCACGCGAAGCCCGATCAGAGAAGCAGGTGTCTAACAGGAGATACGGTAAAGGAGCCTGGGGGAAAGAACACAAGAAATGGGACAAATGTAGAGTGATCCTTTCCCTCACATGCTCTCCCAGCTTCTGACAGCCAACGATTTATGGGCTTCTTGAGCAAGAAGTTTCCTCGGGAGCGCCTTGCTTATTAACCAGTCACAAACCTGCCCTTAAAGAACGGGTCCAATTCTTTTTTTAACTTCCAGACGTATCCGGCAGAAATTAGTTTCGCGTTTTAATTGCAGCATATGAAAAAATACTTCTTGTTGGTTTTAAACACCTAATACTTTATTTAGGTAGCATTTGACCTTGTGTTGGGAGAAATGGTGATTTGTTCCCTTTTCAGCTACTCCCCTACATTCATAACTGTGTAGATGTCTATTCCACTTCCCTCAGAATTGTCACCTTCTTCCAACCCAAAGAGTCCTAATCTTTTTAAATTTCACCTGAGATGGCTGCAATGCGTATTTCTTACACTTCTTTGCTCTTTCTCAACCTTTCCAGTTCTGGTATATCCCTTTTCCAGCACCGGCATCATAACCACGTGCAAAAGTCAAGGCAGATGTGCACAG
The DNA here is from genome assembly GCA_028565335.1 of Limnodromus scolopaceus. Lineage (NCBI taxonomy): Eukaryota > Metazoa > Chordata > Aves > Charadriiformes > Scolopacidae > Limnodromus > Limnodromus scolopaceus. The sequence continues at coordinate 155,170,083 of JAOXNO010000001.1, forward strand.
ATGTTTGCACTGAACAGCCCTGGCAATGGCAACTGCAGCGCCTGCTGCTCAGCTCCCTTCCTTACAAGGAAAACCACCCTCAAGTCATTAATCATTGCTCTTTTTCCAACCAAAGGAATCATTCTCTTCCACCATAATTGCAGCATTATCAGAGAAAATTAGGATTTGGGGGAAAATTAGTTACGATTCTTGTTCAGATGACCTGATAAAAAGCTTGCTTGCGTTTTGAAGTGAGGGATGGTATTTCAGAATAAAGGCAAGAGAAAATATTCAGGTGTCCATATCTCACGGTTTAGACACAAAGTCTGTATGATTTGTTGTCAAGAAGTTAATTTTTAAAATTTGTTTGACTTTTCAATACACTTCTCATAAGGAAAAACATTGGCAGCTCTGTTAAAGAAGGAAAAATAGATCCCCAAAACACACCAGCTGAAGCCAGACCATCTTTTCTATAGGATTAGCAAGGGACTCAGATTCCCACAAACAAAAGACTACAGCTGAGGTGGCTGAAAAGAGAGGCAGGAGTAAAATTATCTACTGCACTTATGTTAGGACCTGTAAAACATTATTAAATGCTTATTTAGGAAATGGAAGTTACAGTGGGCAACTACTCAGAGTTCTGTTTTATGCTCAAGCATAAGAGCGATGAGACAAGGCCAATTCCCAGCAACTTGGTGGTTTTGGCTAGGCCATTTTATATGTAGTTTGTTTGGGTTTTTTTCCCCAAGGGCAATAAATATGTGAAAAGATTTTAATAGCAACGAGGGCAAATGAAGACTCCATCTTCTCCCATTTCATATCCTTTTTTTTTTTCCCCCCCAGCTATCCATTTTCAACTTCCAACTTGAAATACATTTTCTTGTCACACTCTACTACCTCCAGCAATGTTTTTAAGCAATTACTCATTTTAAGGACAGAAATCTATGTTTGGTTTTTTTTATTATTTTTTATGTTAATGTAGAACCTCAGGAGCTCATCCACACAGCTGCTGTTCCTTTTCACTTGCTCCCAGAGACTGACAGGCAACCCCAAATGACACTCATTTCCTCCTTGCCCTGCGGATGAGGAGGGGTGGCAGGTTCCAAAGACAGCTTGCCTTTGCAGTGGCAGGGAGAAAGTCACCATGGCTCCCTCCTCCTGCAATGAGACCTTTTCTTTACAGGCATGCACTTTATTCAGACTTTTTAATGGTGGGAGAAACGGGGATTGGGAGAAGACCTGGTTAAAGCTGTATTGATTTAATACTCCCCCTTTTGTCTCTTTTCTTTCTCTGTGGTTGGAATAGGCAGTTCTCGAGACAAACTGCCTGCTCTGTGCACACGTTTCCAGTAAAGAGATGTTACGGTTTTACACTCCACCCATGAAATGGTCCTACTAAGAAACACCCTCCCAAAAAATCAGTGACTCTGCAGTAGCAAACTTGCCGAGTAAAAGTGTACGGCCTTCTGCTATTCAATGGTGTCGTCTCCATCTACTGGCCAAAAGAAACTTCAGCTGGAGCACGGAGCTGGTGAAACGTACTCACTGCATCCACACACTTCTTTATGCTCATTGTTGATAAGGCCCCATTGTAGCAATTTTGGGGGAGTTTGGTGTCTTGGGGGTTTGTTTTTTGGGCTTTTTTGTTTAGGTTTCTTGTTCCCTTACCCCACCCCCCCCAGGAATACCAGCTCCTAAACAGACAAAAACTCTGGGCTAAAAATGTTTCTTGGCATTTTATTCTATTCTCAGACAGATATTTAAAAATGGTGGTGTTGCACAATTTTACTTCAAGTAATTCAGGCAAGGTTAGCTTCCCTGATTCAAGACCTTGTCTTGCGATCATATTTTTCACCGCTCGGAATCCAAAATGCAAGTTTTATTCCAAGCTTTTTTTGGTTGGAAGATTGGCATTAATTCTTAAGCTAGTATATGAATGGAATATTAAATCTTTTAGTTAATTTACATCCAATCCTATCACCTCAAGATAGGACCGTGAAGTTATTAGAGAATGATTCTTTGTTAACAGCATATATTACATGAAAAACCATACTTGAGATGTATTTAAAATACAACTTTCTGTTGCTACTTAGGAAAAAAGCAGTCACACATTTAATGCAGAAATAGTAAGTTAAAGAAATATCCCCTTTCTTTTTTCTTTATTCCCCACCCTCAAAAGACACCAGCCCTGGCCAAAAGGTAGCACCCAGTGGTAATGGCGTTGGCAAAATGAGAGACAAGTAATGACCCTTCTGAGCTAAATTGACTGAGGTTAAACTTGGAATTCCTGTGAGTCACTGATAACTCAGGAATACTTCAGTACTTACCCCTGGGTTACAGTCCCCTGGGGAGACTCTGCCAACATGCATCCTTCCCACTTTTTTTGGAAGAAGATTCCAAAATTGCAGTTCAGCAACCAGTATGGCTCATCTGATGCCACAGGGGAGCTTTGAACCTCCGCTGCTAGGAGCAACACATGGCACCACGTCCTCCAAAAAAAAAAAAAAACCCAACCCTCAAGGCATTCAACTGCTTACTGTTAAATTTTCAGTATCTATTGCTAAATAAGTAAAACTCCACTACAAATACTTGCGGTGCATCTGCTGTTACATTAGCTCAAGTTATTCTTAAACCGAGAGTGGTACCAACACTAAACTCCAAAGACATTTTGATTTCATGGTTTAAGGAGCTGCCCCTGAAGTGAGGTCACGGGCAACCTCTTGAGTGAGAGAGCAAAGTCATAAAAATCAAAGCCTAGGTGAACATACCAGGTCCTACCTTACCTTCTTGAAAACACAGGGAGAAAATTACGTCACTGATCTGATCTGGAATGACAGGAGCAGATCTAACAGAGATTGTGGAAAGCCTCCTCGGAGCAGAAATCACCGTTTCTCATCTCCAAAGCGAAGAGGCGAATTTCACACTAATTTCAGCCTTGCAAGAGCGCTTGGAGATCATCGTCCCAGGCTGTCGTTCCCAGGCTGATTCTCTATTTAGAGTCAGACTAGCTGAGAGGCTATTTGGTTTCTTCTCTATCAGGTAATTAGAAAGATCACAGTCAATTCTGCAAGCAAAAATCTGTGAATGCATAACAAATGTAAAGACCAAACATTTGGGCCTCCCAGGCTGTGAAGGAACAAGACACCACCTTTGAAAAGCAAACACTCTGATACAGAAAAGTTCTAAAAACTCAAGAGATGACACCTAGATTTCTACTGGAATAATCATACCGTTACTGAGCTTGGCATTTTGTATTCAAAGATACAAAACCATGTCCTGAATGTGTCTCCATTCCTTATCTCTCTTTTGCGTCAGAAAAGATGCTGTAGGAACCTTTTCTTGAGCAAAAAGCAAACCAAATTTATGGCTTCCAGGGCTGTAGCGCTGGGTAACGTCTCCTGGATGAGGCTCCTGTGAAAAAGGAAAATTAATTCAGTAGTGGCAAAGAAGCAAAAACTTGGTGCTAAACCTGTTAAAAGTTAGTGTGTTAATAGTACGTTAGTCTGAGGCTAACGAAAAGCGGAGAAATCTAACTTAATGACAAGAGATAGCCATGGAGGTAGTTTACACCCTCCTGAAATAAAAGCACCTTCTGAATCCCACCTTTGAATGGGGATTAAATAGCAGGTAATTTAGCTCTCAATGTGAAAAAAAAAACCCACCTCGAGTTAGTGAAATCCCCTTCAGAACTGCCACCACGAGGCAGCAGGGAGGCTGTCTGACTTTTAAAGAAAGGTTATTTTCTTTTATTGGCTCGTTCTAGGAGTTGGGAAAAAAAAAAAAAAAAAGAGGCTCCAGGAAATCAGAGTGTTTCCAAGTAGCTGCCTTAGAGTACAATTGCGGAGGCTGTTCCGTGAGCCACTGAGCTGCCGATGCACAATCCCGAAGTATCCCGAGATACTAACAATTTCTCACCTATCAGCACCAACTCAGATGGTAGCCTCCTTTGATTAGCAAAGGCTGCCTTATGACACAAATCTGTCGTCATCTAGAAACATCCATTTCCCTTCACTGACTTTGGCTGCCGACAATTAATGACCTACAAACTTCGTTGCAGGTACCCAGTATCAGGCGAGACGAATCCCGGGGCTTTTCTCCAATATTGAGCCCATTTCTCTGCATTCTCAGGAGATGTCAAGCTGTCCTGGGAGACCTTCTTTCTTGAAGCAATACAAACATCTAAACAGAGAAATAATCAAAAACAGGGAGAAGGACCTCTACTAGGCAGAAGCTGAGATCCTGTTTCCTGCTTCTTGGAAGACAATAAATGCATTTCTTAGAATTTAAGAGACCATCAAGCCCCACAGGAGTTAAGTACAATTGGCTAAGTTGGCAAAGAAGAGTAAACTGAACGATTAAACAGGAAAGGCGAAGGCTGCTTCGAGACACAGCAAAATACTTCAAAGTTGAAAAAAAAAAAAAATACGGGGTGGTGAATACCTGACTTTTGCACTGTTTTTGATACCACTCCCGTCGTATCTGGAAGACTCGGGGGGTGTGTGCACCCCTGAGGCACAAACAAGGCTCTGGCTCAAGAGCTGGAGGCAGCCGCACGCCCAGCACGTGCGTGCACACGCAGAAACTCACCTTCCTCAAGTCTTCACCCCGTCAAAAAATTCCTCCGGTGCAACACGCCTTATGCTCAGGCGTGCACCCCGGACGTGAGGCTGGGAGATCCAGATGCGCAGAGAACAACGGACAACATCTGGCCTAAGAGCGACTGCTCCGTGCTGGGGAACGGCAGCCCTCACCCTCGCTTTGAAGTCTCTGGGGAGAAAAGGCGGTGACTGAAGCCCACGGTGTCACACAAACCCCCACGTTGAAAACACGATGGCTGCAGGTCGCTTTCTCACACGGATTTTGCAGGGGATTCTCGGGGAGCTCTCGCAGACGAAGCCAGGCAAAGGAGACGGGATGTTTGTCTGTGTTTATACCTTTCATGAACAACCTAGAGCTGCAAACAAAAAAGCGAGTGGTTTCACAGATGAGAGTATAGGTCGCAGACTAGTCCAGGTTGGAAGTGACCTTTAAGACCATTTAGTCCAACCATCAACCTAACTCCCATAAAACCCATCACTAAACCATGTTACTGAGTGCCATGTCAACCTGTCCTTTAAATACCTCCAGGGATGGTGCCTCAACCACTTCCCTGGGCAGCCCGTTCCAATATTCAATAACCCTGTCAGTGTAAAAATTTTTCCTAATATCCAACCTGAGCCTCCCCTGGCACAGCCTGAGGCCATTTCCTCTTGTCCTGCCGCCTGTGGCTTGGGAGATGGGAACTCACCTAAGCTCCAGCAGATGAGCTGCTTTTTGAAAGCAATGGTCGTGAATGCCACTTACTAGGATATGCTTAAATAAGGTAATTAAAATGGAACACTGTGTTTTCTAGCTGGTTTCTTATTGTTACCGAGTACTACTTTGAAGCCTTCTGCTTGGATGTCTGGGTCTCTGTCCTGCCAGAGCAGGGCACTGCTATTGTTTGCTGCCCTTTGCCCCACGTCAGGTGCATCTCTTACCAAACGCAACGGCTGAGCATTTTGATGAAGCAAGATTGGAGTCATACTCAGGAAAAATGGTTGAGATAAAACTATGGCCCTTCCCCTACCAGTACCGCAGTTAGATTGTTCCAGTGCCTTCCCAAGGACTACTTTTTGACAGCTGCAGGTAAAACTACTGTTCTACCATATTTTCGGCGAGAATGGAATATCAAGAATGGTTGGGCTGCTTAAAAATTCTGTCCTCCTGCAAGCATCAATTAAGGAACCTGAAAAGCTAAGATTAGCGATTGAGATAGGTGGAAAGGGAGCAGAGAGCACATGAAGCTTGCACGAGTTGAGAGAACGCTACAGAAGCTTTTGGATTAACCCTGACAGGCAAGAGGAGACCTCTGTACTCCCTGGAACCAACCTACGCGTCAGGCCAGCAGTGACCAGTGACTAACTCAGTGCCCCTTTTCTTTGATAAAATGATATTTGACAAGGTAGAAGCAACTGCACAAAATTGCTCCGTGCTGGCTGCGGCACGCGGAGCAACCCCATCCCCTGGTTCTGTTTGTTCTCATTTACCTGGAGGGAAAGGAAGACTCACGCTGGTCCATTAGGAGAGCGGCCAGAATGCCGCTCGCTTACATGACGGGTATCCAACGCTGATGCTGTTTCAGGGAAATACCAAATGGGCTACTATTTTCTCCACACAGTGGTAAACCAAGGAAGGGAAAAGAAAGAGAGTCTAAGGCTGAAACTTTGAGAAAAAGTGCAAAAAGGAAGCCGCAGGGGAAAACTTAAATGTTTTAGACTGAGGGGAAAATCAAATAAAGAATACGTAAAAAAACCCAAACCAAACAATGGGAAAGATAAAAGACATGAAATACCCCAATTTTTGTTATCAGGACCAGTGCTTGAGATAACTGCCCTGACTCACTAGTTCTCTCACAGTACTGGTGTCTAATCCTTGACAGTTCATTTTTTCAGATGTACAAATGTTTGAATTTCTGCAAAACCAAAATGAACAATGTTTAACAAAAAGGAAACTGGACCAGAGATACTTCCTGACACGGTTTCAGCTGCCTCTAAGCAAACTACAGCGTCAACCCATCTGTCTAAGGCAATCTCTCACCAACTTTTGGATATAATGGTCCTAGGCAGTTTTGATACACCTCATTCTGTATTGGGTTGGTTTTTTTTTGTGAAACATTTTTAAAGGCAAAACTAAGTTGCTTTAGTAAGAGGGGAATGTCTTAAATAGAATTCTACCTTTTCTTGTAACAAAGGAATAAAACTTAGACCCGCTTTGAAAAGATTTGATATGTTTTAAGAGACTATTGCAATCGACTCGCAGAACACTTCAGTGAACAACCAAAGTTTTTGAAGACCAACGCACACGCTGACATCTTCAAAGCGACAGCGCGCAAAACCTTCAACTCACCTTTGTTAGAAATCAGACGCTCCATGCTCATGTTTGCTGGTAAGCGATGTATTGCTTGTGCACTACCAAAAAGACCCGAAAAGATTTTTTGATTTTTTCCTAGCCTGGCTAACAACTCTCCCATCGTTTTAAACGAAACACAGACCGCTGTAATGGTATCGCTGGCTGCCAGAACACGTGGCACATTTGCAGCTGGAACACCACTTCACTTTATAAGTTATGAAATGCAATTGAATCTGAACATGAAAAACATTTTTAAGTCAAGATACGTAAGTTTACTGTCATAAAAGGAATGCCGTAAAGTTTTCATTCTACACACTCGCGTGAAAAATTCGTTAAAAAGTCAAGAAACAAAACCACATAAAATCTGTAACAGGCAACAACATACAAAGTTTCAAATATAAAATCATGACTTGTATAGCTTGTTACTTGCATCTTTTCACAAGAGGAAATTAAAAGAACCACACATCACTGAACTTCTACACAAGCTTCTTGTGTTTCAACGTCATTTATTGAGGAGTGAATGAGATACTGTCAGACATGCCAAAGAGACTTCACATTCAAGGGCTGGAAGCTGAACAGCTTTCCTCATTGAGTCACTGTACAAGTTGTTTTTGGGAATCTCAAAGTGCGATCAATGAGGTCTTCATGCTCGATGTTTGTCTTCAGTTTTTCATCTTTTGATCTACTAAACTTGTTGGGCAGAAGGACACTTCCTACCCTACAAAGACTCACACTCCAATTAATACAATTAACACTAGATGTAGAGAAACGTTTATCTGTTATAACGTACATCTACTGCTGAATACAAGGTCTTAAAGCTGTTTCTTAATTCATTATGTCTAATGAGAAAATTCAACTTGTTTCCCTTTCGCCATCGTATGGATGGCTTATACCGTTAGAAAAATACTCTTCAGTGCTATTGTAGGGTTTACAGGAAACTTCTTCCGTGTTGTGGGGTAGAAACCGATTTAAACACCGTTCTGAAAGAATGCTTCTTCCTGCTGCCGCTGCCTGTAGGTTGCAGAAGAATGGCCTACACGCACTACAGTTCTGGTTTTACTCAAAAAAAAAAAACAAAAGAAACCTAAACAATAGGGTAAACGTTTATTTGGAGTTAGTTTTCTTGCAGATGATAGTTAAGGCCCTTCAAGCAGAGTTCAGGAGCTCCTGTATGGCTGCCTGTTGATCTGCATTGAGCTGTGATATGCATTCTGTCCACAGTCCTCCAGATGTCTAGAAAACAAACGAGAAGTTGTCTTTACGAAGGCTGACAAGCTTTTAAGGCACACGCTAAATCTTATGTTTACAAAGCTCAACATTCATTTTTTCCCCCCACAGTCTGAAGGTAAATCATCTAACCAATGCAGAAGTCTTGTTTCCATCTTAGTGTTCCTATCATTCCCAGCCAAAACAAGACTTCCCTATACACAACTGATCTATATGTGTATGTGACGTACTGTTAAAAAAAAAATAAAAATTGACTAACCTTGAGCATTTGAGGTAAACTGAACAAATCACAGAATGGTTTGGGTTGGAAGGGACCTAGTTCCAACCCTTCTGCCATGGGCAGAGACACCTCCCACTAGAGCAGGTTGCTCAAAGCCTCATCCAGCCTGGCCTTGAACACCTCCAGGGATGGGGCATCCACAGCTTCCTTGGGCAACCTGTTCCAGTGTCTCACCACCCTCATAGACTAGTTATCAAGAAGACATTTTTCCCAAATCTCCCCTCTTTCAGTTTAAAACCATTACCCCTCGTCCTATCGCTATGCTTCCTGACAAAGAGTCCCTCCCCATCTCTCCTGTAGGCCCCCTTCAGGTACTGGAAGGCCACTATAAGGTCTCCCCAGAGCCTTCTCTTCTCCAGGCTGAACCACCCCTGCTCTGTCAGCCTGTCTCAGCAGCAGCATACCCTAACATAAAGTTCCAAACCCAGACTTTAAGTACTAACTGCAAGCATTTGTATTTGTCAGCCAGAATCCAGAGCAGCCACTTACACTGCTTTCACTTTGAAACTTCATTTTCATTCTTTTTTATGCCTTCAGAGTTTTAACAAATCATTTTCTATCAGAATTAATGGACCTCACAAGCTGATACACTCGTCCAAGTGAATGCTTTCCAAAATCATGTATTCCTAAAAATTCTTGACCCTGAGTTTTACCAAAGCATGCCAAGTGGAATGGAAAATAATTGAACAGCTGCTGCTCCAGATCCTCTACACGTTTTTATACGCTATATGCTCGCCAGGCACACTACTGTCTATCATTAGGTGCTGCAACTGTCAAGTAAGTCCACCCGATAACATCTGGCCCCGGATCAGATCTGTCCTATGAGCACTATCACTTACAACAGTGCAGAGAGGTGCAGCTGAAATACTTGGCCGTCCTCCTCACTGGCACCGTAAGTGCTCATTATGGCATAAAAGAAGTGAACCTTGAGGCAGTTCCCCAAGGTAGGGAAAACGCTGAGCAGCCACCTGTGTTTGCACTGCACTAAATAGGGTATTAGTAAAATTACTTGTGGTTTGCATTCATTCTCTAGCAAAGATCCCAAGCCTCTGCTACATTAGTAAGTCATTAGTAAGGTGCTGGGGCCCCTTACAGTGAACACGTTGGATCAAATCCTGCAGTACAGTTCTCCAATACAAAAATAGACATATTTCTCTCCAGATTTTAATTTCTGGATTTTTAAATTTAATTATTTAATTTTCTCAGAAAAAAACTCAGACAAACCCACAAACAGCTAATACTGGCTAGCATGTTAATCATCTAGCTGTAAATATCTTAAATTTATGTTTTTTTAAGTTAATATGCTTCTGAAGTTTAGCAAGAGACAGGTTTTGTTTGTGTGCAAACGTTACCAAGTTTTATCATTAACGGTTCAAGGAATGTTCAAGGATCTCCAAGATCACTGGTTGAAGCACTATTCTCTACAGAAACAAGGCTCTCAAAATTGATTTAACTGTTTGGTTCTACTTCTAAAAGTAGATTCTAAACATTCCCTTTATACCTAAACAAGCATTTATTTACCTGCACTTGGCGAACAACATTAGCCAACCGCTTGGTACACGGCTCTTCGTGTTTAATAGCTTCATGGATTTCACCATCCGCAATTATACCAAATATTCTGGGAAGGTTAGAGTTGTTGGGACCGAGGACAACTGGGTTGTTGCTGTTACAAACAAAATACATATTACAAATAAATCAATGTTTAACTAAAAACATTACTGTAAGCATTTTACATGTCACAAGCGATTTTGAAATATATTGTTCTAAACCTGCTTATTTACATCTAAATTTCTCTCAGCTGAGTAAGCACGCATAGCTTTGTTGCCTGCCGACAGAACGTTCCCTCTCCTGTTAATATTTAACCAGCTCATTCTTTAATCGGCCTACACTTTATCAGGAAGAAGTTCTGAACTTTACAGAACTGCTGAGTTCCAAGCAGATGGGACTGTAAATAGTGTGACAGAAATACTCTGCCTAAAAGGGCTTGCTTACTCTTTCTTTCTCTCTCTCAGTGCTGCAAGGGGGAGGAGATTGTGTCACTGGCATCGGGAGCACCAGTGACTTCAGCTCTCCGTCAGCGCTCACTGACACAGCAAGTAAGCAGTTCTGCTCCCTCTTTCCCAGCCAAGTGTTGGAGCAGAGGAGGGCTGGCAACCAGGGATCTGAGTGGAAAACATGATCTGCTTCCAGCCCTGCCACCTACCATTGCAAGAACGCAGAGACCATAAATGTAGGACTGACAGAGAGCCAGAAAAGGACGTAGTGAGGCTGAGTCACCTGCAGAGAGCTGGGTACAGAAGTGTGCTAGTACTGCAGTTCCTGATTTCTACATAAATCTCTATACACACACGTCAGCATTCTTATGGTGTCTCTGCACAACTATACTATCATCGGCACAGAGACCTCAGTTGTCACCACCCATTTTGAGACCTTGCTTTGGTAAAACAGCACAGAGGTACAAGGTACTCACATGGTAGAAAAGACTGTAGGAAAGCTAAGTTATTTCCTTTCTACTTAAATATAATACAGTGTTAGCCAGAACATGGCTACTACATAATGATTCAGAAGCTGACATTCCTCCACTCAATTATGAAGTGCAACTTGCACTAGAATATTTTTTTCCCCTCTATTGACCCGTAAGAGTGAGCACAAATCTAAAGAACAAGCTGCGGGTCAAGGTGCTTTCAATAATAACTGAAACCATTATTACAAACCTAATAAGGGAGACAGCACTGTACTGTGAACTTATCTGTATTATTTCTCTGCTTCATACTTTTGTTTTGTTGATACTCAAGCTTTTGGAAAGTAAAAAGCTACTTCAAAAGGTTATGAAAAGAAGGCTGCAAGGCACATGTGCTGCTCTTAAGTAAAAAGATTGGTATGTAAAAGCAGAGTATCAAAAATCTTCCTGAAATTTTCTGTAAAAAAACTGGCAGTTTCTCAGTTTTGGAAAACAAATTCAAGGAAAGAACCTGCAAAGTGGCTTACTTTCTGCATTAACGTCAAGACTTTGCCTTACCTCTCAATTAAGTCACACAGATAATTGAAAGTATGAACAGCTTCTTCTTTATCTTCATGAAGGGGAAGCCATGATAACCAGTGTGGCAGGACTTCTTCAACATTTACACAGTCAGGCTTGAACTTCATTATCTTTCCTACAGCTGAAATGCAGTTCTCTGTTGCATTGACATTCTCTTTGGTTTTGGCATCTGGTGACTGAATGACTCTCACCAGCAATGGAAGCGCCTCTAATTGTTAAACAACACAAGAATAAAGTTTAATGCACAATCAACTTATATTTTATTAACATCACAAATTCTACATGAGACAACTGCATGTATTAAAAATGGGATTTTTGTGTGGCCTAAGCACCAAAACCCAGTCATCCCAATGTCCCACTACTTCCAGGTTCTTCCCTGCTCAATAATCATGATATGAAAACCAAACAGACCGACAAAGCTATGCAAAGAAACACAAGAAAACCTTTACTACAAAAGCCTGGATTTGTTTTCTAAGTTCAGAAGAAAAAAAAATAAAATCTTCCTGTGTCTCTCAATTGGAGTTCTGCAATCTACAATATACAAGACATTGTAATTTATAGTAAAAACAGATAACAAGTACTATCTTTTTAATCCAACAGGTTCTATAAACATGGGATGATAAAAAGCACCAATACAGCAATGTTCACATTAATTTGGTCTGTAGTGCATGTCTATAGTGCATGCTTGCTGTACATCTATTGCTTATGCGCGCATATATATATATATATGTACGAACACACCTCCCACTATTAAAAGGTGCACTAGGAAAAGCCCACAGGAGTAATCTCATCTGGCAAATACACCTGGAGTGATTTAGATTGGGATTTTTCCTTGGTGTTTGATTTTCACAATTTCCTTGATAGGTTAATAGTAATTATATATATATATTTTATTTTTTAAATAGTCATGCAGGTAACCACATGCACACTTACAAATAAACATTAATGTCATGATTTTAGTTACTAGTGCCCATGCAAACTTCAGAGCTCTACACATGCATGCAGAACAATTGTCCTTGTGTTCTTGTGCTAAAAATATAATGCTAAAGCTGTGCATTTCTGTATCAGCACAGAAACAGGTTGTGGAACTGTGCAGAAAGCACCCTTCAAAATAACTCCAATTACCAAGGAAGAACAAAATCTCACACTGCTTCATTTTGATGAGTAAGTAGCAGCTTTGCAGTTAAGGAATACTCAATGACACTTGCTATATTAACTTCACCGAATTAGATTTTTGAAGAATTTAGCAGCTACGGAAAAATGCTATTAGCCCTAAGCTAGATGAGGACGCTTTTACGGGGCTGATAAACATGACAGAACTGCAGAAATGCTGGTCATCAGACCCACTAGCTTGTGTACTGAATACGGGATAACAATGCTGGACTTTTCTGCAAAGCAGAATTTGTTTTACAGAAGTTTACAGTGTCCAGGCAAACTGAGGCTGCAGTTTTTACCTCAGGTTTTTATGACTGCTGAAGCTGTATCTCATCTGTGTTTTCTCATACTCCTTAATACTAATGGATGACTCTGTAGGTATGTGTGTCCTTGCAGCTCTAAGATTAGGAGGGCATCAAGAATTCAATCAGCATAGCCTCCTCCCTACAGCTTAGCATACAAGGTTTCTTCTCGTCTAGAAAACAGATCTATTTTCACATTGATGTTGTGATAGATAATCCCCCCAAACCCCTTTTGACTATAGAAGACAATCTTCTACAACAATAATAGTTTTTTTCCCCAAGGACTGACTGCTCTGACATCTTGCACCGCCAAAAGTTTCAAGGCCACTGATTTGATTTAGGAAGAAACACATGCAGTTGATTAACACAATAGTCACAGAGAATAGCTGACTATATTCTTCCACCAACATAAGAAATAGAAACAATGTTGACAGTCACATAAATTGTAACTTTGTACCTCCTTTTAGAAAGTAACTTGATTTGCTGTACTTTTTCTGCAATGTCTTTGTTCTTTACTCTTTTTAACTCTTTGTTTCATCATAATGTAGCTCTCGTGCCATTTACAAGTTCTCCCTACATTCCTGTATTTTTTCAACTGACTGCCAAAACCACTCATGTTAATACATCTGCTTTTTCTGAATAGTCTCGAGTCTTTGTATACTGCTACAAACTTGCAATAGAACAATATGCCAGTGCCACATATTAATCAGTAAAGAAGTTAAATTATAAATAAAAGCTCACAAACGTGATGTTTTCAGAGAAGAGAGTAAGACCTATGGGGTAGAAAGCTTCTCAGGCCATGGATTTACGTTGTTTCTAATCGCAGCACATCATCTATTGAAATAAATCACAAAGTTCTTTCATGTACATACAAAAGTATTTAAAATACTTTTGAAGTGCCTGCTAATAAGCTGCATGCTGTAAAGTAAATGGGTTATTTTATCTAAACATCCAACTAAAGGAGAAGCCAAGTGTCTGGGTTTAATCAAGGATTATTTGTTCAAATACAAAGAAAAGGATCAAAGCCGTTCTAAAGTTTACGTGGGCCAAGGTAAAGTCTAATGAATTAATAAAATTAGACTTCAACAGATGCTAAAAAAACCCCCAAAACTCCAAAATCAGATCTATCTTGACCTCAGCCTCTACTTCTCTAGTCTTGGAACAAGACAAAAACCTGACGGAAAAATTTGCAAAAAAAACCCCAACCTTTTAGGAAGCATTTTTCTAGACAATTTAAAATTTTTATGCTCTTAATGTTTCTCTGCAAGGCTTCCCCCTGCTTTTTTTTTTCTTAAAAAAAAAGTCACGTCATCTTGATGGTCACCACATGACAGTTACATTTACATTAATAGTGAAAATTACAAGCTCTATTGAAGTAGGTAAGACTTGTGTTAAAGACCTAATTTATCCCTATCACATGCTTCTTATTTTCTTACATCACTTAATTCAGCTTTCATTTAAGATTCATGTGAAATACACATTTGATACAGCTGACTATACCTTTTCTTTTAAAAGGGAAAAAAACCCTCTGATAAGGGGTGTTATTTAGTGTGCAAAATTAATTTTGTTGACTGGCAAGAAGAGTGCTGGCAGAAAACTATTTCTTTAAATTCAATACAAATTTGAAGTTTTAGAGAAACTCGAGACATTCAGGAAAAAAAGCAAAGTGTTTCTGATAGGCATTATCATACTCATTTAATTTCTTAGTCACAGAAATCAGGCTCCTTTTTATATAATGGGAAAGCAGAGAGCTTCAGTAGTTGTATTTTAGGCAACTCCTTAATAGAGGTCACTTGTGTAACTTTTCTAGACATCCAAAGGGTTTTGCATTAACGCGTAACCATATCAGTATTAGGAAAAAGCGACTATGAGGCAGGTGTGTACCAGAAACCTATTTTTTATGAAATGAACATTTGCATGTCAGAACATATGTTTTTTGAAAAAATATAAATCAAGTTTGCTAAGGGGTACATCCTGCAACAGAAATGCTACTAAGCAGAACATCATTAAAAGCCCAAGGAATTCAGGTACGTTACTAATCAGCACCAGTCCGCCACACAGGTTATACCGGCAATTTATTTCACTGCCAAAGGGAAGAGACCTCATTAACCAAAAGTTGAGCAATTTTTAATTTCTGACTTCCCCCCCCCCAGAACCACACATTCAAATAGTTTTATCAGACGGAGGTATGTACCTGTGCAAAAAGGACGATAGCTGTCTCCACCAAATTGTGCCATAACTCCAACACCGTAGGCAGCTGCTTGCCTGACCTCTGGGCTGTTGTCACATATTGACTGTAGCATTGGCCTCAGGAAGTATTCGGCGTACTTGAACGAGGAGGGGCTGCAGTGCTCTACGATGTCGTCAAAAATGCATAGCCCCCACTGCCTGTCTGGCCATGGCCTATGTGGACACTGCACCAAAAACAGGTCACATTAAGCCACCTTAAAGTTGGTAATTTTTGTAGATTCAATGAAGATATCAACAGAATAATTATAGTAACAGTGGTCTGGTATTTTTGTTAAAATCTTCCTAGACTAAATTTAATCCGACAAAAACATAATTTTCTGTAGTGATACTTGCAGCAATACCATAAACAAAACAAAATCCAGGTAAACATCTGAGCTAATCAGAATAATAACGAGTTTAGGCTAAATCCTTTACCTCTAATTTCACACACTGTTACCTAGTTGAGTCTCAATTTTCCCCACTAGCCTGTAACACTTTTTTGGCCCTCTTCTTGAAATCCATTTTACAGAGTATTGGACACTCCCAGGCAAATTACATTTCTCAAAATAGTTGTGTGGGTCAACGATTCTGGGTCTTACAACACAGAAATTAGAATTAGCACAGCAGCACAGCTGTTCAAAAAGCATGGAGTAATACTTGATCCTTCAAAAACCTTCAATGCCTCTATTTTGTAAAACAATAATTGCTACATTCTATCAACCACGTCACCTAAGATTCCAGCATGGGCCTATTAACACATCAGAAAAAAATAATAATCAAAGTCGAATTAAAAGAAAGCAAGGTACTTACAATTAGGTTGACAATTAGTGGAAGTAGCCTTTCAAACCATGGCAGTACCTTCTCCTTGTAACTGCTGAATATTGAGTGCAAAATGTCTGATACTTTAGTCAAAATATAAACGTCACTGTCGTCCTGATAGGAAAAGAATACAACTCGCATTAAGACTAACAGTCTTTAAAATAGTGGAAAACAGATGAAATGCTAAGGTCTCTAAACTAATAGAATTAAGTTGTTCAATGACTTGGTTTCGTGAATCCAGTCCTTTAAACTCCACTACTTCTCAGCTCTTGGTCTAATCACAGAATGAAAGAATCATAGAATGGTTTGGGTTGGAAGGGAGCTTGAAATATTCAGGCAATAACTCTGGAACATACGCACAAAAATAGAGGTAGAGAATTGCTGCATCACACCACAAGGCCCACCCAGGCTGGTATTGCCTGTTTACTAATAGCTGATAACAGATGCTCAAGGGCAGAGCATAACACTTGCATAGCGTATGCCTTCTCCTACCCTCTATTAAATCAGTTCAGTTATTGCTTAAGCTAGGGCTGCATTTGAATAACTTACTGAAACTACTGTTTGAATATCTTTCATGACTTCTGTACTCCCTTATATTTCTGCTGCCTTGAGGTAGGGCTACATAAACATATTCTGGGACCAAAGGTGTATATCCAAATGTTACTCATTACCATATGTTAATTTTGTCCATATGGCAAGTGACATTCTGGTCCCAGTCCTACTTTCACAGAGTAATGCAAAAAGTCTTCCTTGCAGTCCTTAAAAAAAAAAATCATCAAGGTCAAATATAAATTAAAGCATTTTTTAAAAATGCCTTGGAACTCTGTTGCAGAACATGGACTCAGCTTTACTTAAACTGCCCCTTGCTAGCATTTTCTCTCATTATCACTACAGAGTGACACATAAGAAAAAAAGGTAAGAAACAACCTAACTCACTGCCTACAAGAACAAACAGTAAACACTGCAAATAAGAAAGGGACTAAAATCAAGAAAGGCTCTTGGCTCAGAACTGGAGTTTTGTTAATTTTTGATCCCAAACAGTATGTAGGTGCCAGAAATCTATCCTTCTGAGTGTTGGCCCTAATGTTCCAAAAGGAAAGAGGCTCAAGAACTGCATTGTTATTTAAGAAAGTATTTACATATGGGTGCATGATCTGTTAAGATATATTCTGGAGTCTGCATACAGGTTAAACTCATGCTTCACAGTTCAACTTCACAAGCTTCACACCTGCATTGTGTGGCAAAAAAATTCCTAGTTAAGTTTATTGAGTATCCTTTATGTCTCATGTTACAAGTAGCAGTGATTTATTATTCTATATTACTCCCTTCATACAAATAACGATTTAATAGAATGATCATCTCTCTTCTACAGTCACCTTCACTTCAAACAAAAAAGTTAATTTGGTCTCTCAGTGACTTTGGTCTTCTCTCATAAGCAAACACATTATGCCAGCTATTCATCCTGCTGTCCTCCTTTCATACTATTTCAGGTCTACTCTTTTTGAGACAGGCTGCTGACCTGACATGTCAGAGGTCTAGGTATCAGAGGTGTACTCAAGGTTAAGATGCACCTAGGTCATAAGGCACAAAGAAAAAACTAGTCATCAGGGCTAGGCCTTAGATTATCACTGATACAGCATTTGACAAGAGACTATGTAAAGTCATCTAAGAATTGTTTGAGAGGATGAAGAAAATGAAGAGCTATATCCTGAGCTGCTTTCTTCAGAATACTGGACAAGGAAATCTTTCATATTTTCTAACTCAAGCGTGACCCATTTCTTACTGGAAGGGTTGAAGGAATATGGTAACAGAACATTCTTCCAGGAAAAAGTAATTCTGAGGATGCACTATGCTTTAATTGAGTAGCATAGCACATCTGTGTAATGTATTTCCATCCTAGTCCTTTGCAAGTGGAAAAACTCCCCAAACCAACTTACTTCATCTTGTAACGACTCTTCAACTTGTTCATCATAGTCTTCATCTTGTCTTTTCACTACATTAAAAAACAAATGTTAAACCATTACTTTTCTACAAGTGCATAAGTAGCCTGTGAAAGGGAAAAAATGATGCAGAAATAAATTTAGAAAATAAGAAACAGTAGCTGAAGATTGCAACAGGAATTTTGTCTTTAAGAAGCTTCAAAGAGCTTTCACAGAAAAGCAAGAAGTATAATGAGACAGCTTAGTTTAAGAATGCGTAAAAACGCATGAGATAGAAATAAACACACCAGCTTATCCACAAGGACAAGAAAAGTGCATAGAAATAAGAAACTATCATTGCTTTAAGAAAACTGCAGACTTTAGATAAAAAAACCCCACAGAAATGACAACACCATAGACATGTGCACTGTCTTCAAGTAAATGCGTCCATCAACTTTTGATTCAACTACAGTATTTCTGCAGATGATAACATCTTCATCCTCCCAGAGTTTACAAATAGAACTCATGCATTCTGTTGCTTCAAAGCTCAATTACCTTACATAAATATGCAAGAAATGTGAACTAAGCTTCTTTTTGTGTGTTCAGAATTTATTAGGAATTCTGCTTTCAAGAACAGCCATAATCACATGTTAACAGGAACTTACCCTGTCTTAATTCTTGATTTTTAAAGTGCTCTTCTAGCTTTCCTTTCAATATTCCTCCAAGTTCTTCAAAATGTTCATTGTTAAGGCATCCATCTCCCATTACCTCAATGCACTAGTGAAATAAAGGGATCAGTTTTTCAGCTTTAAGTTACATGAGCAGTCTCAATGAAATCTAAGAGCACAGAGAATATTAATACATGCTCCACTTTAAGTGATCACCAGCAGAAATAATACTAATAGAAAATAAATACTGTAATCGACACTCAAATTATACAAGTAAGGCATGGTACCACTATGCATTTTGAGCACATAACTTCAGTGATTTGCAGTTAAAATGAACAATTCTGGTAATTATTTTAGGTTAATACTTTGGTACTTTGGCTCTTGCTAAAAAAGCACTAAGGTTTTCAATCAGCTATAAAAACATTTATAGTCAAACCAAAATTGATGTAGAGGAAGCTCTGCATGTCTTCCAGCCATTTAAATGAACATCAAACACATGTCCTTTCTTGCCATAAAAAGCCACAAACAATAACACCACAAAATTCATAAGGAAGAACGTTACCTTTGCAAAAGAATGCATTATTTCTGAGAGAACATCTGAATCTGGTTCTGTCCCAATGGCTTTGATGAGCGCATCACACATGAAGTGCCACATCTGCGTGAGGTACTCTGGCCCACGAACTCTAGCACATTCAAGAAGGAGGGGCATCGACTCTGCTGCTGCCACTCGAACACGTTTCATGATTAAGGAAATAAAACACTGAAGGCCAACATGCAGTGCTTAGAATTTAAGCACCCATCACCATAATGAACTTATTAATTTTCTACCTGACATAGACTTTTTAAAATTACATTCTAGTGCATTTGATTTCTTAATTAGACACAGATTAAAATCATAGGAAAATTAAACTGTTTGCTATCTAAAAGCTGTTTCAAGCTTGGTTCAGGCCATGACAGAAAAGCTACTCAAGTTCTCCTTCACTGCATCGGCACGAACATCACTTTCTCTACCTCTTGCTTTTAAGATTATAGACGTGCTTATTTAAAATGAAACTAAGGGAAAAAGTAGGATACGTTGCCTAAAATAGTGTGTAAAACAACATTCTCAGAAACAATTTCTGCTATAAAGCAACAGAATATATTAGCAGTAACACTTTCAATTCATTTAGGAAAACAGTAAGCACCACCGATTCCTCCAAACTAAGTTTGCATTTGCACAGTAGAATTCATTAATAGGATATCATCATGGAAATAGAACTTCAACAAGGGAACCATCAGCTTTACAACTTGCTCTGTGTACTCAACGAATCCTTCTTTTAGCTCTTTTGCATAGCAAACCTGAAACATAAAGCATGGAAATGCCACTTTTAAGGGAAAATACTGTTACTAATATTTTTCAACTATGCAATGTGAGAAAAACTAAAAGTTTGTGGTTTTTTTTAAATTTATTCTAAAACACATGTAATAATCCATTTATCTACCCCTCCACTGTAGTATTTTAAGAAACCCTGATAGCAATACAAGTCTCACTCTGAGCACATGCATGCTTTTTTTTTTTAAGCAGAATTCAGAAACAGTAGTATTTGCAAAAAAGAACTTCTCTTTAACGTCTTGAATTTCTTCAAAGTTTTGCTAACAAAGGAAAACTATCTGTTCGTCTTAAAAATTGAAGCTCCAAACTAAAGAAGCCATTTTTAATCAAATAAGCCACATGCAATGAAGTGTGTGAAATGCAAACTTAACACTCTCACCTGAAGAAAAACGGAACTATTTCATTTGGTACTATAGAGAATATTTTCGCTACAGATTTTGGCTTCAAACTTGATTGTCCAGCAATACATAGATCACCAGAACTGTCCTATTACTCACCAGCATCTGGCATGCAGTTGCTTTTTCTTCAAGGCCTGCAGTTTTAATTCCAAAACTTTGCTGATCTCCTAGGTTTACAAACTCCCAACCATCATCATCACTCATATTCTCCATATCTTGTGCTGTTATACAGAGAGGGGAGAAAAAGAAATAAAAAAAAATAAATCCAGAAGTCCTACAAAATCGTATATTTCAGTATTTTTTCAAGCAAAATATTATGCTCAACCTACTGTCTAAAAGAGCTACTTCAGGTTTAATGGATGCAGTCTTCATTAAAGGTCCCATGACAACAGGAAGGTACTGCTGAAATTCCTTTCCAAGAATTTTACACATTCTGGCCCATGCCGAGATCATGTAAGAAATCTGTAAAAGCAAAGAGTCAGAATTTTCATGTCCTGCATTTTATTTTAATGCATACATGAAAGAAAGCATAACAGAAGAACATTATACAATATGACTTTTTAAAAATAATGTCAGTAGTGCATAAAACCCATTTCAAAGAGAACTCATCCAATATGCAATCCATATAAAAACACATCTTCAAAAGACCTGTCCCAAGTCTTTATTTGTAGTGCTGCGTTGACAATACTTCTGATCAAAGTTGCTATCCATGTAAAAATGTGACAGTATAAGATGTACTTGTAATGCTATCATGACTGTCCTGAAAAGAAGATTTCCTTCTGAAATAAATACTTGCCTGAATTTAAATGACACTACTGAGCTGCATTTGTGAAAATAGCAATGAGAGCAAAAAAAGAGTGCGGTACTGTGTTTTCACAGGAGTATTTGTTTCAGATACACAAGTCAAAATAGCTCTCCACTCATTAGAACAGCTGTCTAACAAGTCCTGTTGAACTATTTATAAAAAGGTGACAGCAAGGGAATAGGTCATACAGTGCCAAACAGAGTAGTTACTAATACACAAGGAATGATTGCCTGTGTGCTCAAATTTCTTCAGCAAATATAGGATCTGGAAGTCTCATTTCCTAAACACACTTCTGTGGAAGATTCCAAGGCCATCTTAGGGCAATCAATCTCAGTTTTTTTTAAGACATGCTGAACTATTAGTCTGAAGGTGTAATTACATGGGGGACACACACACGACAGAAACATCATATGCACAAAGAATGTTTTTAATGCTAACCAAAAAGCTACGCACTACGAAGACAATTTTAACATACCTGTGGATCATCATCTTCTAGATCACTAAAGTCTGTTTGTGTCTTCAATAACAGCTGCATTACATCTGATGCATCCTGCATAAACTAGATATAGGAAGCAACTATGTTTTTAAAAGCAAATTAAAAGGGTACTTCTCAGACACTTAAATGCTTACTTAATTTCATCCTAAGTCCAAGACGCTACCCAAGACATAAGCTGTAGCTGGAAATAGACTGAAATGCGGATAAAAGTGAAACCACAAGTTCTTTTTCCAGAAGCATCACTGAGTCATTCTCGTCTTAAACTTCACTGTACCTTCTGTTCATATACTTGAAAGCAGAGAACTATTTAAATAAAACACTACATAAATAAATACCAATACTCACAAAAAAAATCTGAAAGTGCTAACTTCCCCAGATATCCTCCTTAGTATTTTGACTCCTTTATAGAACTAGGATAAAAGCTGATAGCAGAAGCTACTTACTGAAGCTAGTAACGTTTTAGGTAACACCACTGGGGCATCTCATGTAACATCTACCCTCTTTTCACTCCCCATGTTACCAGTAGTCCTCTAAGAATAAATTATTAAACATTATTTCTGTTTAAAATCTGTTTATAAATTTAGTTGCATGAATGGTAAGTTTACCAGTGGCTCTTCTAAGTGAAAGAGAACGGTAATTTTGCAGGAGAGGCTATTAGTATTTTTGTACTGCATACATCACATTATTTTACTTCGAAGTGTGATTTTGTGTTTTCTTCACTCAATAAAATGAAAATCCGTAAACCATAGTGTGAACTTGCTATCAGAACTTCCCTTAGACTCTTATATAGTCCTTTACAGTTGTTTCTCGGTACTGTTAGAGATATGTTTTAATCAACTCATAAATCAATCCTGCCAAACACACCAAGCCTCATGACAAACAAGTACTTCAAGTTCTAGTACAAGCACATTTAAACTTTTTCAGGCATCTGCATCCAAGAACTACGCTAAGTTTCCTTTGAACTACATACATTTCACCCACCATTCTGACACCGCCTAAATGAGATGCTCCAGAATTTCTCTCAAGGCCAAAAAAACCCCAAATGAAGATAAAAATGCTTGATTTCAGCATTGTTCAGTGTGACAAGAATAGTTTAGGTTGTAATAATCTCTTAAAGTTCTATTGTGAATTTGTGAATCTAAACAGCAAGACAGTCACCTCAAATGAAAACAGGACGACAAGCATAGAAATCAGCAACAACATAGCTCTATGTTTAACAAGTGAATATATTAATTCAATGAGAACATCGCAAAACCCAAAGGCATTTAAAAATATGCCTTTGGGCATTATTTGGACCATCAGATAAGATCTAAGCTTACCTTTTCTTTACCAACAGCAAGACCAATTAGGCTGATGCACTCAATAGTTTTTCCTCGTAAGAGTCTTAATTCTTTCTGAACAGCGTTCTCAACAATGTGTTTTAAAGAGGGCATAAATAAGTCATAGTAGGGAACAAATTTCTCCTCTGCTGTATCTGCAACTGATGCAATTGAAGTCACAACTTGCTCCAAAACTAGCTTAGTGCCTTTCTGTATCAACTTGGAAAGAGGAAGAATAAAGTGTTATATTTCTAAAGCATATATTTTACTTAAAAACATGTCAAATGTAAAAATCAGCTCTTCTACGTATCCTAATTGTCAGTTTAGACCAATATCAGCAGATAGATATATTGGCTTATTTCAGAAGTCTTAGTTCAGCTACACTTTGCGTATGTAACAAGGTTACTCTCACTGAAACAATTTGTTGAGTATATTATACCTCTTGTAATTTTATCACCATAGTGGAATGAAGATGCTTCACTAAATTATCCAAATATGGAATAAGCAGTGACTTAGGACAATCTTCAGTGAAGTTTATGAGTGCTGCAGCTGCATGGGCTTGAACACGCTGGTTGCCTTGATCCTCCATGGTTTGCAGAAGAGCTGCTATCACCTGAAAAAAAAAGAAAAAGTTTGATTTCAGAGGAACAATTTTCTGAAGGGGACATAATTTTACCATTGGGTTGTTTTGGGGTTTTTTTGCTGTTATACAACTTGCCTTCTCATGAAATTTCTTTTGAAAACCAGGTGCGAAGTCAGTTGCCATTTGTCCGATAGCATTACAAGCGGCGTATCTTACTCTTGGATGCTGAAAAAGTATTTCCCTCAAATAGTTAACAAGTAGTCATGAGAGCAAAAATGAAAACATTTTGAATTAGTTTATAGAATTATACTTACAGGATCCTGAAGGAACAGCAAAACAAAATTAACTATCTCATTTAAAATTCCTTCCATCTGTTGGTGGCAACCTTCTCCAATGGCTGAGAGAGCCATCAAGCCAGCATGCCTGTATTTCCAGTCAGCTACAAAAGAGTAAAAATGAAAATAAATATGTTATTCATTTTGGAAACTAAAAAGCACCATAAAGACAAATAATGTTTTTTGAGGGGTGACGGACAGGAGGAGGAAGAGTGAAGAATAGGAGAGGGAAGGGAAATTCACCCATCTGCTTGATTTATTAATACTTTTCACTTTTCCTCATACTCAATATTTTATGTATCTCTGGAAGTATGTATCTAATCCAGATCAAATCCAGACCTAGAACAAAAAATTCTTAATTGCTGATACAAGTATGTACATAGTACTAACACCTGGGAACTGCATTTTAATTAAATGAGCTTTTTTCCCTCTCCCCAATTTTGTTAATGGTATCAGAACAGCCTATATCTTCCTGTTTTAGTCAGGAGGGGAAAAATGTCTAGTGAACCAGACAATATCTACATTTAAAAAAAATAAATAATAAGTACTGAATTCTTAAACAGTCTTGGGAAGACTGTTGAAAACCAGTAACATTCCATTTAGGGATGCAAGGCCATCCCTGCCTCCAAGTTCTAACAGCCCATTCTCAGGCTAGTGGGTATTGTTGACGTGGATCTTTCACACCCCACTCCTTTTTCCTTTAGGCAAGGGAAACATATGAGAAACTCCAATTTTTTTTTATTTCTTTTTTAACATAATCTTTTTTGGTGCTAGAAACCATGAGGATTACAGAAAAGAAAACCAGAAGAACAAACAGGTTTATCAAACTGAAGGAAAGGCATGCAACAGAACTTCTTTCCCAAAATAACGCCAGATTTCATTATTGTTGGTAATGTATTAAATTCCTGGAATGAAGAATAGCACAGTTCAGAGCATTGGAATCCTGACACTGAAGCTTCTGTTTGATCAGGATGAGATGAAATATCATCTTGACAGAAGGTGCAGTGAAGAAGCAGTTTATTTTGTGCTATTTAATTAGTTAAGCCTACACCTCTTGTTACTCTCATTGTATTACTATTAGCATGCATTCCAGACCCGAAATCAATGATACTACAAAATGAAATGCAACCACGTTTGGACCATCTGGCTACCCAATCCAAACACAGAAGTTTAAAATTATTATTTCTGTCAGCACTGAATAGTCAGGTTAATCTGTTTCCTTAATAAAACTTTATTTAAAAAAAAATTTCATTCCAAACAGACTTTACCGGTGTTCACATTCTGCAGGTGGTACCTTGAGTAGCCCCATGTTCCGTATCCAATATGGTAATAGTCTGGTTTGCACTAGATTTTAAATAAAGGTAGGAAAAGTACCTAGAACTTTTTATCTTCTACTTCAAAGGCTCAAAGCACAGGTCAAGTGAAAGCACATGCAACAAATGCACAATATTTTTTTGAATGATTGCCTGAGCAAGCATTACGGGTATTTTAAGAGGAAAAGCAGCATACATAGCAACTGATAAGAATATATGGAACCACCTCGTGAAACATATTAAAATCGGCATACCAAAAGACTGCCAGCCTACCACAGACCTCTCTACTTTAGTTCATCAAATTACAGGAATAATGAACAAAAAGAACATGTTTTCCTCTACGGAACATATTAAAATTTCACTTCAATGTAGCACTTCTGAAGAAGCAAAAAAATTGAGCAACAGAGTAATAGGTGGCAGTTTAGGCACACTTAAGGTACTGTGAGGCACTGTGTAGGGATTTAGAAGGAATTTTCTAAAGTAAAAAAGAAGTCCTCCCTTATTTACTTCACAGACTACAAGTTCTAAAAAAAAAAAAATGTACTGTTTTGGTTTTGACATCTCTGTTCAGCTGTCCACATTCCAGAAAAATGTTGCAATGCACTGTATATAAGTTTAATAAATCACATTCTAAGAAAAGTTATAAACTTCCAAGTTCACAGCATTTACAGTTTTTGCTACTGAAATCAAAATTGGAAGTGTATAAAAATATATCAAGTAGCTAAACATGAAGATTTAAGAGGTATCAAAGTTCCTGGAAAGGATAGAATTGTAAAAAAAAAAGAAAAATAAAAAATGCAGTTACTTACGATTCTGAAGCATTTGCATAATATGCTCTTTAATCATAGGTAAAACAAGTTTTCCTCCAAGGCCACAGGCCATTCTGTCCAGTGCACTCTCACCAGCAACTGCATTGCTAAATAACAGGAACAGAAATATCAGTGGTTTGATATCTACAATAAAACAAACAGTCCAACAGGGCACAGAAGTGCCCTTTCCTGCAGTTCTACTCTTCAAATTTTTGCCATCTGAATACACATGAGCCTCCATAAGTAAATAAAGCACATCCAAACCTAAAAGCCCACACACCAGTCATAAAATAATTATTTACCCTCCACCTAAACATTTATTATCTGTAGGCCATTGATTAAGTCTAGTACCAAAGAAACTGGAGAGCTGGGCAAGGAAGAACCTCATGAGGTTCAACCGGGAAAAGTGTAGGGGTCTGCACCTGGGGAAGAAGAATGTCAGGCACCAATACAGGTTAGGCATGGATCTGCTGGAAACAAGTTCTGAAGAGA
>JAOXNO010000001.1:155196652-155220358 GCA_028565335.1 Limnodromus scolopaceus
TAACATGCTCTAGCTCTAGGCAATCCTGCTTCAGCAGGGGAGTTGGACTAGATGATCTCTATGGTCCCTTCCAACTCCAAAAATTTAGTGAAATTCAGTGAAACTTTGGCCTTACTAGCACTGAATGCAAAGAATGAATTTCCCAACAGTTACACATACCTACAAAGCTGAAACTAAATTTGCAATGAATTAAGCAACAATACCAGTGATTATCTTTGTCATGAGAACAGAAATGAGCTCAGACTTGCTATGAATCAGGTGAACCACCAGAATTCAAGCTTTGGGGCACATAAGAGACTTCCTTGTGTGGCTGCAGTACCAGCACTCTAGTAGCATGTTCTCTTGCCAATGACTCAGGCAGAAACCATCCAGTCCAGGTGAGGAATTTGTTGAACCAAGAATAGCCAAACATTAGCCGTGTGAAATGACTTGTTCCACCCAATAGAATCATTCTCTACAGAAAAGTAAGAAAATTTCCAGGACACAGATAACTACTGTTACAGTCTGGGTATGGCTAGCACTGTAATAACTCAAGGTTAGTCCATCCTAGACATCTAGGCTGATGGAAGAGCTAAGTAATGGTTCAGAAAGGGATGAATCTCCCTCTCCTTTCCAGTATCAGTCAGCTAGGTCAGAAATAGAAGTCTTGAATCCCTAAGTCTCATTACAAGCCATAGTCTAGAAACTCACATGCTGTGAACAAAGGTGTTTGTGCAAAGATATTGGCAATATTGTATTTGTTCTTCAGATTAGCCATGTTCAAATAAACAAGTACATCAGTGGCAGGATAACAGAGCATGGGCACACAGGTTTAGACTGGAGCAGACTCACTAAAGTTAATAGCAGCTTCCATCTGAAGTTACATTCTTTGAGTTGTTTCCTCCCACCTTGAATTCATACATTCAGTTTGAGGAAACAGGCAGTCTATGTTAGAAAAATGACCACGCGCCTCCCGCCAATGTTTGCAAGGCTTTTGCCAGGAAAAGAGGAACTCGGATTAACCTTTTCCTCCTTTAGAATTTCACTGCTCTATGAAGTCAGAGCAACAAAAAAACTGGAAATGCTAAAATACTTTGCTGCTTTTGTGTAGGCTGAGTCACATCCCCCTTAGTCAGATCCGAACACACCCTGACTAGGCTACAGCCTGATGATCGTTAGCCTCTTTCTTGAACTGCACTGAAAGTCCCATCTTCTTACGAAGCGACAAAGACTCAAGCACCCAGCGAGATTAGCACACAACATCAGCTAATCAACAACTCTCCACAAACTTCAGTGGTAGGAAACACATAGTAACATGAGTGAACCTGCTAAAAGAAACAAACTAACATCACACACTCGATCACCCAGAGACTACCTGATGTCCAGTATTTTGGGTCCAGGCTTCAAGCTCTTCTATTACTTTGAGGGCCAAAGGATCTTTGTTTCTCCTTTAGACTAAGGTTGCAAGCACAACTTGTTTTCTGATATTTGCTCACTCTACTTGCAACTTTTAACAAAAAAAGGAAAATTTTCACTCTGAAATCCACAGGCAGCTAACTTGTGTTCAGGAGAACAAAGTTACTCTGCTGCCAATAAAGAGAAATTGGCGTGCCTCAAGTGGATGATTCAGAGTGCTTACTGAACTGCCTAAAGCAGGCCATCTGAATAAACTCCACACTCTGAAAGGCTTCATAGGGGTTTGAACTTTAATATTTTATTTCCCCATGAAATTTAGTTGACTAAAAAGATTCAAGCACTTGACACACCTGAATGCAGTGCTGTCTGACAGATCTACCTGTATGGCAAAATTTCAAAGCTGAGGAAACAAAACAGGATAAAAGCATCTGGTCTACCATGCGAGATGGGGAAGAAAGGACAGCTTACTTTCAATTCCATAATCAAGGGAAACAAAAAAAAAAAATTTCAAGTCAAGCAGAGATTAAACAGATTCTTCCATAAATTCCTATACATGCGTTTTGCAAGTGTCTCCATATGCCTGATATCTACTAGAGGTCACTATACAGTTCAGTGGTAAATCAACATCTCTTTTATTGTCTTCCTATGAAGATCTCAAAGTCTTCTGCTGTGACAAATTGTTTCGAAACACTAATTACAATCTGAGTCTTGAAGAAGATGCCAGATGTGGCAAAAACGTGTCTAGAGTAGTAAATAAACATCTGTATCTTTACAGAAGTGTGGAGATAGTCATCTCCTATGCATATTTTTTTGCTTTCTTCTACTTCATTCTAATTGTATCTGGACAAAAGCAGATGTAACAAGACACTGCAGAGAAACCATGTCGT
This sequence comes from Limnodromus scolopaceus, assembly GCA_028565335.1. NCBI lineage: Eukaryota > Metazoa > Chordata > Aves > Charadriiformes > Scolopacidae > Limnodromus > Limnodromus scolopaceus. The sequence continues at coordinate 155,198,935 of JAOXNO010000001.1, forward strand.
TCTTTTGGAAAGTTGGAGCAAGCTACAAAGCATGCAGGAATAAGCAAATCAAAAAAACTGGACATCTTTATTAGATCTTTCTCACCCAAGACAAACAATACAAGCTACTGCTGCCATAGCAAGGGATTTAAAATAGCAGCAAAATCATAATTTTTTTAGCTAGATGAAATACAGCAAGGAATTCCACTATACATTCTGATGTCCTTTCAAAGGTTGGCAGCTTTTTTCTTTAACACCACCTTTTCAAGGGCATAGATACAGAAAAATATGAAGAGATTGGTTGTAGATGATTAAACAAGTCAGTATCCTTCAGCTTTGGCTCCAGCTAACTTCGGGATAAGCCCTCAATTTAAAGGTTTAGGAAGAACAGACTTCTGAACTGAGTAACACAAACAACAGAAGAAACAAAAGTTTGAAAAGTTAAACCAGTGCAAAATAGCAGACAAGAGAACATTCAACTTGTAGAACTGAATTATAGCAATATACAAACACTGAAATAATTTATTTACTTGCTGAACAGCACCTATGTAACCTACATGTAAATTGAGAACAGTCATATATAGCGTTCATGACCAAGGGAACAAAATCAGGAGAGTTACTTGAGTAAAGAAAAAGTAACGCACTGCAGTCATTCATATCCTGCATTTAAAATCTGCCTATAGCCACACAGTCTCGATAATATATTGAAACAATAGTTTCATAATTACCTGTCGAAGTCATCATCTTCAAGCTCATCTGCATTTGCCCAATCTTCATCTTCTTCCAAGTCAACCATCATTGCTAACATTTGAGGAACTGAAAGAAAAAAGTTTTAAACTCAGGTTGCTTTCTTAAAATAGATTCTCAAATAACAAGCATAAATTTTAAGTTGTCATCTTTCAAAAAAATGATTGAAGAAATGTAACTCTTCTTCCCACAGCAGAAAGCCAAGTCTATCAAACTGCATCAGCCAGTAATTCAGAATAGATTTTCAGAAAAATAATTTAAATTGAGAGCAAACAACAGTTGAGTGTATCTTACCAAGAACGACAGTACAATGCAAGATTTTTTTTTTAAATTATGAAGACTGTAAAAAGAAAATTCCTTAATAAAGTCTAAGTTCCTTGAAAGAATTAAAAATAGTACTATATGCTTTAAGAACTCAGATATGCTTCATTCATTTTGCTGAAACTCTGGTAACTTTGAAAATTCACTGATGAAAGAGACTACATTCATTATGGAAGAATAATAATCCTTAATTTTATAAATTTTGTTAACTATATGTACAGTGATCACTTAGCATAAAATTTTACTTTTACAATAATGTAATGGTTTAGAACTTGAGATTTTTTTCCCCACAATGTAGATTTTTGTTTTGTATCATGAAAATACCTTGCACATAACAGTCCACCAAGTTTTCTACTTTTGCCTCTGTAGATTGATTCTGTTTGCTCTTCTCAGTATAAGTCTTTACAGAAGCTATTATGCAATCTTTATCATAACATTCCACTACTATGCAATAAGCAACACCTATTCTTTTGAGTTGTTCTCATGGGAGGAAGGAGTGCAGTCATTTTTCTATTCTAAGCCTGCCTGTTCTGGTATACTTCAGAAGCCCAAAGGCTGAAAAATACCTTGCACTTCCAGAGCAAAGTACAGTGCTCTTAAGTATTCTGTACTTCATATTACACTAACCACTCAGAGCAGCCATTTGAATTAAACATCATTAATGCAACAAAGCTTCACTTTGCCCTGGAAACAGAAGTTTCCAGTCAAATACTCAACCTTTGAGCTTTAAGAATCTTTTTAGGACTGTCTAACACCTTGAAGACAGGCATCATAGTTAACTGTCCTTTACAGCAACCTGCCTCAAAAATTAGTAGGCAGACAGTAGACCAGTAGACTCAGTAGGCTGCTGAGATTTACTGCAACTGATTAGGTATCCTGCAACTGGTAAATCTCATAATATACTTACACTACTGTAATTTATGACAGAGGCACAACCCTAAGCAAACTCACCTCACCATACATGTGGACAGATGAGAAACTTATGGTCAACTGATAACAGAAGAAAATATTGCTCAGTGATAGCATTGTCAGGCAAGTATCAAGAAAAGATCAAATTACGGATCTATTTGCTTGATAAGGTTACGTGTCTTCAGCCAGAGATGACACTATGGCTGCAAAAACCTTCAGAGAGCTTTTATATACATATCAAGATAACTTAAAGGACACTACAAACTTTCTAGAATGATGCCCACATGCCAGAATTCTACATACTTACTAGTCACTGAAAAGAATTTCCTCAAAAAAATCCCAGTATTATAGCCCAGAAGCTTTTCAGACACACACTCATAAGCACACAAGTGAAAATGATGTATTGTCACATCTCTGAAATATGCAAGTCAACCATCATCTGCCATAAATGCTACAGGGTTCCAAAAACTGGTGTCAGTGTTCATTGCTACAAACAAGCAAGGCTGAGAACAAACTCATCCAAAGCTGTCTGGCCAGTGTTATATCCAGAACTTGCAAAAGCTTGTACACATGTTGTTTCTTCTTGATGTTTAATATGAAGGTAGTTGCCAATACGTTTAGTTTCACAAAGGATATTTTTTGTAAATATGGAGTTGTGCATTAGTTTCAACATTGTCTAGACAAGCCCTCAAAACTTAACGATTGCCAATATATAGACTGTTTACAAACAAGTTAAGAATGAGTCCGCTAAGCCTGCTCCTTTTCAGAGCATGCCATGACTATTTTCTGGAGACTGAACAAAAACTACAGCCAAAGACAGGCTGCAGCTCTAATTTCTAGGGAAAGAGCAATAAAACACTCTGCTATCTTGAATACTGAGCTCCAGGAGGCAAGTCTGAACACAAATGGAATTCCTGAGCAGAAGACTGGTACACAGGACACAGACTTACTCCTAAATTAGCATCATGTTCAGTAAAACCAGCACAAGATAACAGTTTTGCCTAAGATCCAGTCCTAGTTGTGAGGATCAAGTTATGTAGCAGCTTTTTAGACGAATGAAAACAGAAAGCCTTTTAAACCACGGCACAAAACCAAGACAAAAGCAATCCTTTCTAGCTTTCTCTGAACATAACTAGCTCTGCGAAATAAACATCCTTCACCTTAGTGATTCATTAAGAGCAATTTTACAATGGGTTGCAAACCAAAGGCACTTCATTTACACATGGTGCATTATCTTAGTACAAACATTTCATTCCTAAACATCAACTAGCAACCCAATATAAAAGTAATACATTCTAAAGAGATATGAGGTACTTCTCTACTATGCTGCCACACCAGATAAGAAGCTTGCAATGATTTGGGAACAGCAAGTGTCAAGCATTAATATTCTCAACAAGCTATCCCAACAGCACTCTAAACATTTTCAGATTTCAAAATATATTCAGAAAGAATCTGTTCTTTAAAAAAAAACCTGTCTTACAAGTAAATAAAACTTCTAGACAACAGTATAGACACTTAGGCCAAGCAGATCCAGTTTACAACATTTTCCAGAGGTTTTATGATTATTTTAGTGGTATGTATATGCACAACTTTCCCCAGCCTAAGCACACGAGTAAAAAAGTTGCCTTTTAACAGATTACCTTTATGCAAGTTTCAGAAATCAAGCAAGAATTTAGACTGATACAAGTGTGACAGGGAGGGAAAAGAATTCTTCCAAAAAGCAGCCTACACTGCTGTGTCGGTGCCCTGATCTACTCACAAAAAGGATTTAAAAGGCAGAGAAATACCACTGTGTACAGCATTGCTGCTGGGGCTGTCCAGAAGACAGTTATTTTTAGTATCTCAAATAATAACACATGATTAAAAAGTGCCTTCCCAAAGAATTTACACTCTTCATTAGACTTTCTGTAAGCATTTATATAAGCATCTGATTTTTAATTTACATCTTTAATTCAACGCTGAAGCTCAACATGCATGCTGAACTCCTTCAGTTGCCAGCATCACAGAGTATCTGGCCTACATATCAAACTTCAAAAGAAGAACTTGAGAACTAAATACATCCATTTATTTATTATTTTTTTTACAGTGCAAATTTCCAAAGCCAGCAGAATAGCATGAAAGTAGTATTTTTTCTTAGAAACACCTAATGAAGAATCTACTGTATTTTTAGTCAAATTGTTGGTGGCTGCATAAGCACAGATTAATTTATGAAGAGTCACAATAAGAAGTCTTTCTCCATAAGAAAACCCGGTTTGGTGTCGCCTAAAGTTACCAGCACCAGCAAACTCCAAGTTAGAGGTGCTTAGTTTTGCCACTAAGCACCTGCTAGTCAGTTTAACACTAAAGGAAGACAAATTGTTTCAACGAAGAAAACAAGTAAAATACTTACTGGCTTGTGCAACAATGTTTGTATGCCTCCTCAGCATAGCAGCAGCAGTTTCTGACAAGGTCACAATTACTTCAAGCGCCAACTGACGCTGCATGTTACTGAGACTGGCATCTGCACACAACTACAATCCAGAAGATTAGAGAAATGGTTAGAACAGATGCTTTGGGGAGGAAATACCGATTTAAAAAAAAAATATTAAAAAATTCCTAGCTTTACCTTCAGACTTAGTTGCAACGTAGGTTCTAAATGTGGTCGTAAATACTTGGGAACAGAATCTGCAATTTCTACAAGGGATTTCAGGACAGAATCATCGTTTTGGTAGCAGGAGTCATTTACAGCCTATCAAGAGATAAAATGAAAATAAGATTAAATAAATCCAAATAATACTATGAATGGAACCACTGTTACAGAAGAAATTTGATTAACTGTATTCTTGTCTCTCTGAATAGTCTTGTTTAGCATTAGTGTATTGTGGTTAGCCGTTAAGACCAATAGTAAACGTCCTGATAAAACTAATGCTGCTAACAAAGAACTAGCTAACTCTGGTAGATACAAGCAGAATGAAGAACAAGGACCAAGGAGATAATTTTAAGAGAATGAAGTCATTTCAGAAGGCCAGCCTAACAACACTGAAAGATCAGTGAAACCACCAGAATTGGACTTGGGGATCAGGTGATACGGGTATAGTTGAGAGGCGTGAATTGGGGTAGGTCCTTCTCCAGAGGGCACCCAGCTCAAGCTGCAACCTGAGAACTAATAAAAGACTAATTGGAAGCCTTAACTTCATATTTTCAGCAGGATCCTAGAGTCAGACCTTGCTACAGTGGCCAGTGTGTGTAAATCTGTAACAACCACAAAGAGATAATATCTGAGGTCCAAAACTACAAGTTTTCTACAAGTTAGTTGTGGCTCACAATGTTACACGTCATCAATTCTGACCATTATTAGTTTAAATCTAACACAGTAGACAGACACTCGGAAAAATTAAGGTCACATACCAGAGGCACCAAAATGCAAAAACTCACACTATGTTTTGACAAGCACAACTTCAAAATGCATTTTAAATAATGAAAAAAATCCTCAAAGTAACTCTGCCGAAAAGAAGCAAAATGAGCCTAACTCCTTTTTTCCCCCGTTACGCAAGGACAGCTTTGCATAGCTTACACGCACAAACACCAGGAATCTCAAGATTAAATAATTTATTTTTTTCCGGACAACTATGGAGAGCCACCAAATTAAAGCAGGCCTTTCAGCTTTCAGTCACAGGACACAGGAAAAAGAAATCAAGTGTTTTGCAAGTACTTTTCCTAACCCATAGCTACATTCTGAAAACTTACTTTTAACTGACCAGCTTGATAATCTAGTACCAAAACAAGGCACGGTTATTCAATGCTGTTAAAACTCTTCTAGAAATAGGACACAAAAACCCAAACCTCCAGAAAAAAAAAAAAGTCTTTATATATGCTTTTGGGGTTTTGAAAGGAATTTTCATTAGCGAAGTAACCGATGTCTTCCTACCACAGAAACATTTTAAAAAGTGAATAGTTAAATGTTTTTTAATACTTAAATCTAGAATCCAACACTTTTAATAATGCCACTCAAACAGCCCACACTTTCAACATAAAAGCAGCATCTTAGTATCATAAATGTTCTGGGAAAAAAAATAATCATATCTATCTTGGATAAGGCCTTTTGGACTAATAGTTGCCACTCATCCTCTAATTCCAGCAAAGGATAATGAAATATGTAGTGGAAGTTTCTGTAAAACTCTGTATTTTATACTCATTGCAGCTTAGACAGTTTTTTTAAAGCAAGACTTGGTTTCTGAAGAAAGTTCAAAATGCACAGAGCGCCCTAAAAGGCAGAGGCTCTTTTCTGTAGAATAACCACAGAAGTCAGCTTATCTTGCAGCTTTTATCTCCACTGCAAGATAAATCTCTTGGATACAAGTTTCAACTACTAGTTCTGAAAGTTCAGCTTCCAGCATAACCACTACAGAAATTGTAGTGAGAGGACCGAATTGCTAAGTTAGAATTTTATTTTTAGGTTTTTTACCACACCAATATTTCAACTAAATGAACTTCAGCAGCAACAAAAAAAAACCATCCAACTGTCTCCAAAGGTCACTCACCACTATTCTAATACATCCCATTTCCTATTTATAAACTCAGATCTTCATATCCATCTTGTGTTACCACAGCCAGAAAATCTAGTCCTTCTTGCAATAAGTATTTTAAAAAGACAGATTTCATAGCATAATTCTGTGCTCTGTATTTGCAAAATAAAGCTTGAAAATGCAAGCCAAGTGCATATGTTTTTACAGCCTAAAATAGTAGCATTGAAACTTATATCACACAAAGTGGGCTACTAGTCTGAAGTCTAAAAACAGCATACTATTTAATTGCCAAACATCAATATGAACAGCATGCCCACCCTGAATTCTACCTCACTCCCACTCAGACAGTACTCAGTAGCCAAGGGCCTCTCAGCCAGTTACAGTTTTTGAACAATGCAACTGTCGTTGCCAAAGTCACAGACAGGGACTAACCACCAAATAGCGACCTCAATATCAAAATACTTAATCTTGTACACACCAGAGCCTATTTTCAAGTTCAGTTGATTTTAATAAATTCCTCTCAGTTTCCATTTAAGATCAAGCAGAATTCCATTGGTTGCAGAAGCCAGTAAGCTTGGCACAATTATTCTTCAGCTTGCCACAAAGCACGCATACAAGGCTTACAGCTTGCACTGTCAACAGGAATCTGCTGTACTGACTGTAGCAATAAGACAGTCTTTAACCTAAATTTAGCCTAATTTAAAATTGCCAGAAGCTCGCCACCACTGTTATCACAGCTATTTAGTTATTTTCACTTTTTTCTTTAATATAGAAAGGGAACTGTACTGTGAAATTGTCGCCCTTCAGAGCTCAAAACCTTTCTGTCTGGTTTTCCCCTAAAAGTAAACAACCTTATATTAGAAATCCAAGCTTTCATTCAAATTCATCCATCATAAAAGAGATCTAATCCAGCCTCTGAAGTTACGTGAAGCTTAAAAAGGCATTTTGTTTGCAAATTCCTAATTTATCAAATAAAGACCGTTTGTCCATATTATTGTTGTTACTCTGAGAATCTTTGTTCAGAATAAGTCTATGCTTTCCTCCAAATGAAATAGGTACAGGTTATCACGGGTCAATGAATTTCCCAATTACTGATTACCTGAAATCTCAGGATAGCCCATATTTAAAATACCTTACAAAGAATTTTAACTCACTTATCTAGGTAACACTATAAATTAATCATGATTGAATTATTTTCCTTAAAACTTTATCAATTAGCTTGTGGTTACAAAATTCCTTATCAGTTTCCACTGCATCTTGCCTGTGACTGATGTCAGGCTAACTAAGATATAGTTAATCCAGGTGTCAGTAAAAGTTCTCACGCCACACAAATTTGCAAACCAATAATTTACATTTGGATAGATTCAATACAGACAGTAACGGCACATTAAGCTTTACTTGTATGCTTTCTTACCTGCAAGATTCCAGGTAGCAAGTCTGCAAAATGTTTAAGAAGGGGAAGATTGTGCTCATTAGCAAGCACAAAAGCAGCTGCAGCTCTAGCAGACAGAGTCTTGATCTAGAAGATGGGCAGGATTGGAGAAAGAAAAATGTAAAGAACTGGTGATGAAACGTGCCTTTATTTTCTTTTAACATTAGGCCTATTATGAGACTACCTTTTGTATTACCATTTCCGTTTTCCATTTTGCTAATAAATATACCAATTAATTTTTTAAAAGGGATTTTATATCTTACTTCAAATTAAGGTAAAGCAATGTTGAAGATATTCAGCATCTGTGTCCTTGATATAAAAAAAGTTTATCATATTAAGAGGTGGCAAGTATTCCCTAGTTTTGTTTTTGTTTGGTTTTTCTGTTTGGTTTGAGGGTTTTTTTTTAGCAAAAGAAAAAAAACCACTATTGTTTTCAACCTCCATCCCAGTTTCAAATGTGTATGCAAGTGTCAAAGTCCCATTTTTCAAAAAGTGTGATTTAAGTATTTAAAACACGCTTCTTTAAAGGCATGACTTGTGGTACTTTAGAAAATGTTACTCAGTTGACTTTCAAAGGTCAAAAAAAGTAATCCATGGGGGAGCAGCAAACTGAACCCATATTCCACAGCAGGGTTTCCTATTCTTCCCAGCATTTTCCACAACAAGAGAAACATTTTCTAAGTACAGTCCTTTGCACAAATTAATAAATCTGAAGCCTTCCAGAAGAGCAAGGCTTGCTAACATGCCCTTACAGCAAAGCATGCACAAACGGTGCAAGGAGTCACATATTCACAGTTTTGAGACTGTGTACAGATACTATGTGTAGAGATATTATATATCTATACTACTAAACACAAGGGCCAGAAAAAGAGCTTAACAAGGAGCTTCCAACCCCTCATACTGTTGGGCTAAAACCCTTGGCTCTGCTCTGGGCCACAACAACTAGGTTTCTCCAAGCATAACTACTAGGGAAGAGAGCTGGCCGAGGCAGTGCTGGTATGAGCAAGCCAGTCAGCTTTAGGACCATAAAAAGGTTTGACCTTTTTGTTTTGCAGTAGCCATAGTCAAAACTCCAGATGTTCATCAGTTTCAGGAAATGCAATTCTCTGATTGGAATCTATGGTTTAACCTTTATATTTGAGATTACTACACTAAATTTCTATGCTCAGGACATATTATTTAAAAGAACAAACAACTAAAACACAACCAAAACATAAAGGTCTTACTGATGGATGCTCTTGATCTTGCATACACTGAACCAGCATTCTCTTAATGACCTCCAAATAGTGTTGCTGTTGATTCCCGAAAATCCCAGGAAAATTCCTAAGGATAAGAAAAGGCCAAAACATTAATAAAAAAATCACACAGTTTAACCTTGACTATGATTTTTAAACTTATCCATTGCTTAAGCTACAGATTGTAACTGTACACGTAAGAGTTAAGAAAAACCACAATACAACAGAATAAATGAAATATATACGATTGCTTGTAAATTAAGATGTGACAGTTTTTCTTACATTTTTACAGACATAATTTGACTAACCTGCAAAAATATAGCAAGGCGTGAAAGCTTACCAGAAAATATGTAAAGCAGCCTCCCGCAGTCCCACATTCTGAGAGCTGACAGAGTCAAACAAGAATTTCAGAACTTCTGGCCACTGGTTGTTGCCATCTTCATCTAGATTAAACACCACAAAGTTTTAGGATAAGCAAACTTAAAGGTGGCTAGATCTCGGTTGTGCAGGGCAACCATTCATCGCTACTAAGACTAACTAAAAAAAAAAAAAAAGGATCTGAAGCTGTGCCTGAGTTACAGTGTAAAATATGGCTGAAATCTTCAATCTAAAGGCACTCAGGAACAGAAGATGATATCTATTTACTGTTATATAACAGCACTCCAAACAGAAACTAATGTTCAGCATAACGTTCACGAGAATCTAAACAAAACTGGATTTCTAAACCTTAATACAATCTCAACTAAACTCAAGCAATTTAAAAAAGTAGAGTTGGGGAATCTTATTTTTATCTGATCAAGGATAATATAAAAAAATATTAGGGTTTATTTTAAACCATGAAATCAGTTTGCACATGATGTACTAACATCTACACAAGACTAGAGGACAAGAGATAAAAATACAACTACTATCAACACATAAATATATTACCACAATTACCAGCTTATATAAAGTACCTATTAAGTTCCTTGCCAGTTCAGCAACGATGTCACAGATTTTTTTCCTCATACTGGACTGCGTTTCCAACTGAATAATCAACAGCAACCCACTTTTGATAGAGGCCTGATCATCAGGTGAAAGAGCTGGATAAACTTCCTCAAATGCAGAAGACAAAAGTCGTCGTAGAAGGACAGCTGCCATTTGTCTAGCCTATTGAATAAGAACGTATGTATGTTAAATGTTGTGATACGATAATCATGCTCTTATGAGGAAAGATTACTGACATCATGCTTCCAAATGATCAGTTTTCACTGTGTAGACTTGTTTGGTGAATGGAACACCTCTCCAGCAACGGATGATGATTATGACAGTAAGTAAAAACATAGTAAAGAAACATCAGCTTACAACCATGTTTCTGACAATTACAGTGCTTCAAAGAAATAATCATGTAATCCACTGAGGTAATTGGGGTTTTCCTAGAGCTGAACCTTTGACATATTTTGTGACGAGCTAAGGACTTAGCTGCATTACTGAAAGATTTTTAAAGCATGTTGTCTTTCTATTTTAAACAGGCTGCTGAGATTATTATAATCCAGATGCGGTTTTTTTGATTACTAAGTGACTTAATGGGACAACTTTGTCAGACAATTAACCTGTAAACACTCCTTCACCTTCTCAGACAACTAGATTTCACACTAAAGATTCAGAAACCTAGAGTTAGATTTTGGCAAACAAAACTCTTACTCTAACAAAAAAAAAACCAACCCAAAACCAACTAAAGCTTTTAGCCTGTTGCAAACCTATGATGAAACGTTTTTCTTTAAACTTGAATTTGAGCAAAGGAACCTCAGTACCACATATATTACAATCTTCTATGCTTCCTGCTTGCACACAGTAATTCTACAACAGTGTCATTTACATATTTGTATTTATTTACAATTATACAAGAACTAGAAGCAAAACACATGGCTGAATAATTCAAAATGAATAGAGCAAAACATGCAGTAAAGGCAAAAAGACACAAGAAGCACTCTGAATAACTTCATAAATAGTATGTTCACTAACCACTGTTTCTAGAAGAACAAACAGTAATTAAAAAACACCTTCCAAATTTATGAAGTTTAACACGTGTAACAAAACCTTACACATGTTAAATCCTCACAAAAAAACCAATCCAAGGCAATGTGCACTCTATTTTTTTCCCCCAAGATATTTTTCCTTAATCTGTACTTTAATGAAAAACAATTTCATTTAAAACAGTCTTTGGAATCAAAAATGCTCGATGAGCAGCAGAACTAATGAGGTCTGACTTCCAAAAGATCTCTCAACCTATATACGAGAAACACAAACTGCTAAAAAGTCTCAACTTCTAGCATACCCTGTAAAAAACAGGTATTTCTAGATCACCCAAGATACTATTCTTGTTGCATCCTGCAGTCTCCAGACTCACCTTGCCTTTTTCCAATCTACCCAGTGCTCTTCTATACAGCTAAAGAGTAGTGCACACAAAGTGTCTCTTTTCTAGCAGAAGGGAAGGACCACCTAGAATTGGATCTTACTCTAGATCATCCCTTTTCTCCTCCTACTCAACAGCTCCAGTATGGATCAAAGCCACCACATACGTAGGATGAGAACTTCCCAAGTAGATCGAAGACAGCAGATGAGCAAAGAGAGTCACACTACCCACCTATGCTGTAACTCCCACCATAAGCCAAGGTTCTCTAGCAATAGGTCATCACATGGGGAACATGAGTTAGGAAGGAGGAAGATTCTTCCTCCACTGCCTCTGGGAATACCACTAACAATGTGTCCAAGAACTTTATTGGTACCACAATTTAACGGTCTCTTTCCTTCTCCCATCCCTAGAAGCACCAATATTGTGACAGGTTAAATTTTTCCTCATTAGCATGGTAAGCTTACATAGGAGAAGCCTTGACTGGGAAGCAGATTTACTGGGAGTAAACAGGCACAAACTCTGATTCAATGTCATACCTTACTCAGGGCATAGTGTTTCTGTGCATATTCTCTGACATTTGACTCACATTATATTCATTCCTTTCCTGAAGTAATAATAGGTGGCTAGATAGGGAATAGAGCTTGTTTTCATAAAGAATGCACTCTAAAAGATAAGAATTTTCACCTCTGAAGAACTTAAACACAGACCGACTGCAAAGTGAAAACACAAGTAACGAGGTATAAAGAAAGATACAAGATCAACACTACATGAATTAGCTTCTCTTCACTGTTATTAGCTTAGAAAAAAATTCCCTGAAGCAAATTCAAATGTTTGAAGGAGTGACACAGCAGCAATTGACTTCTAATAATAAATGGCATATTTTCCTCAGCAGATACCCACCTATATATGAAAATTGCCATTGTCAATTTAATAATGACAAACATGGCTGGATCAATGGCAGCTCCGGGGGTGTTTCTTCTGCTTTAAGGAAGGATGTATTTTTCACACACACCAAAGGCTCTTTTACATTTAAGTGTTACAAGGTATGTACCCAAACAAGCATTTTAAAATCCTGCAACTTAGCAGCCATAGCTTTTAATCAGAACAGGAACAACATAAAGCATACATTCCCAAAGAACTTCCATTTACCAATGAAGCATAAAAAAGCAGAATTCTGTCCTAGCACAGGATTCCTCTGCATGTCTAAATTACTGAGGTGCTCACATGCAATTGGAATGCCAAAGGTATTAACATAAAAAGTAGTCATAATACCCAAATTTCAACATACCACTTATTTACAGTGCTTTAAAAATGTTCTAGGATTTTACTGATGATGGAACCAAGGCACAAAACAAAAACCAAATTGCTGTTCAGAATTCTGCTGGCCCGCACAGCAATCTGGGATACAGCATTCTCCAATGGCATTCAAAATGCCCAGGTAATCCTACACATTTTCTAAGAAAAACCAACCATCTTGTGTGGCACAGTCACAGTGATTTTTACTTTTGTTTTATGGTTCCTTCTAAGTCCTCAAGAAGGAAAACATGCATGGATGGAAACAATCAATATTTAGGACACAGTCCAAAAGATGGACTTGCACAACCTCATCTGGGGATCCAGCCCCATGTGGAATTCAGTGTGCCTACACGCCACATACAACTCAAAAGCAAAACCTGCAGGCCATCAGAAGTCCATGGGCTGCCTTCCTTCCCCTCCAAATGCTGAAGAGGAAGCTGCCCACAGTAGCAGTTTTCAAACTAAGAAATGCAACCCCTTCACATGACAATATGTAGAGGGGGAAGGGAAAGGTGAAAGCCCTGCAAGAGGGCTGTGAGTACAGCAGAAACAGTTTTAGACAGCATTTGTTCTTGTATTTCACAGGGCTTGAAATTAGTCAACTGTAAATTCAGACACAATTGAAAATTGCCAATCTAGAGTTAACCAGGAAAAAAAACAATGCAGGAGAACATGCAGAACTTGTGTTCCTCTCTGAGATTTAGGTGGTAAATCAAAACTGCAAAGAAACAGCCTCTAACACCTCAGAATAAAAATCACCAAATAATCTGCGAATCTATGCCACCTTTCTGTCCAACCCTTTAAAATGCAGTTGCATAGGAAGGAGAGTCCTAACTTCTATAACAGTGAGACTACACATTCAGGAAGTTGAGACCTGGGTTCAAGCCCCTCCTCAGCCTGAGGTGTACACACTCACTTATCATCTGGCGCAGAAGTGTTCTAACTGCTAAGTCAGACACTTCACTTCTGTGAACAGTGTTACTCTGCTATCAGGAAAGTATGAAATGAGAACAGAGGGAAAAGGTGATTATTTCCACAGCTTAGGCATTTGGTTAGGAAAAAAACTGCTATACAGTTAGTTTTTAAAAGTTATTTCTGATGTAACTTCATGGGTTTTTTCCATGTCCAATGCAAGGGATACTGGGAGCAGGATCTGAATCCTTGTTTCTCCATTTAAATGGAAAAAGTAATAGGTTGCAGAATGAAAATTCCCTCAACAGCTGTTCAAGTAGTCCTACAAATCTTGTATTTTCTACAACACGGAAGCCCAGCTCCTGCAAACAGGATGGAGTATTTTCTTCAGCCTAGTTTTCTTGGGAGGGGGTAAAGCAATATCAGGGCTTCAGGACGAAGAGGGATCTGAACCTAGCTTTCCCATAGCCTGGGCAAGGGATCTTAAAAGTTCTAAGGCTTTTTCCAGCAGCCTGTATTCAGTGCTGGTACATTCAGTGTCCTCAGAGGACGCATACCAGACCCAAAGCCCTATCCACTGGTGACATATGCACTATTCTGCCCAACATTTGGATCTATATAAAACACGTGCAGATACAAAACACCTAGCTCTTGATGCCAATGCCATACTGAACACACAGAGAATGCTTCTCTACCTGTTTATATGCAATATTTAGATTAAGCAAGGGGGTGACTTCCCTCAGGCTCTAATTAGGTTACTATGTATTTGGATTTACAGGGAAGAGAGGTTGTTCACAGCTTTTATTAATCAGAATTGTTTAAGCCCAGCACCTAATGCCTACTTAAGTTACGAGTTAAATTTTAAAGCTTTTCTTGATTTATCCGTTGGTGGAGTTAAGTGGCAAGTTATTCTACAAAGGTTATCTTCTAATGTCTTCGGTAAGAGTAACTTCTACAGGTGAAAAGTTTCTTTGCACTTGAGTTAGTTGGAAGCCAAATCATTGTCAAGATTCTGAACAAGCTTCAGGCTGGGCTATTTCCTTAGTTGATATAAATGGAATAAAATCAGTAAATACACAGACCAAGTATTTATTTACACAAGCATGACTGTAGTTGTCAACTCAGACTTATCAAATGTATTCAAAACAGAAGCATGTGCAATGCAGTTACGATTTCTAGGGCACAGTATTATCTGATTACTACATATGACGTTATTCGGATAAAAAAGGTGCAGTGATAGATCTTATTTTTCATGGACATTTAAATACAGGAGAGAGTGCTCTACAGCTTTCTATCATTGGAAACATCTCAGAGGGGCAGGAGGGAAAACTACAGCTCTTATGCAACCAGTTGCTGGTATAATACTGAAGGATTCTGTCAGAAGAACACTGCTTTGTAGGTAGATAAGCATCAGTTTTAGGAAGCTGATACCTAGTGTTAAAAAGCACAAATGGCATCTAATTCTAAATTGAATACAATCTACCAGAAGAGATCTTTATCCAGAGAGAAAAAGCACACTTATACTCTCCTTATAATATTGTTCAGAAATTCTACATGTTACATCCTTCCATTCAGTAAAGCTCTAGATTTGAAAAAAAAGTCAAATGTTTTTACTTTTAAGTGACTCTGACGTTTGTAATATCTTGAAAGCTTAGTAGATCTTCACCCTGCATATCCAAGTGAATAGTAGTTTTACCAGTAAGTACTATATCCGATTGCTACAGCGTGAGAGCCTTTACAAAATTAAGGAATAACTAAAACGCACACTTATTGTATGCCCAAAGAAAAATTTTATACAGTGCTTAGACTGCTCTGCATTCGCTCTGTAACACTACTACATGACTTAATGAGCATATCCCACCTAAATAGGACAAAATACAAAAGCCATCTGAACAAAACACGCAAAACAACTCCTACCTTATCTCCCCCCAATTCCCATTTGAGAAACACAAGAAGTTTCAGATGACACCTAAGTTTAACATATTAAGGCACAGGAC
The DNA here is from genome assembly GCA_028565335.1 of Limnodromus scolopaceus. Taxonomy (NCBI): domain Eukaryota; kingdom Metazoa; phylum Chordata; class Aves; order Charadriiformes; family Scolopacidae; genus Limnodromus; species Limnodromus scolopaceus. The sequence continues at coordinate 155,214,663 of JAOXNO010000001.1, forward strand.
CCCAAAATGGAAAGTATTTCTCAACTGTAACTTGAAGGAACATCACAATAACACTCTATATTAGTTACACATTTTAAGGAAAGAACCCATTCATTAAGCAAAACACACAACCAGAAAACAATGGAGACCTAAGCAGTCACTTACGAAAGACTACTTTTGAAACTAAATATCCTGCATCAAAAAGTCTCAGCTAGTGAAGCTGACATACAACAAACTAGATGAGTTGTCCCTCTACAGATGTACAGTAAATTAAGATGATTCAGTTAATACTCATCTTTTTCATTTATTCCAAAATGACCAGCACTGATATCTTCCCCCCCTTCTCCAAGTTCCCTTAAAATCTGCAGAATTCAAAGATTATTGAGGCTTACCTCCTCAGCAGCAGCAGTATTCCTGATTGCTTGTAGGAGGAACGTGATCTTAGATTGACCTGGAATATTCTCATACGTTTCCTGCATAAAAAAGGATGCAGCTTATTGTAAACAATTACCAGAATACATGTTAAGCATTAATACGAACTGACTTTCCTTTTAAAACAATTTCAGTAGCCATTCAGTTAATAGAAAATAACATAGCAAAAGAATTAAACCTATCAAAATAAAAATTCCTGACCTACTTTAAAATAATGAGGGAAGTCTTAGGTACCTACTAAGACCTGCCATATTGGAATCATCTACATATGCAGTACTGGCCACTCAGCAGATGAGTTAAGAAATATAACATAAACATAACACCTATCCTACTGTAAATACAACATATACGGAACACGTATCTTCCTGGTAATCGGTCATAGCTTCTATCACCTCAAAGGATTAAGAACTTCGGAAGCTTGAGACTGAACTGTGATCAACAGGTTAATAACCACTGACAAATGTATAATCCAAAAATTTGTTCAGGTTTTTTTTTTTTAACCTTTTTACAGCTTTTCCAATGTCATGTGGCAGTCACACATCTCAACTCTATGTTTTGAATAAGAAATTTTCATTTTTAAACTCCTGTCTGAATTTCAAAAAGAGACACTATTTAGTCTCCCCCTTAAGGAAACCCTCTTAAAATGGAAAGTTTAATGAGAAGTTCAGTTATGTTGTCTTACACACTTCTGGCATGCAGTTCATTCACTATGGCTTTTTAAACTAAATTGGTACATAGAAACTAGTGAGCTCACAGCAAAATAACTTTCACTATCCAAAACATGGTATACATAAGCATTTTAGAACCACAAACACTTGTTTCTAGTATACTAAACCTGTATACATAAGAACAGACAAATTACAAGCTGAAGAGCAACCACTTAAAACATTCAGAAATAGTTCTATACTTGCTAACTCTGAAAGAGTTATTTTTTGTGGACACAATCATGAAGATAACTTACTCCACCCCTTCCAAATATTCACTGTCCCATCCTGAACTTCAGGAATAAGCCTAGCGCACAAAGCCTGGGTTCATTTCAATCAGTTCCCTGACTGACTACTTCCCATTCTTACCATCGCAGCAGCTCTTTCCAATACTCTAGCAAATTTACACACCTTAACAGTATACCTGCTATTTTCAATAAAATAGTTTCTGCATCACCATTTAATGTTAGAGATCCTCTTCTACCTTCTGTATCTGTTACCTAGTAGGCCTTGTTCACAGAGTCAATTCTTACTTCATATTCTCTCTAGTTGCTAAACTATGCTCACAGTCAATGAGACTCTGAATCCCCAATGAATCCTTGCATTTAATCTAATAATTTCATGAGAACTGCAAAATTAAATGAGGTTTAGGGTCAGAATAGAAAGTCTTCTCAGATTAACCACTTCCATGAAGGTATATACTTACACTGCACTATCATCTACAAATATAAAGACAAATACAGAAACAAGAAGGTTCCTTAAACAGAGGCCCAGCATGGACTTGAAGCTATGCTTTCATGGAGAGCTAAAGCACTGTAAAAGCTGGCTGCCCTCATAAAAATTCTGATAATAATGAAATTCTATTTTGAGTTGTTTAAACTCACCAGAAATGGCACCAAACTATCCAGTTGTTAATTGTCATAATTCTGTCAAGTCAGTAAATGAGATTCAGAGGACTCTAAAGAGCACCAGGGCAAGGTAGGCAAGAGGAACCTATGGCCCAAACCAGAACCTTCTCCCTGTGCTGGTGGAGGGCTACTTTGCTGGCTCCACCCATCTTACTACCAGCCTTGACTATGCCCAAACTTGTACCTGGATCCTGCTACATCTTCACTGTATTCTTTTAGCTCATCATTAGTTCCCCAGCTACCTTATCCAAAGGTACAAATTTCTCACACAGCAAGACTAACTTTCAGAATACATACAATCAAATATCTATTATCTACACTTAGTGCTCACGTTCTTCCAAACCTGGGAAATATATTTTTAAAAAACGAGATAAAATAAGCACAAAAAAAGCAAGACAAAGTAAATAAACGTTTCTCTATCACAGGACACACACAAAAATAAGAGAAAGACAGGCTTTTATAGTCAACAGACAACATTCCAGTAATTTTTAGTGGGAGATAAACAGAATGAACCAGGTTTCAGCAAACTGGTCAGAACAAGTTATGAGTGTGCTAGCACACTCATAAAAATCCATATACAGAAATACTTAAATAAAACCAGGTTTTAGGTGATTAGACTTTCCTCCTCCCCTCTGTGTTTTTTACAGATTTTACTATGCCCCCACCCAAAGAGGATACGACTCCACATCTCCATCAAGCCTAGTCTTCAACATAACACCCTTCATCCTAATTTAAATGACCAGACCTATTAGAAATAACCCAAATCTGTCTCCTCCTGTTCTGTCTATCCATTTCTCATTCTCACTGGTTTTAATTGTACACAAATGAAAACCTGCTATTCAATTTACATGCAGTTATTTGAATCCCTACAGTATTCAATATTGCCTTCCAACAGCGAGTACACTTTAAAAAACTGATTGGACTATGCAGATGTTTAAGATCAAATATGAGTCCTGTATGACTTTAGTAAGCAAATATTCTAAAGGCTATGCAATACTTTCATCCAAAGAAATATTGCTTCAAGAAACAGGCAACTTAAAAAAAAGTCAACCTAGTTACACTAGAGAGGCAGATTTGTGTTTCTGGGTACAAGTTTGTTAATCCACCATGAAGAAGACCAAGCTGGGTTCTTCACAGCCACACATGGTAGAAAAATGAGAAACAACAGGCATGAATTGAAAAAAGGAGGTTCAGACCTCTTTGCTCTAATGAGGATAGTCAAGGAAGAGCGCGTTGCTCAGAGAGCTTGTGCAGTTTCCATTCTTGGAGTTTTCAAGACTCAGCAGGACAAAGCCCCAAATGACCTGGTCTGACCTAGTAGCTGGCACCGCTTTGAGCAGGAGATTGCACTACAGACCTCCCAAGGACCCTTCCACTCTGAATGATCTTAAAGTATAAAAATACTTGCAATACATTTTGAAAATATGCAGAAACCAATGCCAGCTTCAGTGCAGTTAAAGAAGTAAAAATTATATTACTCATTTGTACACAAAACTAATAGCCTTGAAAAGCAACTAAGATTTCTTTCTGATAGACCACACTGCATATGTATCTATGAAATTAAAAAACCCTCCAACTCCATTCCAAGGAAGTTGCTGACAGAACATGCCAGTTGTAAGAATCTAAGTTTTAGACTTCTTTTCCAAGAATGTTTTATTTCACAAGCATTATGACACAGCTGTCTAATAAATTTGCTTTGTTACAATTATAATAAAGTTCAAAAAGTTGTGAGAAATGTTCTTATGTTACATGCAGGCAATAGTTGAAGAGAAAGAAATTCAGCTCCCCGGGAATGGCCTCCATTCCATCTCTATGTTCGGGAATGTGGGAATAATTCTTGCTGCTTCTCTAGAAGATGTTTGTGATAATCAATACTGAACTTTGCTAGCTTTCTAAAACTGTTTGTCTCCTCTCCTTCTCATTCCCAATTTATATTTTAGGAATTTTTCACTGCAGCATCAGGAACAATAATACTTTTTATTCTTCACCAAACAATGCGCTGAACTCTGCTGACCGCTGAAGTGATGAGAGCGATAAAAGACCCGATGCAGCCATGCAGTGGGAATTCATGCTAGACCTAGACGCTAGTATTTAATTCAATGGGAGAGATTCCCCACTAGGCTTGACAATGGAGTCTTAAGCATGACAGAGAGAAAGAATTAACGTGGCTTAGCCACCACAAAGAATTTCAGCTGAAATAACACATCTGAAAAGTTTCTGCTGATAACAGAGAAACTCAGCATATTGAAAACGCTTCTTTTAGTGAAATATTTCTTAGCTGACGAAACAACACTTGAATACACGGCCCATCCCAAAGTTAAAACCAAACTACTGTATGGAAGGAAAAGAGGTCCTCGGCTGGCGGGAGAGGGGGGTGTGGGGGGGGTTATGGCCCCACTCCTGCCCCAGGACCAGGCCCGGGGGGACACGGACCCTCTGCCCGTTCCACTTGGGGAGAGCAGAAACCAGGCTACAAGTGCATCCGCCCCCCCCACCCCGGTGCCCGGCGGGAGCCTTTCAATTCAATCACGTCCCTCCGAGCCCCGCACCCACCCAGGACCGACACCCGCCCTGACCTCGTTTGGGGCCCCTCACCCCAGCGCGGGCCGGCTTCACCACCCGCCGCCGGCCTGGCTTCCCCTCCCCGGCAGAGCCGCGCTCCCTTCAGGCCGGGCCAGCCCGGGCGGAGGCAGCTCAGGCCCCGTCTCCTCATGGGCTCCACACGGGCCCCGTGGCGGCGAGCGGACAGGAGGCGGCCGAGGGAGAGCAGACAGGCAGGGCCGCCAGAGGAGGAGGGGGAGGACCGGACCCCTCGCGCCCTCAAGCGCGCGCCACCGGCCGGAGCCTTCGCCAACGGCCAGCGGCAACAGCCACAACCGCCCCGCTGCGCCGAGCGCGGAGGGAGGTGGGGGGGGTGAGGGAGAAAGGCCCGGGCCGCCCCGGCAGCAGCTGGTGCTGCTGCTCACACGTGGGACTCGGCCGGCCCCGCCGCCTCCCTGCCCCCCCCCTCCCCGCTGCCTTCCCTCCGGCAAGGTCTGTGAGGTCTGACAGGCCGGCTCGGCGGCCAGGGCCGGGGCGAGGACGGACCCGTTACCTCGGCCTGCTTGCGGACCGCATTGTCTGGGCTGAGCAGGTTGCCCAGGAGAAGGTAGAACTGCTGCTGCTCCTGCTCCGCCGCCGTCGCCGCCATTGCTGCGAAAGGGAAAGGGAGGGAGGGAGGCCGGGCGGGGACAGGGAGGCGGGGGAGGCGGAGAGGGGGAACGCCGGCCTCGTCGCCGCCGCCAGCGAAGGGAGAGGGGGCGGAGCCGCCGCCGCCGCGCTCTGCTCCCGGCTCCCCCCTGGGGCCCGCCGCGCCAGCCCTGCTCTCGAACGCTCCCATTGGCTGCGACGCGCAGCGCCTCGCCCTCGATTGGCCTGCCCTTCTCTATGACGTCCTGGCTACCCGAGGCGGCGGGGCGGGGGGAAAGGCGCGGGGTAGAGACTGAGCACCCGTCCCTGAATGGGGTTTGTCTCCTCCTGTCTGATTGGTGCACCTCCGGGCTGGAGGCGGGAGGCAGAGGCGGGGAAACGCCGCGAGAAGCACTCTCATTGGCGGGCGGCTCCGACAGTTCTCGGCGGGATTGGTCAAAGGCGCGATCGGGCGGTGCGGGGGGGGGGGGGGGGGGGGCGGCCG
>JAOXNO010000001.1:155220458-155230865 GCA_028565335.1 Limnodromus scolopaceus
AGGATGCTGTTGGCCTTCTTGGCCACCTGGGCACACTGCTGGCTCATGTTCAGCCGACAGTTGACCAACACCCCCAAATCCTTTTCTGCCAGGCAGCTCTCCAGCCATTCTTCCCCAAGCCTGTAGTGCTGCACGGGGTTTTTGTGACCCAAGTGCAGGACCCGGCACTTGGCCTTATTGAAACTCATACCATTGGTCTCAGCCCATTGATCCAGCCTGTCCCTCTGCAGATCCAGCCAAATCCCTCTGCAACGCCTTTCTACCCTCAAGCAGGTTGACGCTACCACCTCACTTGGTGTCATCTGCAAACTTACAGAGGGTGCTCTCAATCCTCTCATCCAGATCATTGGTAAAGATATTAAAGAGAAGCGGTCTTAATACCGAGCGCTGAGGGACACCGCTCACGACCAGCTGGATTTAACTCCATTCACCACCACTCTCTGGGCCCATCCCTCCAGCCAGTTTTTAACCCAGCAAAGAGTACTCCCATCCAAGCCATGGGCAGTCAGTTTCTCCAGGAGAATGCTGTGGGTAACTGTATCAAAGGCCTTACGAAAGCCCAGGAGCCAGCTCAACAGGAGCCAGCAATGTACACTCAAAGCCCAGAAAGCCAACAGCATCCTGGACTGCATCAAAAGAAGTGTGGCCAGCAGGTCGAGGGAGATGATTCTGCCCCTCGACTCCACTCTGGTGAGACCCCATGTGCAGTACTGCATGCAGCTCTGGGGCTCCCAGCATAAGAAGGACATCGACCTGTTGAAGAGAGTCCAGAGGAGGGCCAAAAAGATGATCAGAGATATGCAGCACCTCTTCTATAAGGACAAGCTGAGAGAGTTAGGGTTGTTCAGCCTGGAGAAGAGAAGGCTGCAGGGAGACCTTACAGCAGCCTTCCAGTACCTAAAAGGTGCTTACAAGAGAGATGAGGAGGGACTCTTTATCACGGATTGGAGCAATAGGACAAGGGGTAATAGTTTTAAACTGAAAGAAGGGACATTTAGATTAGGTATCAGGAAGAAATTCTTTACTGTGAGGGTGATGAGACACTGGAACAGGTTGCCCAGGGAAGTTGTGGATGCCCCATCCCTGGCAGTGTTCAAGGCCAGGCTGGATGGGGCTTTGAGCAACCTGCTCTAGTGGGAGGTGTCTCTGCCCATGGCAGGAGGTGTTGGAACTCGATGATCTTTAAGGTCCCTTCTAACCCAAACCATTCTATGATTCTATAATTCTCATCAAGCTCTGCTTCAAACAAGCCTCATACACCTCACATACCCCTACGTGTGTGTTTTTGTGTTCAGGTGGTGTGGTCAAAGTCAAACAGTGATTGGCAGTCCACTGCATTCACAAATCCCAAATCTGTGATCGAATAAGAGGTAATTAGTAACCCTGTGCCCACATGGAATATCCAGTTTGTAAGGTTTTGAGCGTTGCCATGAGGCACAGCTGGCCAAGTTGAGTCCCCTCTGGATAGGCACTGCAGGGGAAAATGAGCCCTTACAAAAGCAAGAGAGAGCAGCCAGCAAGCTGGTGGGAAAAAGGTAGAAACGCCTTCTTGACTGAATTAAGAAAGAATAGTGGATGGAGCTAGAGGATGATTTTAAGCGAACAGGAAGCTCAGAAGGACCAGAAGTGAATTACAAAAGCAAGCATGCTTTCTAATATGAAGTGCCCTCCTGCAAATGTCCTCAGACCCCAACTATGTGGATTAGGTGTTTACAGCTTGTCACAGGTTCTGGAGGGCCTTTTGGATGAGATCTTGAAATAACTACAATTTTCCTGCCTTTCTATAACCTGTGGTTTGTATGAACCTCAGTGACACTGCTGTCTGCTTTCCGTGTGTAAACAAATGCATGTATTCACTTTCATCATAACTTGTATTAGTGCTGATTTCACCATAAATCTGTAGTAGGATTGGTAGCTGGAGAATGCAGTGTCTGATAGGGGTTGGGGAGAGAATGTAAGCTGCACAATATGAAAGATCGTTTTCTTGCCTGAGCTTTTTTTTCCATCTGTAGATGCAGGGAGTGAATTGTTACATAAAACTGTCTGGTTATCTTTGAGAAACAGCTGGGAAAATAAAATCAGTGATTTACCTAAGACCTAAAAAACAGTTGCCAAATCATCTTTGGAGTACCAGTGTTGAAAGTCAGAATCAGAGCTCCCTTGGAAGGGGAGGACAGAAACAACCCAATGCAATTTGTTAGAGCAAGCCTAGCAATAGGCTCTCTACATGTGTGTGTATTTCTGTTCCAGTGTGTATAATGGTCATTAAACTCAGGTAAAGTGGTCATTAAACTCAGGTAATACAATGCTCTAGGAATGCATTTGAATACATTTTGCCCTGGTATTCAAAGCAGAGAAGGAAGCATTTGTGCTGGGTTGAGAAGAACCTGCAGATCAATGTTGTTCCGCTTCAAGTCCTACCAGAGTTTGATGAAACAGATTTAAAATTTATTTTGGTAAAAAGAAGTTATGAAAAAGAATCACAAGAAATTCAAAATGTCTCTAATGCAATATGATCAGAGAGCCTGCCATGTCAGGTGCTCGTTCTCACCTGGGACAAGTATGAAACCAGTGTGGGAAGCAGCCAGAAACTATGCTGAAGAAGCAGGTATTGGCACCAAAGATGGTTTGAACAAGTACCTGAGGAGAGCTCAAATAGATACAGCCACAAAACAGTCAGCAGCAATGTTGGTGTTGCTGGATATTGCCCATCCTCTGCGGTCTGTCTCAGTTTAAAAAAAAAAGAAGACAGTACAAAGTACTGAAAACTATTCAATGTGTTCTGAAAGAAAGGAAGACACCATTAAATAGCAGAAATCAAAAGGACTACCTTGACCTCTTCTAACAGTCTCGATACAAGCAGTGTGTTAAACTGTAGTTTATCCAAAGAAACTACTGACATTTTAAAACTCGGACAGATTGAAAAATTGGAAATTCAGGTCTTTGAAAAGCAGAAGCTTTACTGAAGTATCTATTAAACTTCACAGGTCTGCTAATGGATGGATTATAAAGAAAGGGAGAGCTGGGAAACAATGATGTTATTATACCTGAGCAACACTATAAGGTTTCTGCTAGAGTAATAGGAGATGTAGGATAACGGACAAAATGAGGAAAGGCATCTCAGAGTCTTGTAAAATACTTTCTGATGCTGACTTACAGGTGAAGGGTTTGACATGTATGTATTGCAACCTTCAGATGCGAAGGATAAGATGAAGGGAGAGCAGAGAGAAGAAAGACAAAGGAAAGAAGATAGAACAAAATGAACCCAAACCTAGTTACTAAGTATAGTAACAGGTCTACTGTGTCCAGAGTCCTTAAGATGTCAGCTCTACCATATGAGGAGATCTACCATATGTTGATGGTCCATATGGGTTCCATATCCTCTACATATCACAAAAATGCAGCCATGATAGCCTGAGGGGCCAGAGAAGGGTTTAAAAAGTACATAAAGTCAGATTTCCAACAAAAGTCAACAAAATCGAGTACATTGATGTCAGTGGCAAGCTATGCTCTAGCAGGGGCTGTCCAAAGCTATCTCAGCAGAGCAAACTATCTGCTGAGAGGACACAGTGTCTGAGAATTGTTCTGGCCAAAATTTGGGGTAAGGCAAAGAAGTGCAAGCCTGTGAAAACTGGATTACAGTTTTCACAAAGTCTTCATTCATCTCTTGTACTCAGAGCTCAGGAAGGGCAAATTGGTCAGTTCCCATGCCCAAAGCACCGGGGGTGGGATGCCTGTAGCTAAAAAGGGTGCTGATGGAGATGCTGCTCTTTCAACTCTACTCCAAGAAGCCTTGACCAGTGGCTTTCTGCTATTTTTCTGCATTGAGAAGACACAGCTGGGCTAGATGGAGGTGATACAACTGTGAGTAGCCACGAGATGAAAGGAGTACTAGGGTGGTAAGCATTCTGGGAGTCTGGAGAATTGCCATCGACTACAAATGAGATCCAAAATTCTTGGATGGGAACTTTCTGAAGTCATTTAAATGGTTAATGAGCTTATGACAAGACAGGGAAGCTTCACAGAGCTTATATGGCAGACCCTACACGCTACAGATTTGAAAAGCTTCTGTATCTGTAAAGATGCTTTGAAATTTATGTGGAGCTGGGAAGAGGCATCCCTGCTGCCAGATTTACTCAGTGAAAGTCAAGTATCCCTTAGAGGACATCAGACTGAGGGAATTTTGCTCCTCCTAGAAAGAAGAACTCATAGGGACTTCCATATATGTCTGGGAATATTTTCTGACAGACCAAATATATCTGATAAAAGAGTTCACACTAACCTAAACAAAGACTACCAGGCAGCATAGAATGAAGTGTACGGGGCTTGGATAACCTGTGGAGATAAGTGACTACCCAAGCAGGGATCTTCCCAGTGGTCATTTTGCTGAAGAGTGATAAAGTGGAAGAAGTAGGAAGCAAGGTTTTTGTGTGGATTACAGAGATACTACACTGAGGCTGTGCCCGCTGTATGATAAGACAAGGTGGATGATTTACTGGGCAGCCTGAGCAGTACTAAGTGCTACAACCTGCCAAACTTCACTATGCTGCACATGCAAATCCCACTGGAAAAATAATTGTATTCATCATTAACATAGGCCTTTGAGTTCAAGACAAGACTGCGTGATTTTATTAATTTAGGAGGCACCTTTCCAACACTCAGGAACCAAATGTTTGTAAGGCTGCATGACTTGATGTATTGACAACACAGAGGTTGGGAAGAATGCAAAAAACATGGGGTTTGTGTTGAAAAAAAATGCATAAAGCATGAAATATAAATCAGTTTTTGTTGATAACAGCAAGAGGTGATAGAGACGCGGAACTACTCTCTAAGAGACCAAGATAAAGACACAGGGGATTAGCTTGTACCAAAAACCAAACAAAAAATTGACCATTCATAGAATTCCTTTCTTAGAACTGAACTCAATATTACAGAATTCAATTATTATTGAAGATTTATATATGGCTTCAATGGTATTGTTGCTTTTATTAGGGCAATTTGTCAAAAGCATCAGCCTGACAAGTTGGTCTGAACAGAACCTTGTCACAGAGGCTTTGAGCAAGGTAAGGAAACTTTCTGCCCCTCCCTGTGTTAGCCTAGACTACAGTAAAATACTTGAATGACTTGCTAGTGTTTCAGATGCAGGTCTACGGATGACGCTTTTCTTGGCATGGAAAGGGAACATGGCTTTTAAAAGCAAGATATGAACATGAACAGAATTGCTCCAAAATGAGTACATTGCCATTGTGTGGGCTGTTAGATGAAACACCATTTCCTCAATCTCAAATTCAGGGTCCCCAGGGAATGAGTAGCCGTGAGATTTTTGTCAATGTCTCATAATATCTACGGTAAATGTCCTTTATCCCTAGAGGGCAAAACTTGACAGCCTCAAAATGAATTCAGTATGAAAGAATGTAGTTTTGAATGAGTGAATGTTGGCAGGTCTGATTACAGATTTATTTCTTTGGCAAGCCTCTGTGCTCAAAGCGTCTTGCCAGGCTGCACAGGAATAGGCAGATTCACAACCATTTTCATACGTTCCTATTAGTTACTCACTATCCTTTTTATTGTATGACATATTTTATAAGTACACAGAATGAAAGTAAAGTGATGTTTTTTTCTGAGGCAGTGAGCAAGATAGTGTGGAATACCTGCTGAGCTCCTGCCAAAGGTTTTGCTTTTCCTACTGAAAAAGTTGAAAGCTGCCTTCTGTATCCAGACAGTAACTTAACAGCCTCCTTGCTGTCAGCTGTACTTTAGGTTTGACATTTCACCAGGTATTATTCAAAAATAATGTAAAATCATGAAAAACATTGTGGAAATGCACTACTACTACATCTAGGTCGGCTTGCCAGAATTCAAGATTCAGCTGTAGTTCCTGCTCCCCCCAGAACTGATTCTGCCTTGCTGTTGCACAACTTCAATTTCTCCTTCCAGCTTCCCTATGCGTGGGAGAAAAGAAATTGCTAAATAGTCAAAATTCAACCCATTTTGCTAAATTAATAGAAAAATAGACCTTTCAGCAGGAGTCAAATTTGCAATTGTTTGTGCATTAGACAGAGCATTAATTGGTTTGGCACATTAGTTGGCTTGAAATTGGGAAATCTATTGGAAGGAAGCATATACTGTAAGTACATAATTATAACATAGTGTATTTCCAAATTACTAAGATTTACGTGCCCAAAACATGTGTTGAATGTAAAATTTCATTTATTCTATGGTTTATCTCATAAATCATTTGCTAATTTTTTGCGTGTAATACATTGCATTTGACACACCTTTAGGAAGTTTAGCTGCTGTTAACCTGTTTCAACACATCTCTGAAAGAACATTTTCAGATCTTTAGATTAAAGAAAATTTAACTGAAAATTTTAAAGGGCCAGTATTAATAAGGGATTAAGAAAAACATGAAAAAGTGACTAATCGCAAAGAAGCGATTAAATAATTCGTATGGAAAAAAAAAAAGAAGACCTGAAATTCAGTCAGTTATAATCTTTGGTAAGCAGAGGGAAGGACATATGGACACAAGACAGGTAGAAAATTAGGTATGATTTGATCAGGTGATAGAGTGGCAAAACCACTGATGTACTTTTGGGTTGCTCTGACAAAAGCATAGCTTCCTGGAGTGGAGAGATGATCCTTGCTGTGGAAGCATCACCTCGTGTGATCAGAGGAAAGCAGCAAACACAAGTGCAGATTACAAGTTGTGTATGCGGCATTTCCATTCCCTTTGATGAAAACTGAATGCGCGTATCACAGGAAAGACTCTAACCTAGAATTAGGGGACTGGGAGGATGCATTTAAAAGGAAAAGCTAGAAGAGATAATCAGCAACTACCATGATAGATATTCCAAACACAAATTAGCCTGTTGAGAGTTATATTACATATATTTACATATGGGCTAAATGAAAGCAAAAAAAACCCCTTTGGCTATAAATTCCCCTTGAACTTCCCTGATCATATGAGGTCACGTATGCAACTAACTGTGCTGTAATGTTGATAAGAGGGTCTGAAATGTGTTTGCATAGGAAAATTTAATTTCCCTGTTTTCCAGATCCTGAGTGCTTAGCTTTGTAAACTTAAATATTTTTCTAGACTATTTTTTAAAAAAAGTAAAGAGTCTATCATATGAGTTTAAGACAGAACATCATAAAGGTATGGTCTTCCCTCTGACCTGGCTTCCCAGTGTGCATTTGAACCTGTCTCTCTGTACTCTCTAGGTCCTACAGCTGTCAACCTGAGCAAAGCCATCTCAGATGTGCTCCGGCTGTGTAAAAATCCAGCTCAAAGGTGGCCTATAGGATTCTCACTCTAGTCAACATTTTGGAGAAATTTTCTTGAAAAAGTCGTAACAAGTCTCTATTATTTTTTTCAAGGTTGAGCAATATTTTGAAAGTGTGCTAAGTTAAAATCGCTTTTTCCAGAGACTCTTTGTGTCATATAATTGCATTGAAAAACTTCCCTGGTGCAAATTTCAAGGTCTCCCAAGCAGGCATGTCTCAAAGAAAAACTTGTAAGAATTTGTTAATGTGGGCAAACCAAAATACTGTCCTTTTGTCCCATTCTTGGAAATGCCTCACTGTTCTGCATGAAATCAAAATTGAAGTGGTTGATACAAACATGGAAAATTTTACTACAGGTTGTAGGGTTTGATAAAATTTTAAAAGTAGTGGGGTACCAGATGAGTTGGTATCGTGCTTTAATTACCTTTTTATTTCTAAGATATGTAGTTGTGTCATCTCATATAATTCTGACATGTTCCAGCCATTAAATTCCATTCTTGCCTGTGGCTCCTGGGGTCTGTTAGCCATGGAGTATGAAGTGGCATTGGTTCCACTCACTTGTTTTTCATTATCCCTTAGAAACGGAAAGTTGTTCCCGAAGAAGAATGAAGGTCAAATTGTTTAATTAAAAGAAGATTTGATTTTTTTTTTTTTAAATAGGGATGGAGACCGAGAACAGTCTGCAAGACATATTGAGCTCCAAAGAGTTTCAGTTTAATCTAGTTTAGATTTAATTTAGTTTTAATTGCCCTGGATACCAAACTTATCTTAGAAGTCTAGAAAGTACTTTATTTTTCTTCTTGTCTCTTTTAGCTTCCTAACATTACAGTTCTCTAGTTCTCTTTCATCAAATAAATCTCACATAAGCTATCTGTATTCTTCGTGCTCTTATTGAATTTATTTGTTCAGAGTCTGTGATTCTTTTTTGTGCCAAAGATAGGGCACAATATTTGTCATTTCAGTCAAACCAAAAAGATAATAAGATAATATCAGAATTTGAACAATATATTGTTGCATCACACACGCTATTTGGGAAGAAATGTACAGTGTCTCTTCTCTCTATGCTAATGGTTGTTTCTGTCCTTTATAACAACTTCTCCTCCTTCAGCTCTACCTGAAAACATTTTTATTGTATTTTTTAAGAAAAAGCATTTCAAATATCTCTGTTGTGCCTTACACCTTAATTAGCCGAAAATGTCAAGGTGCCAAGATGTTAGTTTGCATGTCAATTGCTTCTTACTAGTGTGGCAGAAAAAAATCAAGCTCAGTTTCTACAGCAACAGGAATATGTTTTTAGGAGTATTCTCCTGTTCTGGTCTAACATTTACGTATTTTAATATAATATGTAAATAAGCGTAAATAGTACAAAGACTTCTTTTTAGCCAATGCGTTGAAAGGCTGGGGGTTTGAAAATACGTTTGGCTTTTTTTCATATGGTTCAGTAAAACATACTACCTTTTTCTTGCCTTCTTTCTGTGGGGGAGATTGAAAAAGATAATGTAAACCATAAAAAACTCGCACAATATTGTCCATGGCAAGGGGCGATGTGTCAATGGTAGTTTGCTGTGGAGGTTTTTGTGTAAGAAGAAGATGAAAGACAGACAGATGTTTGATGAAACAGTTAATGAAAAAGAATGATGCTTGGAAGAGTTGATAAAACTACTGCCAAAGGGACATGTCCTATTGATGGATGGTTTATCTCTTTCAAGTGAGCTATATTGCAGGTAATAAATACTGGCAAACAATAATGGCCACCTTAACAAAAAGTTTGGAAATCACCATACATCTGGTTAACCTTAACGGAGCAATATTTGCGTGATTTTGACAGAATCTCGTTATGGGTAGATAAAGATCTTTCAAGAAAGATCACATTTACCTAATGAAATTAATGAAAGAATTTTGTGGGACAGGATATTTAATTTTTGATACTTTTGGTAAATAAAGTCTAACTAAATCTTTCCCCCCAGCATTTCTATTGTTCCTAAAATCCAACCATGGCAAAGATCAAATAAAATAATTGGAAAAAATTGGAATGACATGTTTTTTCTTTAAGATTAATGTAGGAAAATGGAAAACAAATTATTTGCAGGAAAGCATGATAAATTTGCAGAAAAGTCTATTGCAGGGTTTTTCCTTGTTTCTCTTTTTTCTTAAGATGACCTTTCTCTTTTTTTTTTTTTTTTTTACTTGCTGATACAAATACTTCAAAAATGGAGGGACAGACACATTCTGTTGTTCTTAAAAATTCTTGAAGGAAATCAATGACATGCTGGACCAGCAAAAACTCTGCCCCAGATTTTTCCCCTTAGGCATATAATGCAATATAGAGATAAAATCTATTGAAAAAATGGTTGTGTGATATTTAACCTCTGTTTTCTGCGCTTGTTATTTGGATGCTGGGCACGTTCCAGTCACTGTTTTTGTCTGCTAGAGTCCAAGTTTCAGGTCCTGGATGTGTTACAATTGCAGAAGTCTTCCTAGGCAACCCATCCATAGCTTGGAAAGTAGGTTGTTTGGAAAAAGGGACAGAAAGAGAACCATTTTCATGACTCTTGCTATATTTGGCCTCCTTTGGTGCCGTAGTCATAAATAAATGCTCTTTCCTTGGGAGGATATAATTCTGGTTTAGAAAATAATAACAAAGATCCAGAAGAAAAAAATAGTAACGAACCTCTGGGAAAAGTCAGTGGTGGATGTGGCAGGATGTGTTCAAAACTTAGAATTGTATTAGGGTTCCTTCTGTGAATCTGAAGGCCCTCACTCACCTCTTCTCCCCTGCATGCTTTGCTCCTATGTGGTAAGGCATGTCTCCTTACACTGAGCACATCATCCACTAATATCAAGCATCTTCCACATGCCCATCTGGAATATCTATCCATGGGGGATGACAAAGCATCTGGAACATTCAACTGGAGGCATTAGGGCAGATGCCTTTTTCCAGCCATTAAAAATAGAGGTTTGATTGCTCCTTCCAACCTTCTGATTTCCCATGAAATGTGCCTGGGTTTGCTTCCCATTACAGAGAAGGTGCCAGGTTAGAGGGATCTGCAGCTCTGAGGAAAAAGACCTGGGAGTTCTTGTGGACAACAGGATGACCATGAGCCAGCAATGTGCCCTTGTGGC
>JAOXNO010000001.1:155235178-155247914 GCA_028565335.1 Limnodromus scolopaceus
CTCCTCATGTCTTCACTGCTACACGTGTCTTTCTCTCCCACATCAACTTCAACAGGCTGCAAGGCCTTACTGGCACTAACTTAAGTTAATTACCCCAAGCCGAGTCTGCTTCGCCTGCGATGGTAAATGCTGAGTGATCTCCCTGTCCTTATCTCCACCCATGAGCCTTTTGTTATATTTCCTCTCTCCCAGTCCAGCTGAGGAGGGGAGTGACAGAGCAGCTTTGGTGGGCACCTGGTGTCCAGCCAGGGTCAACCCACCACAACGTTTAGTGGGAATTTTTTAAAGTGTTTTAAGTTAAACTGTTATTCAGTTCGCGTGTCACGCTCCTTGCTGGCTTTGACCCTGTAGGGCAGGAGTCCCACTTGAAGTAGCAGGAGATCAGAGAAGGTGCCGTCTGATGCAGGATTAGTTGCACTTTGTTTCCACTCTGAAGTAAAATATAGAGTTCCCCTCATCAGTGCTTGAAAGGTAATACAAAGATACATTGAAATTAGCAGGTCCTTCTAACAGGTTTTCAGATCAACCATTTCCCCTGAGGTTTACATTATTCTGCTCAGTACCGAGGAAAGTTTTCTTTTGCTGTGGTCTGTTGTGAAAACCTCTTCTGTGAGATAAAAGTGAAACCTGTATGTTGACAAAGTTCATGTAAATCTGTTTGCTCTGCTTATTCTCGTTTGGTTCTTGTGTACACTTATTTCATGGGTAAAAAGATAATGCAAAGTGTTCTTTATCTTTGCTTATTGTCAGAACTGAAATTCTCGGAGCGGCTGGTCACAAGAAGCACCTCTGTTCTGAATACATTTTAAATAATAAGGCTTTGAAGCTTTCCTCTCCAGAGCTATCTCAAAATGTCAAGGGAAAAGTTATTCTATCACTTTAGCTGTAGCAGTCACTATCTCGGATAAAATATATGGTTCTATTTCCCTCTCATTTGGATAATTTGATTGGATATATTTTGCAATTTTCCTTTTAATTGGAATTTCTGCTTATTCTTCATGAGAATTATCGTGCGCCTCACCCCATAATTTCCAAACTAATGTGTATTAGTGTTTTGCTGGCTGGCATTATGATGCTGAAAATCCTTTGAATTCTTCCTTTAACAGTAGTTGAATCACCAGAGGCATTTCTTCCAAGTGCAAAAATAGAATTACTAACCAAATTGAGTACAGTTTAAAAAATGTAAATAGCATTAAAAATGAATGATGTCTCACTGCATAAAAATCATACCCGCAAATAGAATGTTTTAGCTGTTCATTAAGATTCTTCTCTTCTTTGCCTGCTGTTCGTTTGAAGCAGCCGAGGGTAAGTATCTGCGAGATGAAACGCAGTTCAGGTTACTCTCAGCTGTTAAAAAAGGAAGATAGGTCAAACGAGAGGCAGGCGTCATCCCTCTGGAGATGACAGCCCCTGATCCTGCCCTTTGCCCTGATTAGACAAAGACCCAGCCGGGATAACTGCTGGGGAGGGATCTGGGATGTCAAAGCCTGGGGCCTGGTGAAACGCCTGAAGCGAGCTTTGGGACCGCTTGGTGTTACGTTTGCCGAGTACAGGGAGGCACTGCGAGTACAAAATGAGTGTTAAAAGCGAACTGGTTGGATATGATAGCGCTCCTTGACTACTTAAGATGTCGAAGCGTAAAATGACTCAGCTGGGAAGCGAGCTTTGAAGACCATCTAGTCCAACAGCCTGATCAAAGCAAGGCCAACTTCCAGATTAGATCGAGTGGCTGATATGTGGGTAAACATGTATAAACACAGATTAGGGGAGAATTAGCCTTAGCTGGGTTGAAACAGGCATGGACTGGAAAAAAAAAAAAAAAAGTTTTATAAACTAACATGAGCATTTAAAGCTTTTCTGGTAAAACTTGCCTTTTCTGCCTTTTCTTCGTGAAGGTCTGTATGCCTTGTTCCATGCCCGTTCTTTTTGATACCACCGTAAGGCTACCTCCCCTAATGAAACACATCCTTGGTGAGGAAGCTTCCTCTGGGATGGTGCCAGCATACGCTACATTCTCCGTCCTACTAACTGTCCTCCACTGTCCCCAAGCGCGCCGTGTCTCTGTCAATCACCCTGATTATAATTTTGAACTCCGCTGCGCAGAAGTCACAGTGTCCCAGAAGCGGTCGCTCCCGCTCTTAAGAATTGCTAATTATGGAAGTGTCCCTTTTCCCATTAGCTCACAGCTGCAAGCAGAAAGCACAAAAATTAGGCTAAAATGTAAAGCAGGGGAGGGGATGCTGGATCCTTCCTTGGAAAAAGGATGGGAGGGAGGGAAGGAAAAGAGATCAGGGAAGTCCTGCATAACTTGAGGGGATGGGGGGACATGGTACAGAGGGTCTCAGGTCACCTGCGTGGCTTGGGGCCACATGTAGTGTGCCTGTAGGTGGAGTGTCCCAGGTCACTGGGGCTGACTGATGAGGCATGGGCTTGCAAGTGTACCCATTGTATCGCTCGAGGGCATGTTTAGAAACTCTTCTTCCTCTGAATTCATCGAAACAAGCTGTGGTTTTGGCCCAAATTTTTAATAATCAAAATGTTATGCAGGGGACTGGATGTTGTCAGAGCTCAGAGGAGGTATTCTAGCAGCTTCACTACAGACTGTGTGCTGAACTCAGAGTAAACAATTTTCTAATGTAAATGGAGTCTTTATTTTAAGGGCTCAAACTGTTACAATGACTCCTGGTCAAAAAAGAAGCTGATTTTGTGCTGTGGGCAATTCTGTGGCACCAAATTTTGTGCAGAAGTACAGCCTGATGGCTGTGAAAACAAAGAGACTTGGACTTGTGGCTTGGAGTAGGCAGAGCAGCTCTATATTGCCTTGTGACAGGTCGGCTGTCACGGGTGTGCAGTCAGGGAGGCGAGGAGCAGCAGGCTGTGCGTCATCCCTACTATTTTCGACTGCAGAAGTACCCGCTAGTGGCCCAAGGTGGTTCAATTTATGTTAGGACCGCCTGGCGGTGGCATGTGGTGTAACCCCTGCATTGTTTTACTTTGCTTTGAGCTCCTTCCCAGGGGACTCGGCCATCCAGGACCCACCTTGGATACGGCCCAGCTGCGCAGCCTTGGCTTGGGCTCCCACCAAAATCACTGACCTGTGAGTAAAACCATGGGAGGTGAGGAAGGCAAAAGTGCGAACAGGGTAGATGGGTTGTTGAGGTGATTCAGGAGGGAAAAAGAGCGACATGGAAAGGTGTAAAATCCTAAAGGAGAAGTGTAGTGAGGAGGTGGTAGGTCGGGAAGCTGACCCTTCCCCACCGGCCTGATGCCTGCCAGTCCAGCAAAAGCTCATTAGGGGTCTTATCAGGGTGTGGAGCATACTAATGCTTGGTAACTCATTAAAACCCAGCTATCTTTTGTGTGTGATCACCAAGAAATGGCTGCTGGGTGGATACCCAAACTAAGCTGTGTGTACCTTGCTGGCAGAACCTCTTGGTGTATGGTAAGAGCCAGCTGGGTAAGGAGACCCAGAGAGAGCTGGCTGTGCCCTGGAGAATGACAAAGAGTCCAAAATACATGTGACACCAGATACGCTTTGACATGCCTGCAGCTCTCTCTAAAGGCTAATGTATAGTGAAATACAAGCCTGTTATGCCCAGACTTGGTCAGCCTTGCAGGAAAGCACTGATGGCATTTTCTGAAGTGTCTCCTTCATGGCACTGGAGAGCTGTTCCCAAAGCAGGGTTGGACTTTCAAGGCTCAAGCGAGAACTGAGATGCTCTTAAGGGCAAGGGAAGGAAGCATAAGAAATGTAGCAAATACACTTATATATATACACAAATATTCTTCCTAACATATGCCTCCTAACTTTGTGTTTTTTCAAGAAATAGTAAAAATACCTTTAATTTTTTTTAATGTTATGCTTTCTAAAGAAGGAAGAAAGGACTTCAGCCCATGATTGTGGTTCTTTCTTTCTTTCTTTGATGATCCATCTGTAGTTTACTAGGATAACTACTGATAACTACTGAGACACTGAGATACTGCACCTAAAGAAACGTTAGGTACAGACACATGCAGAAGGATTGTTGGATAGGATATTTTATTGTAAAACCCACCCTTTTTATTTCCAACACGGAGGCTTTCAGAAGTGATCCTAAGTGTCATTGGTCATGAAAAGACATGTGTGGGCCCTGTGTGATAAAAAGAATTGTTGTGAAATGTATCTGAAGAATATTTATGTGGATATGCAGTGTTCTCAATACATACAAAAGATGCAGCATTAGCAACAGGTGACACAGCTGAGCATTATTATATTATTCAAGGCATCTCCTTGAAAATGCATCAGCTAGGTATATAAGTTTCAGAAATAGAAGTATGGCTTCCAATTCTTAATGCGGACTGAAAAACAAATGAAAAAAGTTGCATTCTGAGTAGGAATCAAAGCGTTTCCTTACGAACTACCAGTACTTTGTAGAAGGTTTAAATGAAAATGCAATGTTGCTCCCATAGCTTGTAGCTGTAGACACCTATGATTTGCTAAAGTAATTCTCTGTTGACAGAATGATTCTTCTTTAGCGACCAGCTGAGAAAATATGCTTATGTACTTTGTCTTTCACTTTCTCTATTGATACTACATAAAGATTAAGTAGAAGATTATGTTCCACTCCCACCTAGTGGCAAATAAAACATGCATGGTGTAATTTTTTTTTTCTTTAGGGCTACAGGAATTTGCATTACCCTTCCTAGAAATGACTGCATGGAGACAGTGGTTTTACTGTTTTACACAAGTTTTGCTTGTGGCAGAGATTAGCTTTGAGTTGCTTAAAAGTTATATACAAACAAATTCTAAATTAAAGTAAACCTACTTGAGTTGCAAAAATGAAAAAAAAACCCGTAATTCTGTGCCTGTAACTAGGCAGTTTTTGTACAAAAGAAAATTGAGACAAATTTAGGCCAGGATTTTATGACTTAGCTTTATTTTTTACTTTTAATGTATGGATGAGACTGTAAGATGACAGCTCGTGTACGTGTAAAAAAGTGAGTAGCAATTTGTTTGGCTTTAAAATAGTCCGCATAGAGTGTGGCCCTTCAACAGCACTTAGCAGGACCCCAAGCTGAATGGAGCTGCCAGTGGCTGCTTGGGTCCTTGCTTGGTGGTCAAGTCCCACCCAGACAGTGGATCTGGGGACAGGGTTTACCAAATACCGTGGGACCAATTCATCTACCGGAGTTTGCACAGACCTGAAGGCATCATGGATGGGATTTTAGCTCTGGATTGAGACCTCAACATAGCAGTCCATAATTTTGCCATTTGCCCATAGAGTTGACGTATACTAGCGCTGCAGAGTCAGTTTTCATTAAAGACCGTTTCATTAAAGACAATTCCTAGCCTTGTGGTTGCAAAGCAAATCTACTGGAGATGTTTTTCTGGAAGTAGACTGATATAACTCTGAGACTAGATTTAAGATGTATAAAGGCATGTTAATTAGCTTCTTTGATTAGTTACATCATCTTGGAAGATAAAATTATATGGTTGGGAGAGGTTCCAAGAGGTCATATAGTCTATTCCTGTGCCAAGAAGGAGTACTTCCTCTAGCAGCAACATTCCTTGATAAGTAATAATACAACCTAGTCTTTAGTATCTCAAAAGTTGGATCTTCTACATTCCTGCAACAGATTATTCCATGCTTCTGTATCCTCAGAGTTAGAAGGTTATTTTTCTAATATCCAATCTGAATCTTCTTTATTGCAGTTGAGGCTCATTCGTTCCTGTATTCCCTGTAGACAGTCCTGTCCCCAGTTTGGGATTTTCTTGAATGGATGTTGTCTTCTCTCCAGACAGAACAACCTCTGTTCATTTAGTCTTTCCTCGTAGGTCATGTTTCCTAGATATCTGGTCATCCTGATTGCTGTCCTCTGGACTTTTTCAGAACTAGCCAGTGTGGGTAGGCCAGATGGGTCATTTAATATTTTTATGGGTTATACTCCTGTTGTTACGACCTGGTAGGATATATAAGCTTGGCATCAGCATGGCATCATTGAGTTCTGTTCTGCTTACGATCCACTGAAATGCTAGATATTTCTTTGCAGATATTTCTCTGCTGTCTAGTCCAGTCATACAACTCATTATTCCTGCTTAGGTGTAGACTTTTCCATTTTTCTTAGCATCTTTCTTTTAGCTGAATCATATGCTATTTTAGAAAAAAATTCTTCAGTTTAATAATGACTTTGAATTCTAACCCTGTCAGAAAGCTTATTTGCTTCTTTTTTTTTTTTTTTCATTTGCAGCTTTAATAGGAATATGCTCTTTTCCATCAGCCAGCAATTGATAGTGTTATGTCTAAGACAGCCCTGCAGAAACATATTGTCCTTCAGTTTCACTGTGGGTCCATGACAGTTTCTTTTAAAACAGTTTTTCAATTACTTTTGCTCTTTTCCTACAGTAATTTCGTCTGTAGCTTACCTATGAGAATTCCCTTTTCTGAGTCCAGCTACATGACATCTGCTATTTCTCCTCTACCTGCAGAAGGAAACTGGTTTAGATTAATATTTGTCCTTGACAAATCCACATTGACTGTTACCTCCTTGTTTTATAGACTGCACTGGGTTTGCGTGGCAAGGTTTTGGTAGTGGAGGGGGTACGGGGGTGGCTTCTGTGACAAGCTGCTAGAAGCTTCCACCATCTCTAATAGAGCCAACACCAGCCAGCTCCAAGGCAGACCCGTTGCTCACCAGGGCTGAGCCCATCAGCAACAATGGTAGTGCCTCTGGAATAGCATATTTAAGATAGGGAAAAAATGCTGTGCAACTGCAGCCAGAGAGAGGAGTGAGAATATGTGAGAGAAACAGCCCTGCAGACACCAAAGACACCGAAGAAGGAGGGGGAGGAGGTGCTCCAGGCATCAGAGCAGAGATTCCCCTGCAGCCTGCGGTGAAGACCATGGTGAGGCAGGCTGTCCTTCTGCAGCCAGTGTAGGGTAACGGTGGTGTAGATATCCACCTGCAGCCCATGGAGGACCCCACGCTGGAGCAGGCGGATGCCCAAAGGAGGCTGTGACCCCATGGAGGGCCCTGGACCTGTGGTCCCCTGGAGAGAGGACCCCATGCTGGAGCAGGTTTGCTGACAGGACTTGTTACCCCTTGGGGGGACCCACGCTGCATCAGTCTGTCCCTGAAGGACTGCATCCTGTGGAAGGGACCCACACTGGAGCGGTTCATGAAGAACTGCAGCCCATGGAAAGGACACACATTGGAGAAATTTGTGGAGGATTGTCTCCCAGGGAAGGGACTCACCCTGAAACAGGGGAAAAGTGAGGAGTCCTCCCCCTGAGGAGGAAGGAGCAGCAGAAACAATATGTGATGAACTGACCACAACCCTCATTCCTCATCCCCCTGTGCCACTGGGGGGAGGAGGGAGAGAAATTGGGAGAGAAGTTGAGCCCAGGAAGAAGGGAGGGATGAGGGGGAAGGAGTTTTAAGAGTTGGTTTTATTTCTCATTATCCTACTCTGATTTGATTGGTCGTAAATGAAATTAATTTTCCCAAAGTCAAATCTGCTTTGCCTGTGATGGCAATTGCTCAGTGATCTCCCTGTCCTTATCTTTCGTTATATTTTCTCTCTGCTTAAAGATACTGGATTGTTTGTCTCAGTGGTTTGGGGGAACTGAAGACAACTAGCTATCCTGTATTTACTCTTAGTTTTGTCTCCTTTTAAAGCTAAGTGCCACAGTCATCCTTTCAAGTTTTACAGTAACCCCTCAGTCCTCCAAGTGTGCTCCAAGTTTGCCAATGTCAGTTTGTTTAATCTACTAGGATAGTATTCATGAGGCCTGACTGATGTGAAAAAACACTTTTCTTGTTTAAATGCTTTCTAACCTGACTTTTCTCTATTCTAAACAGTGATTACTCACTCTTTTTAGTTCATTAGCGAATTGATTTCTGGTTTTGTGTGAAGACAAATACAGAAAGGCATTTGGTCTTTCCTGGTGTCATCTGCCAATACATTGTCTTTCCAATCGAGCAACAGATCGATATTTTTCTTAATCATCGTCTTGCTACTTGATATCCCTACAGATGAAGTTTGTGTTACCTTTGAAATCCCTCATCTGCTTGCATCTCCTCTTGGTTTTGGTTTTCTTTTTTTTTGTGTGTATGCTTTTTTTTCTTCTTTTTTTTTTTTCTCCTGGGCATTTCTCATTTTCCCCCTAGTTGCTTATGCTATTATTTTGTATACACCCCTATAAATCTGACCTATTTTTTGTGGCTGTGTGCTTATTTCCTGCATTTGATATTGTTGGAAAGAACATAAGATAGCTAAACTGATTTCTCATTGCAGCTCTTGTCCTCCCTCTGTATTAGGAAAACCGTCACTTGCAAACTAGCTTTTGTAGCCTTACAAGGTTTCCAAGAGCCATTTTTCTCTTTATATTTCAGACCTGTGAGATTTTACCTGTGAATTCTCTGTGATTATTGAAGTCTGCCTTCCTGAAATCCCTGTTTTATTACCTTCTTCTGCCTCTTCCCTTCTTAGGGAATGTGAGTGTTATCTTTACACAAATAGTCTTGCATTCTCAATCACTTTCTGCCTCTGCTAAGGATAAAAACTACAAAATCCTTCTCTAGCTGCTTCTTGTACCCTCTTAAAAAATGAAGCATCTCAAGAGCTATGTGCAGCTGTCTTCTTTTTCCAACAATTTTGGGTTAATTGAACACCTTCACTGTGGTGACTCTTGAATAGTTGCAAACAATTCTGGCTTGCATTGGCCTCATCTACGTTGGTGACCAAGAGTCACCCAACTCCTGATGTTAACAAACACATTCTTCCACCCTCCCATCTGTTTTCATCAAAGTTTATTAAGTTTATTATATTATATTTATTTCATCAAAGTTTATTATAAAAAGCCTTTCTCCCCCAGTGGTTTGGACCTATGAGTACCACTGATAAACACAGCAATGCTTTCTCTCTTTTTTTCCAGAACAAACTACACAGCTTATATTAATATCTGATTTCTTCCATAAATCTAGTCATGGATGACAATATTGGCATAACCCATGATAGGGGATAATTGCAGTGATATAAAAGTTCCTTTGACTGATGGGATTTATTTCCTTCCTGTGTGGGAAGCATTTTGTAGTGGTGTGACTGTTCCATGCTAGTGAGGTTGAGCCGCTCTAAGTTTGTGGTTGTGACTAAAGTTACGCAAAATTGGTGTGTTTATGAGGCTGATGCTTCCTTCTATGTTTTTAAAGCATCAAAGTGCAACTTAACCAATTCCCCCATGCTATGGTTTAGTTTTATATCCAGGATTCTGCAGCACAGTGATTGAAATTTTGAAGATGTCATCTCATTAATTGGAACTAATATCAAGGATAAATTACATGAAATGAAGAGGGCTGTAGTGACGTTTTTGATTGATGTCTTGTGTTCAGTAAAACCCTTGATTATTCTCTTCATTGAACTCAGAAGAATCTCAGATCTACTCCATCCCACTTCCGAGAGTCCAGGTGCTTTGATGTACAGCTCACAGGGATTTTGCCACAGCGTACACAGGCATTGATTGTAATTTATTTTATCCAGCTTATGTTCCGAATGTATACTTCATCAAGGCATTACAATACAGATAGAACAATTCAAATGATCAACGTACTTGAAGATAAGATACTCACCTTTTAAAATTATATTCCGTTCCTTTTCCAAAATGTTACACTGAAGTTTTACTTTGAAGTGTTTTGTTAGTTCAGTGAGAGGGAAACATACTCTTAGATGGATGGGTAGTAATTCTTGGCTTTTGTGAAATTAAAATATTTTATTTTCGCAGATGATTCTTTGTATTGTTCAGAATACTCGAATATTAAGTTCAATTCAGATATAGGCTCTCAAAAAAGATAACACAAGGAATTTCTAAATCCTCATTTAGGTATGCAGATAGATGTGGAGTCAGTGCAATTGAGGAGAACATCTAAGTTCTGGCTTGAAGGCATTGGCTTTCTAGTATTTTAATAGGCAAACTGTTCAGTAAACAGAAGGGAGCTCTATAATTCCTCAAGAATTCTTTGGAGGGCTTTCAGCCCTGTATAGTCTGTTTACAAATACTTCTCATCATGCAGATGGGTAGTGATGTTGTTGCTTTTTAGATTGTTGAAAGTATGAAAGCCAGCTATTTGAGGCTTAAAATGCATTCGCTTCCCAGAGTGTATTCCTCCTATGAAGTTTTATTCTTCTTGACATCATGCTTATCTACAGCGAGTAATGATATCACGTGTAATGGATTACAGTCTATTTCATCAAAAGAAAAAGAAAAAGCAGGTGAATTTTTGAGTCCAAATATCCAATTTTCTCCAACTAGCCAAAGAAAAGGAGAATGAAAAAAACACAGAAACCAGAAAAGCTTTCTTCAAAAGATTCGCTGTGTTGTGTCAATAGGACTTTTTTCCACTTGTGCATCAAGTGAAATTATCAGTAAGATGAAAAGGAAAGCCAATCCACTAAAGAAAAGTGAGATTTCAGAAACTACCAGTACTCCTCTAGAAATTAACTTCATACAGCAGAATCTTCAAGGGCAAACCTTTTCTCTCCATCCTTTCTTAAGCTTAAGTATTTGATCTAGCATCAGGTATTGGAGGATGAAGGGATTGAGAGCAGCCCTGCTGAGAAGGACATGGGAGTACTGGTGGATGAAAAGCTGGGCAGGAGCTGACAATGTGTCCCGGCAGCTCAGAAGCCAACTGTATCCTGGGCTGCATCAAAAGAAGCATGGCCAGCAGGTCAAGGGATGTGATTCTGCCCCTCTACTCTGCTCTGGTGAGACCCCACCTGGAGTACTACATCCAGCTCTTGGAGTCCTCAACACAGGAAAGACATGGACATATTGGAATGGGTCCAGAGGAAGTTCACAAAAATGGTCGGAGGGCCGGAGCACCTCTCCAATGAAGACAGGCTGAGAGAGTTGAGGTTGTTCAGTCTGGAGAAGAGAAGGTTCCAGGGAGACCTGCTTGCAGCCTTTCATTACATAAAGGGGGCCTACAGGAAAGATCGCCTACAGGAAACTTTAAATTTGTTACAATAGAACAAGGGGTAATGACTTTAAACTAGGAGAGGGAAGATTTAGACTAGATATAAGGAAGAAATTCTTTACTGTGAAGGTGGTGAGACACTTGCACAGGTTGCCCAGAGAGGTGGTAGATGCCCCATCCCTGGAAACATTCAAGGTCAGGTTGTATGGGGCTTCGAGCAACCTGATCTTTTGGGAGGTTTCCCTGCTCATTGCAGAGGGCTTGGACTAGATGACTTT
Organism: Limnodromus scolopaceus; assembly: GCA_028565335.1. Lineage (NCBI taxonomy): Eukaryota > Metazoa > Chordata > Aves > Charadriiformes > Scolopacidae > Limnodromus > Limnodromus scolopaceus. The sequence continues at coordinate 155,246,410 of JAOXNO010000001.1, forward strand.
TAAAAGTCCCTACCAACCCAAACTATTCTATGATTCTTTGTGAAAAATCTTCCATATGAGAAGTTATCATGTTTCAGAGCCATAACATATTTTCTGCATTTGAGATCTGCTTTCATTAGGTTTACTAGTGGATTTTGGGAGGTCATTTTTAGCTGTTCTTTTTGTCTTGCATCTGAGCTCTGCTGAACATGTTTGTCCCTCTGTGCTGTGGTAGCAGAATATCTTGGCTTCCAGCATGGGGCACATGTGGTGTGGAAACCTCCAAACCTTCTCCTTGGAAGAGGAACAAAATGTAATTTTCCTTTTATCTGAAACTTCTGTTTTAACAAAAGGGCAAAAATTTATCTGCAGGCAAAGATGTACCCAAATTTATCCTAAAATGGAAACCAACAGCAGTACGTTCCCTTCCCAGTTCCATGTATCTCCTTTAAGAACTGTTGGTTTTAAAACAGCATGTAAGTGAATACACTAAGTGGATTCCGTTATATGCTTTTTGTCGTGTGGAGTAGAAAGAATATTGAATGATGAAAAGCAGGTGTGAAATATGTTCCACAAACACACTGGAGATATGTCTTGATTTGAAAACAGCTTGAGAGGTCTATCAGCATGTCTTAGAAGAAAAAAATATTTTCAGGTCTTGATAATTAAATGAAATGGTTTGTTTTGCCAATTTCCCCTGTGAGAGATTTTTCAAGTCATAATTTTAGTCAGAAATGAGGTCTTGAAAAAAATCATGTTCTAGTGAAGTTTTCATGTGAAAGGGAATGACATAGAATTACTGTCACAGGTCCCAAGAGTTGTCTGCTCTGAATGCAGAAGGATTTTAGGGTGGATAAATGAACTTGCTTTTCCATAAAATATTTGAGTCTAGGATTCATAAATAAAACAAATTTTCTTGTTTGTTTTTTTTTAATGAAGGTTGATGAAAGGACAAATTAAGGTGGGGAATACGGTTAGGTCCTACTCAGCTCCTCACAAATAAAACTCAAAACCTGCTGTGGTTCATTTTGGGTGTTAATTGAGAGATACTTAAATCAGACTTTTTTTGATATTCCCAGTTCTCCCTAATAGTAATGGTATTTCTGTAATATCTAGCTTTGGCCGTATTGAAATGGTAATAGAGGATCATGCAATAATGATATAAGATGATATAAATGATATAAGAACATAAATAAACATTTTCAGCTGACACGAGTTATTTTGCTTGGGCATAAGGGTTGCTGGATGCTTAGGTGACTATAGGATCTTAAGGATGGGAAAGAAACCTTGTGTTGTCTCTGCCTTCACATCAGTCAAACACAGTGTGACCAGAAGGAAGAAATCAAACCATTTCCTTCAGAAAAACATCATGGAATGAGGGAATCATGGAATTGTTGGAGTTGGAAGGGACCTTCTAGAGATCATCTAGTCCAATTCCCCTGCTGAAGCAGGATTGCCTAGAGCACATTACTCAGGACTGCATCCAGGCGGGTCTTGAAAATCTCCAGAGAAAGGGACTCCACGAC
>JAOXNO010000001.1:155248917-155258999 GCA_028565335.1 Limnodromus scolopaceus
GGCCAGGCTGGATGGGGCTTTGAGCAACCTGCTCTAGTGGGAGGTGTCCCTGCCCATGGCAGGGGGGTTGGAACTGGGTGACCTTTAAGGTCCCTTCCAACCTGAACCATTCTGTGATTCTATGATCCTATGATCTCTGTGAATGCATAGGAAAGAAGAATTATTTACATTAAAGAACAATATTGACAAAAAAGCCTGTGAATTCTGGCTATACATCAATTATTCTGGAAATTAGAAGAGAGCTTCTAACCATCCAGGGACAGTTTTCCGTATGAAATGCAAATCTAACTGGCTCCAAGCAGGAATATGTTCAGTGTAGGAAGGTATGCTGCATGTTTTCTTCTGATTCCGGGGGACTTGGCTCAAAGATATAGAAAGACCCTTCTGGTAAGCTTACATATGCATGATCTTTGCTTCCCAAAAGAAGGCAACTGAATCCTTTAAGCCCACAGGAGTCCTGCTATGGCATTCAGCTTGTGAATAAGCCAAGTGAATCTGACTTGGTGCGTAAACTCAGTTCTCTTTTAATGTGCTGCTTAGAACCTTCTTTTCAAAGCTGTATTTTATCAGCTTTTACCCTCTTCTGATGTTCCAGTTCAATATCTAGAGTTTTATAATCATTGCTATGACAGTGAAGCATCACGAACACTGGATGGTGTCATTGCAGAATGAATCAGACATGCAAAACAAGCAGCTTCTATTTATACACACAGATATCCCCTTAATCAAGGAAAAGATTTGCAGAGTAAAATGTGTTGTAAAATACTTTATATATGATTTGCTTTTGGAAAAAGAGCTGTAACTATCATATAAGCTCGTCCAGTAGTTCAGATTTTCTCTTAATAAAAAGATGAACAATTCCAAAAAAAAAGCACAGTATAATTTATGGCATTTGTTCTCACAGAATAATCCTTGATTACTTAGCTTTAAGAAAAGAGCCTATGCAACAAGCAGCATAAAGCAGACAGAGGTTTTATAAAGTAGTTAATCCTGCAGGGAGGAAAGATAGAAATATATTTGTTGCAGGCGTCTTTCATTTGTTTTATTGCAGTTGTTGTTTTACTTAAGATCTGCAAGGGTGAGAAGCAATATGAGTTCCCAGAAGTTCGGATGGGATACCCGTCCTCTGTGGCCTCATCTCAGGAGGTAGGAGGTAGCAAGATACCTGCAAATTAGGGGGCAGGTGATATGTGTGGCCCTCCTTGATTTCATGCTGTGAAAATGCCAGTCTGGAGGGTGTCACCCTGTCCTCCTGTTATCTGAGATGATACTTTGAGACAAAACCAATGCAGGTCCAGACCTTTCTTACTCATAGCATGATAGGGGCATCACTCTGACCCTGTGATGAGACCCAGGGCCAAGAGTGACACTGTAAGGATGTAGCCCATTTCAGGGGGAGAGGACTGAGCAGGATAGACAGGGCCCTTCTACACCCCTTGGCCTGGTCTTTGTATTGGTGGACACAGCACTGCAAATTCACCTACAAGGTGCAGTCAAGTTCTGAGTGGATTTTCAGAGCTCCGATTTTTTGCCAAAGTCATCCACAGCAGCATTTAGACTGGATTTAGGCTTTTAAGTCATTTTATAGATCCAACTCCACTGTCTATTTCATTAGTTTTGAATGCATCTCTTTTCCCTTTGTGGAATAGCAAATGACTAAATTGCTTTCCACTTTAAATGGGACTAAGCCCCTTGGGACAAAAATTTATTAGTAATATGCAAAACTATATTTCAAGCCCAACTTGTTGAAAAATGAATCATTAGTGCTCAGAATTACTTTAAACTGTTTAATCCAAAGGAACCAACAGCTCCAACTCCTGAACACCCCTGTCTTGAAGTAAGTTCAGGCTCAGACCTTGGATGACAGCAGTGCAGAGAGACAAAGAGAGAGAGAAGACATAAGTCCTGGCTTGCTTAAACTTCCCTGAAATGGAATGTTTGCACATTTTGAAGAGCAATTTTGTGTCTGCCCATGAGAAAGTAGACATTAAGTGCACCATTTGAGTGATTTCTCCTTTTGGTTTCAGATGCTGATCAGGGACACTAGATGGCACCTTTTGTTTGCTACGTGCGTGGGGCCAGAAATAGGGCCCATCTGAATGCTGGTGAGAGCTGACAATTATTTTTGAAGCAACTGGTGCATCCATATGGATCCTTGCTGACGAAGGAGACAAAAATATCCTGGTGCTCCATATCCAGAAAAATGGGGAGGACAGAGCACCTATTAACTACCTTGTTTCTTCTTTTTATATCTTCTCTGTGCTGTAGCTGGTGGGGCATTGAAACACCCCATTTAGCTAAAGAACAGCCGGGGAATGGTTGTGTTCATGGGGCATTTTAAGGAAATGGTTTTAGGGAAAGTTGAACACGATACAGACGGCTAGGTTAGGATTTAGGCCAATAGGGTATAACATATCACAGCGTGAAAATGCAGTGTGTGGATGTGTGAGTCTGTAACACTGTTCAGCTGCCTTGTCACGGTTATCTGGTGCCATCCAGGGTGCTGTAAAGGACCCCACATGAAGTCCAGCAGCTGCTCCTGGAAGGCATAGGTTATATCTGCTCAGCCTCTGGGTCCGTGTCTGGGTTACCTCCGCACTGACTGCACTGAGCACCTATCAGGGGTGGTGGAGACTTGCTGAACCAAGGCAGGGAGGTGCTCACCATACGTGAGCACAGATGCCCATCAGCCTAAACTCTTTTCACGCTCCATTGACTGTACTGGCTAGATTGCTGTTGACCAGGCACTCAACCCATAGGTAGACATCTGAATTTGGATGACTGCAACAGGAGGTGAACCCCACACCTAGTGAGCAAGTGTGCTCTGTATTTGTCTCCTGCTGGTCTTAGAATCATGTAAATTGCTGACCCCATGTGGTAAGCAGAGAGTATGGGATGTATATGTGTGCCTCATGACTCCAGCAAGGGATCATGAGGAACCAGCCAGTGATCACCAGTGCTGTTTGCCAGTGATGGGAATGAACATAAATGCAACACTGCAATGGCACCTTTGTAGGAAGAAAATTTGTCCAAGACAAAGCTATTTTTTTTTAATTCAATGCTGAGAAATATCTGACTGTTCTCGCTAACAAGTTTCTACAGACATGTATTTTTTAGAGAGAATTGTACTAAACAGTTTTTGAAAAATCTGCCCTGAGCTAATCGTGCAATTTCTGCTGTGTTTACCATGGCGCAACCCCTCATTCCCATCTTCCATAAGGAGGGGGATTATGACTGTGCTATTTTGTATGACTTGTCAGGCACAGACCACTAGGACTGCCTAAATCATCAGTCCAGTGCCCTGACATCAAAAGTCCTCAGCTGGTTGATGTTTAATCCATAAGGATCTGCAGAATCCCCATTCCCCACAGAACAGATACCACAAGCCATGAAACATCTCCTTTACCCATTGCAAATGAAACTTACCTTTAGTACAAAAGCTGAAGTACTAGAAATTCAATGAAAGGTCACAGAAAAGAGCAAGGAAATATCTAGGTCTAGAGCAAATGACTCAGAGTGCTACAGTTGGAGCTGATTTGTAAGGAATAAAGGCCCAGAAGATGCTGGGGATTGGGCCACGTTGATGTTAAAGAGAAAAGCAATGACCCTCACCACCAACAGTGCTGCCACTTTGACTTGGGAGGAAATTCCTTCCTACCACTGGGTCTGGTGATCTGTCCAAGCCTGAGCCGGTCATCAAGATAAATAAACCAGGTTGTTAGACATTTTCAGTCTGTCAGTGTACTCTGCTTTTCATCTGATTTCTGAAACTAGACCATGCCTCGTGCTTTCAAAGGAGGAGGAAAAAACCTAAGCCAAATTATACATTAACAAGAGTTGCCCACTGCAAGCAACTAGTAGAAACCCCGAAACAAAGATCTAATTAAAAACAGTGTAAAAATCATGCAAATTTACCCTGTCAAAAAATAGCCATTCAATCTCCTTTTAGAGCCCTTGTAATTCCTGTATTCACTCCTACAATCTCCATCTGACATGCATTAAATCTAAATAAAATAAATTTACTACATTAACTGTATCTAAGAAGCTGGTTATTTTTCAGGAAAAAAAAAAGTTATGCAATTAAAGTTGCACAATTAAATAATAATTAAAAAAAAAATATATTTCTCATTAGGGGAGACATCCAGACGTCTCCATATAGTTGTCTATAGTATGTATGTCTACATGTGAACTAGGAGTGTAACTTCCCATTATAGTCAATTAAGATCTAGGGCTGGATTCAGCTGCCTGTATGTAGGCTTCTGGTGGCATTTGGGATGCCCTTTGGTATCTGAGATGTATGATTTGGGCTGACAGATGCAGCACAGGATCTGTGTCCTTCCGGAGAACAGCACTTGGAGGCCATTCAGGATACTTAAATGGCACTGGATGCCTATCTTTAGACAACTCAGTCAAGCCCTTAGTCAGTACAAGGGAAGCCAGAGAACTATTCAGCTCATGCTAGTCTGACCAGTATTTCCTTAGCTTGATAGCTCCACTGACTATAGCAGACCTGTAGATGCCTAGCTCACACGTAGGTGCCTACACGTGGACACCACCCCTAGCTGGTGTGCATTTGCTGGATCAGACCAAGAGAAGGCGTAGAGCCAGTAGGTGTTCTTGTCCAGGCAGAGGGGAGAGACCTGCCTTCCCATTCCCTCACTGTGATTAGTGCACAGGCCCAACTGTGATCCATCATCAGAATCAGGGTCACACTTAAGGAGAAAAAAAAAAAAAAGGAATTGTATCCCTGATGCACTGCCCCATCCCTGGAAGTGTTCAAGGCCAGGCTGGATGGGGCTTTGAGCAACCTGCTCTAGTGGGAGGTGTCCCTGCCCATGGCAGGGGGGTTGGAACTCAGTGATCTTTAAGGCCCCTTCCAACTCAAACCATTCTATGATTCTATGTATTATAGGTCTGAACCACACGCTAATGATTACAGGGAGTATCATTGCAATACGAGGGCGACTGGTAGGATTTCTCAAGGCAGATGTAGAAATGTTTATACAAGCATTTGTAAAACCCAATGAGACAGATATAAATGCTTAATAGTTGTTTGCCTCACTGAAGCATGAATCCATACGTCCTCCGTTGCAGATAGGACTTCAAATCTACTGTTATGCATGGAAGATATGGAACAAGTGACACTTCAATCGCTGTATTTTGGATTGTAACTTTGATTATACAGGAACAAAATGACTCCCTTAGTGTCTTGTGATCCTGTCTTACTTCGCAGAACCTTTTAAATCTCTCCATTCACACATCCATACATCACATTTTGTGCTTTTCTCTATCTTTTAATCTTTTGCTACTTGTTTTAGTACATACAAACAGAAGACATGGAGCAAAATGTGCTGCTGCATAGAGAAGTTTACATGCAGAGGGCTTGCACCAGGTCTTTTGTCATTCCCATCTGTTAAAAAAGTGATCAAGGTTACCACCTCCAGACACCCAGAAACCCCCCATTATGGTTTGGTAGCTGACGAGAAGCAACTCAAGGCAGAGGACCGTGGTCACGGGATGTATCCTGTGATACAGCCCAGCCTAACCAGTGGTTTTAGTGCAGGAAAGCCTGTACGTGATGGGAGCAGTGGGCAGGGAGACCGTCACATGGGACACAGGGGCTCCTTTGCTAATGGCAAGTTGGAATGGCTCAGTTTTGACCCTGCACATCTGCACAGAGACCTCTTAACTACTTGGACTAACCTGATTGTGGCCTTCTGGGCTGTGCTCAGGACAGCCCACTCCCCATGATGGACTTACAGAGGCTGCACAGTGCACGAGCTGTAGGAGGTACCTTCATCCACTCAGGTGCAAATTTAATCAAGCAGTGAAACTGTGATAAAATCTTTCATTTAGGACAACAAAGTGTGGGTGCAAGGCATTTTTATGGAGAAAGCTTGGTGTCAAGGGACACATTTCTTGTACAGGGGACAGCTGTTAAATTATTTTATTATGATATTTTATGAGGAACCTTTTACTAGCACCCTACCATTAATTGCTGGGTGGCTGATCTTTCATTTCTCTTTGATTCCAGACATTTGTACATAGATAAGCAAATAACCCAGATTATTTTTTTTCCCCCAAACAAGGCATGGTTACAACAGTTGACCACAATGAAGTAAGAAACGCAGTGTTTTTGTGACTTGAGCATGATAATTTCAGAGCACAAGGCAAGTTGTTAATTATTTCTTATCAGCTGTAGCCTAAAACAAGTAGCTTTAACTATAGCAAATAAATTTCATCAAGCTAAAAAGGGGAGTTTTTACTGTTGTTCTTTTCTGCTAAAGGAAGATGACTACATCCATATTTCATTTTTTATTCCATACAAGTGCATCAGGTAGAATCAGTCCTTGGCCACAGCCCCCCTAGCTGCTCTGCTCTGCAGACACACTGAGCAAGCCCTTGATTTCTCCATCATTTGAACCACAATGCTTGAAACACAGATCACTTGGCATTCTCTCTTTAGTAAGTGAATGTGGCTGAAGATCATACTGAATAATTTATTGTCTTTTCAGAACCTCACTGGTCAGGCCAATTAATACTTAGTGAAAAACATATTCCTGACTTTGAAAGGCAGGATATTGGCAGGGAATGAACGGCTGCGGTCAGCGAGGACCGCAGGTCTCTTACAGGTTCTTAACCGACGGGTCAGCAAGAGGAGGCTGGTCTCTCCTGGGGCTCCTATGGATGAGGACCTGCTTCTGGTAGACATTAAGACAAGCACTGAAGTTGAGACCCCTGTGGTATGCTTCGGTGGGTCTCCAGTAAGAGAGACCGAGACCCAAGCTATGCTGCAGGACATTTGCACAGCAAAGGTGGGATGAATGGGATGTCTGTCTTCAACAAGACGAGCTGCTGTATCTTACACACCTGTTTTCCTTTTCTTTGGTGAAGAAAAGCAAAAAGGGATGAGATATGAATGAGGAATTTACACCTGAGAAGGAAGACGGTGGATGTGAATGTGTCTGCAGCACTCACTCTGGCCTCCAGGTTCTGGAGCCCTTCTTGCTTTCAGTGATGATACTTCCTTTCAGTGTCTTATTTCTCTCCTTGCTTCGCATTTTGCATTTTATGTTGAAAATATGTTGTACCTATGTACCTGTGTGAGGGACTAAAATCTGTGTTTCGAGTAGATGATAAATTAGCAGAATTGGGTTGCGTTGCAGTTTAATATTTTAAGAATTTGATTAATCAACTTGCAGTCAGAAGATGAACCCAGCAAAGAGCACCAGAGTAATATCTTGGTGAGATATCAAAGGCTGTCCTGGAATTGTCTATTCTTTTCCTAATACTCTCAGGCTTCCGCTGTTGAAAATTATTATAATAGCTTTTGTAATCATGTCTCATACCTCTAGAAAAGGAAGCATTAAGAAAAAGATATTAAAAAAGAGGTATTAAGGGAAAAAGGCAATCCACTCATTTCTGCAATGGGAAATTGTGTCTCACTAATCTGTTAGAATTTTTTGAATCTTTCAGCAATGCAATGTAAAAATGTAAAGCAGTGTAAAGTAAAAACAATGTATTTTAATTTTCAAAAGGTGAGCAAAAATGTTTCTTAGAATAAGGTGTGGAAACATCACTTGTTTCTGTTTGGAGAAGCAACATGTTGTCTGGGAGCAAAAGGCAAGGAATAGGAAATAAAAAATCAGATGAATCTATTTCCCACAAAACAAAAGATTAAGAGTAGAGTACTCAAGTAGTGATCTTTTGAGTAATATTCTTGGAGTCTGCCATGAACTGGAAAGGTTGGTTGGAGCTCCAGAGAACAGAACAAGGGTGAACTACATAACAGGTGGAGCTCAGTGTCAACAAATGCAAAATAGTATTAATTGGAGAGGAAAACATGATGTACTCATTAACCTTACACCGTTCTGCCTGTGTCAGGTTAGGAAGGGGACTTGGATATGGTGGTGGACAGCTGTGCAAAGCCACAGTCCAAAGAACAAAACAAGTCTATTGGTGGTGAAGGTATGGAAAAAGAAGGCAGTACTTTTATGTGGTCGGTGGTGTGATGCTGTGGGGATGGCCGTGGGCAGGACTGGGTGCTCACAGTCTCAAGCGACAATGCAGATCTACGTGAGCTTCAGCACAGGGTGATGGGAATGATTGGGAGCGTGTAAAAATATTCAGCAGAAACCATGTTTTAAAAGATCGAGATCATTTGCCTTTGAAACAAGGAGAAGTGGGAGTATGATAGCAATACATAAACCAGCAGATGATCTGGAGAAGTGAGCTTGGGAACACAAGAAAAAGGAAAAATCAGTGGTTTAGACAAAGGCAAATGCAGTTAATTGGAATTCACTTCTAATTTGGATAATACAGTATGTATCCGGCTTTCACTGCCCCAACCTGGGACACCAAACAGCTGGACTTACCGACTTTTTCAGTCAATGAGTCTCACAGAGAGAAAATTACAAAGTGAGAGAAGGGAATCTTGTTGCCACAGAAAAAATAATTAGACCGTAAAAATCATTAACCCAGAGTTGTGTTTACCATTAATACTCTATCAAATGTTGATTGTGTGACTAAACTGCAAAGGAAAAGAGCAGCCGTAACCACTACCCAACAATATAAACAAGGTCATCGTTGCTGTGAAAGAAAAAATGAGATGGATGAAAACAGTCCAAAAGGTACTTTCATCTATAAGTGATGAAAGTAAACAGGTTTTTAGATCCAAATCATTGAATAATTTTTCCTAATTTTCTGGTACAAAAATGATTAAAAAAAAATTAGTGTCTGTTAAAATGTTTATGCACAGAGAGACCCATTCCAAAGATTCAGAAGCTGCTTGTGCACATTTAATTTGAACTCACCTTCAAACATTTTGGAAACAGCAGCATTTTGCTTGGTATGAACATGCCTGCCAAGCACATCCACGTGAAATATCTGCTTTCTGCTATCCACTAGTCCCCATTCAACTTTCTTCATTGTTGTCATGGCAATAAGACTGTTTTTGACACTGCCACTAATGAACTCTGAGGGTGAGAAAGGTCCTTCTCCAACAAAGAGTGGCACCGCCACAAAGCAAATTAAATCGCTCTGACAACGTATCTATTGAGAGTGAGTTCACATGTCACCGGAGCTTTTAGGATCTTATTGATGACTTTGTGGCTGCCAAAAGTCATAAAGTACTGCTGTTGTAACAGGTTTATGTTTATAGATGGTATTTGCCTGCATTGTTTGATCACCCTAATGCTGATGTATTCTGTCATTTTACCTTGACAGTTGTAGTCACTATTACTCCTCTGTCAGTGAATTAATGAAGGTGTGTGTGTCAGTAATAATTTCTTATCTCCAAAACGGTATAATGTATATGCCATAAACACATAACTAAGTGACAACTGATTACCCTACAGTTAAGTGATAAGAGCAGTTGACAGGAGTAGTTGCAGATCACAAAATAGACATAGGCCAGCACATTCTTCTGGGTGATAGATAGAGGTGGCCCAACTACATGTGAATAGGGCCTTTTACAGTCATTTTTTCTCCCTGTTCAAAAAAAGGACCTACCACCTGCAGAAGTTATAAAAGATATCGAGAGGACTTCTTTTAAATGCCATACTTTAATGTGTGTGGCACTTTACATCAAAAGGAGATCACCACCCTGGCGTGAGTGGCTCACTGATTCAGCAGAAACCTGGAGATGCTGTCTCTAAACCTGTAGCACTGTCAGCTCAGAGCTTCTCAGCTGCACAGAAATACATGAACTTTACTTCCCCTGAAGTAAGCTGCTGAAACGAGTCTGTAACTTTATTATTTCTGGAAAACAGGGGCAGGGGGATGAGGTGAGCTGTAACAGACAGCCTGACTTGCCATGGTCACTGCTGGAATTGGCATGGGGGGATGGAGGTAATGGATGCTGTAGGTTTGGATGAGGGGGTCCTCCTCCCATCCCAGCCTCCCTACAGAAGGCTTCAGGAGAGTGTCCTTTCCAGGACACTACATAGTTTTTCTTATACTGTGTAGGCAGCTGGATCTATCTGTTTTTACACACATGGCACTCTTCTGAATTTCACTGAATTTCACTGAATTTTAGAGTTGGAAGGGACCATAGAGATCATCTAGTCCAACTCCCCTGCTGA
>JAOXNO010000001.1:155259034-155308343 GCA_028565335.1 Limnodromus scolopaceus
CCAGGGCTCTGTCACCCTCACCGTGAAGAAGTTTTTTCTCATATTTGAGTGGAACCTCCTATGTTCCAACTTATGCCGACTGTGTACCTCTGCTCGGGGCCAGCAGGCTGTCACCATCCCAACAGATGACTCTCCTGTACGTACAAGCTGAAAAGAGAAACCTCATCCTGTCCTGGCAGAGCACAGCAGGACTGGCTGTGCATTAACTACTGCACAAAGATACAAGAGCTTCAGGCCTTTGTGCCTGGTATAACCTGTTTTCCTCTGGTTGTCTGCCTGAGGGACTGAAGTTGGACTCAGTCTCAACAGATATGCTGTCATAGCAAGTCCTGGTGTCCTGAAGTCCCCGTTACTTGGTGACTCACAGGCCCTCAGACAGACAAACAGCTGATATGGGTTTGCCGTGGCACAGCCTGGCATGGGCTTTCTTCCATGGGAGGAAACCAAATGCGAGAGCTAAACTAAAGTGCGCTCTTGCATCTTGACAGGTTTGAGGGACCCTGATGGGGCAGAAGGGAGAAGCCTCTGCTACTGCTGTCCAGGCTTCATCCCCACTGCAGACCAGCACGGGCAGTAGAGCCATGGGCGAGGTATATGTTGAGGTGTTAGGGTAGCCAAAAGGGCTGAGGAGGCATGTGGGGGGCACATGACTGGTTTGGACAGTTGTCTGTGATAAATGATGTGAACTGCTTGGCTACTTAACTGGCTACCCATTGCTGGGCAGCATAGACAAGAGGCATCCACCATGGATTAACCTGAGAGATGTCACAAATATTACATCCTCCTTCACCAGCAACCAAACTTTTCCATTTTCGTTTCAAGCACATTCATGCTGTTCCACCATCTGCTTCCACAGAATGAGGACCCACTTGGAGTCCTCACTATTCTGATGTGAACCAGCTCACCCAGATCTGCCAAGGGTTGTCGAAGAAGGGTCAGATGTGTTGGTGTCTTACTGTTTCATCCCTCTTCAGTCATATTGTGCAGAGCCTCCAAAAGCTTCCATGTTCTGCGTTAAAGCAGCTTCATGGTATTGTGACTGGTGCTGGAAAAAAATTAAAAACAGTTGAGGCATGGATTCAAGGTGCTATGTAATCAAGAGCAAACCACTCAGCTTTACTGAGCTTCACTCAGCTTAGCTAAAACTCTGGATAGAAAGCAACACTGCACTGATGATTAGATACTGCACCTGAAAATTCCTTTTATTAGAATATCTAATGCAGTGTGCCTTATGTGGGTTTATGGATGGATCTCAGATTAAAGGGATTTAAATACCCTTTGGTGCATTTCTGTAACTTTATCTTTACAAAAATGATGTAGATAAAATCTGCACAGTATCTAACTAAATAATGTCATTGCAGGCATCAAGAATAAATTCTCGCTGTTAAAGAAATATCATGACTCATAACCAGAGTTGCTTTTCATTATTTGCTTAAGGGCTAGAGAGTACAAAAGATATATTCACGACACACTTCAAATTCGTGTTGCTTATTCATTTTATTTTTTGATTGAACATACCAACCTCAGGAAAACTATGTTAATCTTTTCCACTGGAACTGATCTGCCCTCAGTCTTTGTGTGTGTCTGACACTGCTGGTAACCCCCATTTCAAAAAATAAACACATTATCAATACACAGGGGAGGAGGCATCTGAAAGCTCATCTTTGTCTTTATATTTGGTCTTCCAGTCAGATTGCTTTACTCACACAGAGACTCACCCTTTTTAACGTCCTTGCAGGAACTACTGGAATGCTCTGCCACGTGCTTCTTATGTAAGCAAGGCTCCATTTAATAACTTGGTTCCACCCTGAGTGCAAGTGGTGAAATTCAGCATGAAAAATAGTGAGAGAAGACAAAACGCATTCTGTAGTTCTGGTAGCAACACTTGGATTTGCTCTCTGGGTCCATTGTACCAGCAAGCCCACCCTTATGCTAATTTTCTGTTTCTTTGGCATTTGAAAAAGAATTTGAGCTGAAAAGTAAACAATAAAACCCAGAGCTTGTTTTCTGTTTCCTTCACGGGGACAACATTTGTTCTTTATGACAGGAACGGCTTTTTGTAGACCAAATTTATGCTTCTGAATTGAAATTCAGAAGAATGGAGAGAAAAAAAAAAGATCATGCAAGAAAACATGAAATTGTCTCTTCAGTCCTCAAATATTATGCAAACTTATATTTCGATAGAATGATGAAATAAAATCAAATGAGACAGGATGCGCTGTGTATTAGCTATCATCAGGACTTCAGCAGTGAAGGTTCAAGTGAGCAGATAATAGAGGTTAACAATCCTACAGGAAAAGATTTGGGTCTGCTGGAGATAACAAGCTGGACATGAGGCGACAATGTACTGCTGCTAAAGGGTAAATATCCTATTCAAACACATAAACAGGAGCATAGCCTGCAATACAGGTGAAATAATTCTCTCCTCAGGACTGGAAAGGCCCCAGAGGTGCCCAGCTTATGGGATAGATGTCTCATCTGGGAATCACATATCTAGAAGGATCATGGTCTCACAATGACCCAATGTAGGCAGTGCAGAGGAGAGGAACAGGCACAGTCAGCATTTCAGAAAACATGAAATGGTCTCATTCACCCCAGAGCCAAAAAGGCTGTGGGGGCACATGATGGACCCTTAAGCTATCTCAAAAGAGATAGCACAAAGAAGGCATCCATGACTTAAAGTAGGTTTAGAGCACAACCTCTCCCTAGAGCTGAAGGAGCCAAAGGAGAAGCCTCTGTGGCCTGCTGCCTGCTCTGTCTGGGGGGGATTGCTTTGTTTTGTGTCAGACAGACATCTGGGCGTTGAAATAATGGAATGTGCCTGAGAAAGCAGCAGCAGAGGCACCATTTTGCTGTGGCCTGGTGATGGCTCTCCCCAGGCCCGACAGGAAAATGGTGATACACTGCTTGGTCTTCCAAGGTGCGTCTGGCATGCCTATGTCGACATCATCTTCCTGCACAACCCGTCACAAATAAGCTGTCTTCTTGACTCAAGCCTTCCAAATCATGACATCAACTTAAAAATCCCAAAATCTTTGAAATAATACTTTTAGGTTCCTTGCCTTTTGGTTTTGAGGTGTTATGGGCAATGTCTGCACTGCCAGCTCAGGGCATGTAAGCTCAGTGCAGACATGTTCCCACTTGGATACCAATTTTTCTAGCTTTTATCCATCATCATGAGAAACTTGTTTGGCCCAATTTCTTTCTGAGTTTTTTTGTTGTGGTTTTTGTTTTGTTTTGGTTTGGTTGTTTGGTTTTCGTTTTGTTTTGTTTTTGTTTTTTGTTTTTTTTTTTTATTGGAGGTAATCAGGGTTCACAGCTATCTCTGGTTAAGACCTCAAGTGACCAGTTTCATGACTTGGAAATTCTGTATCTGAAGTCCCCAGATGCTGTATCCTGCATGCTTTATTTAAGGAGTTCTCGCACCAGCTTCAATCCGAATGGTTCCAACTGTCGACACAGCAAATAGGACAGTCATGAGCCCAGGTTCATTCTTATTCAATGGAAGTCTCACCCTACACTAAGCTACATCCTATGCTTGAGAGCTTTGTTGAATAAAAAGAAATTTTGGAACTGACACCTTTCCAGAAACAGCCCCCTGGATGCAAAGAAGCAAATTGCTTTGTGTGTTGACTGTATTTTTGTCTCCCTCATTTAAACTTCAGTTTGTTTCTTTGCCTGCCTTTAGGTTTGAGCCTTTCAGAGTAGAAACTGCCTTTGATGGAGGGTGCCTGGCACAGAGCTACTAAAGGTGCACAACAGTGCAACAGCGGCGGTAGCTTTAACAAAAGGCAATGAAAGGACTTTTTATCCTGCTTTAAAAACATGTAGAAATAGGAAAGAACGAGACACTGACTGATTAATGAGAAAGGGCAAACCATTAACCGTATCTTTAAAATTATTTTAATACTTTAAGAAAAACCTGTCTTGAATAAGAAAATTCAAGTATGTGCAATTAGGAAGTAATGTAAATCTCCTAAGTAAAGACCTAGGTTGAAAGAAACAGGTATGATATGAGTCAGAAAGATTTAATTTATGCAAATCAGCAAGACCAGATTATAGCATCTTAAATTGTAAATGGAAGTACTTAATGAGTTTATTGAATCCTTATATTATTTCTGAGCTGTTCCGGTGAGTCAAGAAGGTAATGAACACTGGGCAAGAACGTGGGAGTTGTCTACATTCATATATGTCTGCAAGATGGAGGCTGTTGTGCTGATGGTAGCCAGACAGGTAATGGGTGTGCTAATTTCTTTGAAGTTTGTCTTCTTTAAGTGGCGTCTCATTTTTGCAGACACAGGGATAAAGTCAGTGGGGGTCACTGAGGCAGGAGAGAAGAAGAGAGCCTGAAGCTCTGAAAATCTGAACTTCTAAGGAGGTGTGAGGAAGTTGGTTATAGCCATGCCCCTGCAGGGCTCCAGAGGGGCTGGTGCATGTCAAATAAAGGCACAACTGGGCCACTGAGAGACTTGAAAATTCCCCCTTGGGCTCCTTCCACAAACCAACATCTTAATTTCTGACAGAAGGTTGGTTGTGTCAGTTTGCAAGGCATCTCTTGTTCCCATGTACTATCTGCCACCAGCACAGGCTTTGTGAGGTGGAGGGGACACATGTGGCAGGTCACGGGCATGATTTGCATTGAAACAAAATCTTTTGTGGCAAGTTTTAAGGGCAAAAGCTCTTGGGGGATGTCAGTTGCCTTGAGAAACCTATCCTACAGGCGGGACAGTAAGAAAGAGGGCAAAACTCTCGTCTCTTCCCCACCACAGCAGTCAATGTCCCTTTATTTAGACTGGCATGTTGTTCTTTACTGCTGGAGTCTGTGCTCATGGAGGCTGAGTCTATAATGATATGTTTGTGATTCATTATATAAGTGATAGTGACTAATGTCATTTTGCATATCATCAGGGGATTAAACACAATCCACTTAATGCACACAAGAAACTCTGCTATGAAATTGTATTTGTGATTGTTGCTGATGACAAATGTTGGCTTCTAGTGTCAGACAAATCTGAGGGCTTCCTGGAGGCCTGCCTATTCCCTTGAAATACCCAATTAATTAACATTTTGCCTACAATAAGCAGTTCACAAAAGTAAGCCTCAGACAGGCATTAGTGTTCGTGTTAAATAAATTACTGTTCCCTCTTTGTACCTCACTATGTTATGAAAATAAATCTGCACATGCCTCTTTTCAGCGTGGTAGTCTTTCTAAACTCTATTAGTGTGGAAGTTCAGTTCTTAAAATCAAGGGGAAAGATAGTCGGAAATGTTGGTAATGAGCACAGCAAAATTCACCAGCAGTGTCTGAGTGCTGCGTTCATTCTGGTATTGATCAGTGTCAAAGGACTGAAGCCCTCAGGCAGATTTGTTGTTCTTTGGGATTACACAAGTTGGTTTTTTTCCCTGAAATATTGGCTTTTCCCTCTCCTTGATAGTTACAGAATTACTATGTGATTTTGGCTCCATCGTAGTACAAGTAGTTTTTGGGGTAGGTATGGAGTGGTTCCTGGGGTCCAGCATGGAGCCCTTCCCTATCTGCTGCTCCTCTGCCCCTGAAGAATTAGTAGCTATTTCCGAATTTCATACAGATGTTCACATGAAATAGAGGACCTGACTTTCCCACTGTATTAGAGTTGGTCTGAAGAAACATATTCCACTCAAGAGGGGATCAGACCAAAAGTCTTTTGGGAAGAAATGGGGCTTTTCTGCTCTTACTAAAATGGGACCTGCTGTGGAAGGGTTGGAAGAAGAAGCCTCAGCTGCAGCTATGAGCTGACTGATCAAATACCAGATAGTATCTGATAAATTTGTTTCCTGTCAAAGAAAATGCCTCTTTATCCAGGACTCTTAATATTACAGACAAGTCATGAAAAAAAAGAAAAAGAAAAAAAAAAAAAAGCAGAGCATACTCAACATTCAGCAACGTATACCAGGTTTGGAAAAGCCTAACAGAAATACCTGAGGAATGCTCACTCTTACCTGGGTTTCTGATAGAAACATTTACTTCTCACAGGAGCAGAGGGAGGTGTCCCCTGTCCCAGCTCCTGCCATCCTCCCTTTGAGCATGGGGAAGAGTCCTGGAGAGCTCCTGGGATCCCACCCTGCTTTTGAGCCAACCAACACTGAGTTACAGAGTTTGTGCAAACAGTGATTTGGATTCAGAAAATAATGTGATTCACAAAGCAAGCACTCTCTGGACCGCGTTTCTTGGGAAAATGTAGACAAAGCTTTGCCTATTCTGTTTCCAGCTACTGGGTCCCTTAGCAAAAGGGCTTTTTCCAGATGTGCACTACAAGACATCTAGGAGTCAGACACCTCAATCCTCAAGTTAATGATCTGCTCTACTCCCAACAAGGATAAATAGACTGTGTTAAATGGGAAATCAGATCAGAAAACTATGATCAGACTGTTCTTCTTTTCATTATTCTTCTTATTCATTATTTTGAATGAATGAATGATTGTATATGATTTGTATATTCATTTACTCATCATAAATCATTTAAGCCAAGGCATTAAATCTACTTTTTTAATGAAAGCAAACTCAATGTAGAAATTAATATTTTGCATTTCAGAATCCCCATGCAGTCTACTCCTTTGATTTATTAAAAATGTATTTTCTCCTGATATTTGTAAATGTTCTTTTTATTTCCCTTGACTCCTTTGGACAGAGCTAACCCGGCCTTTTTTGGCTCTCTATACCCTGCCATACTTGTAACTGACTCTGAACATTCTAGATGTGTTGCTTTCCTGTCTCCCCTCCCCGGTCCCGGCCCCTTCGTTTCCACTACAGCTTTTTCCTTCAGGCTGGCAGTTAAAGGTAACCTCTGGGTAGGCACCTGCACTGCACATTAACGAATTTCTGTCCTTTAGCGGGGCTACTGTAGGGCCAAGCTCGAGTGTGGCTCCTCATTTTAAAACCCCTATTTTACATTCTCGTTCTGTTCTTCTCTATCGCTGGGAGTGTTAGTTGCAAGGAGGCTTTTGTTCGAGCCTGGGCAGCTGCCTCCTGGCAGGGGGAGTTCTGAGCGGCTGACCTGCTTGTGCTCGTTGCTTGGTTAAAAACCTCCATTTTCCTATGGGTGGAACCAGAGGGAAAACAACTTTGGCTCCGAAAACCAAGTTCCTCAAAGAGTTCAGGATTGTTCTTCACCCAGGTCAGGAAAATACAGCAAAATAACAACGGAAAAGCTTTCTCAGATGTGAATCCTGTGCTACTCCGTATCCAGATACAGCCAGAGGGTTGTTCTTGCTCAAATAAAACGCACTCACAGGGCACTTACTGAGTGCAACTGATGCGACTGTGGAGACGGGGGGGTCTTCCTCTGGGTCCTGCGGAGGAGGGGACCCCCCCAACTACCATCTGTGCTGTGATCCTGCCCCCCCAGCCCTGGGTCCTGGCATCACCTCTGCCAGGTGATCATGGAACCATGACATGGTACCAGACCTGCCCAGGGAGAATTTTGGAAACGGGGTTAATTTTTTTTCTTCTTTATTTTTCTGAGGGTTTAAACTGCAGCACATTTTTGTGTGAATGGCAGGGGACCAGAAGCTCTCTGTTGAACGTGGGGCTGCTGAGTGCTGCAGTGCTCGCCACACTTCCTTGAGCAGGTCCACAGGGCTCTTCCACTCTGAACCTCCTCCTATGATGGCCTGTGGCAACCAGGAGGAGACGCCTGCCGTTAAGTTTCCCTCCCTTGAAAGCAGTATAATGATTTTCCTAACATTAGACCAGCACGAAGGTATTGCCACCAGTAGGTATCTCAAAATGGTATCCAACAGACAAGAACAGATAAAAGATCGTCGCTGTGGTGCAATAAAAAAAAAACCCTACCTTGTCCTCTGTAGTTCTGTATATTGTGTGCGTGCTTGGTTTCCTTGGAGCCCAGAAATCTGATGTTAAAAAGACGTCACACAGGCATGTGTGTGCTTCTGTTTCAAACCACTTGTTCACAGCAGAAAGGAAATGTGCTTCGGAAAGATTTATTCTCATTAAAAGAAATAAGTTTTATTGGGGGAAAAAATTGTGTTTGGCAGCCCGCAACATTTGATTGCCGTAATGGTAGTGACGGCAGTAATCTATTTTTTTGCCTTGCTGGTAAATGGAAGTATCCAGCAAAGATAAAAGGTTACCAGCTGGGATAACTATCCTCTAATTAGTACTGCAGATTTTTGGGGGAATTTAGAAATAACGTGATGCAGCCTCTTAAGTTTGTTATAAATAAGACCAAATAGGAACAAGGAAAGTACTCAATGTATGAACCGCAGCACCTAACCTGAGAGGGCTGACCAGCCTTTCGGAGCAAGACACTGTTAGACTTCATTGCGCTGGGAAGAGAAGCAGCTTGTTCTGAGAGCCACCATTCACAAAAATCAATCCAGTCTTGAGCTTCTTACTCGCATCAGATGCTCCTGAACTGGTTGTTCAGGGTACATGGCCAGTATAGTCATAGAGTGCAGAGGTACCAAAGCTAATTTTCACTTAGGTGACTCAAGAACTGGTAACAGATTAGGTGTAGGAGGACAGAGAGCCAAAATTCCTGGTTGATTCTCCCAAGTACTGCTTAATTTTGTTAAGAATTTTACTTAGAAACTATGAATTACGAAGTATGAAGAAGAAAAATTCCCACAGGGGAGCGTCACTACTCTGGGAGAGATGTTTAAAAAAAACGAAGCAGTTAAACTTAACTGTGGACGGAAAACTCTGACAGCTCAGGAGCTGTGCATAAGCAGATCAGATACCTGTGCCTTGGGGGAGCAAGTGCTCAGGAACAGGTCAGCGACAGCTTCAATGGTCTGAGTTCAATGCCTGTGAGAGCCCACCCTGGCTATTGGAGCTAATAAATCACAAAGTCGCCTCCGCCCAGGCCCCCCCGTGAGCTGTTGCCAATATTTTGTTAGCGAACGCCTGCAGCTTTCCCAATGCAATCAGCTGGTGACAAAAGCTGAAAGCCCAAGGGGAACTGTTCCCAGAAAGGAGATATAGGGCAATGGGGACAGTTTTTGCACTGTCATCGAGCAGCTTGTCTGGGCAAATGTCTGGGAAAACTAACAGCCGTGTTCCTGAAACCACCTGGACTAGCAGAGATGCAGTGTAGACAAGAAGGAACAGGGTTTTGGAAGGGTCTGTACTAATTTCTTCCTTTACTCATCTCTTCCTTTGTCCCCACAGGATTTTGTTTTTTAATCGGTGTCCTTGCAGTTAAGGGCAGTTTGGCTCATTTACCATCAGCAATATCTTCCGGAGGAGTAGATAAAAGTCACTGCTGGGCAGGGCAGTTGAGTGACATTCAGGGTAGGGTCAACTGCCAAAGCACTATTTCTAACCTCAACAGCGTCCTCATGCTTTTTGGGATCAGAGGGTGTGATTTAGGTGTTTGGAGCACAGCTTCAGCCCAAAAAGCTTGTGACTGCCCTCCCATTTTATCATCTCAAAGCCAGCAACAGTCATGCAGGAGGTGCTCAGGGTGACAGACCTTGGAGGCCACGAAGAGGCTGCAGCAAGTGGCAGCCACGGCTTAGTTGCCTCCCTGCGTGCTGGTAAAGCCATGGAGACCAAGCGTTGTGGATGCTTGAAAATTATTATTCTTCACACATGTTTGGGGAGCAAAGATCAGTCTGGACTGCACTGCAAAATATCTTTGAGCCTGCTTGTCATCAGACCATATCTCTGAGTGCTAATCAGAGCATCCTCTTCTAAGTCCCTCAGTCTGGTATTTTTAGGCTGTAAGTAAGGTGAAAAAGATTTTGTCTTTGGTCAGACAGGAAAAACCCCTCTGAAAAACCAACACAGCAGACAGGGGGCTTCTTGGCCCCACATTTAGGCTAGCAGTTCTCAAAGTTTTGTCCAATGTGAACCCCTTAGCAAGTGGGACAGCAGGTTGGGACTTGTGTTATTACATATGCTGGGTCTAGGAGGACAAAGAGGGCTTGAAACATATTCTATTTATGGGTGTCCTGCAATGGTCCTAACAGCGGGACTGTCTACCAAGCAGAAAAATACCACCCACATTTTAAAGTTCATGTCACTCATCCCCAGATAGGGCAGGTGGGCTCACAACTCCAGCAGCTCCATCTCCCTTCTGTTTGTCACCTCCCCTCTTCAGGGAGTGACAAACACTGGTGTAGATGTGACATAAACACACAGAGATACCCAACCAGCCGTTCTTGTGCAGCCAAAGTCCACTCTGCCCCTTGTGAAATACTATTTAAACAAGCCAAAAATGAAATGCTCAGGAAGCCCAGAAGTTCCAAACCCACCAAAGAACAAGGGGAGGTGGAGGCAGAGAAAATGTGGTGGAGCATTTCAAAGCCTGTGAGCAATCTCCATGCAGAGTGCTGGGTCAGCCCACCTCATTAGGAGACCTGGTTTGGGTTTCTTTTTGTGCCAGTGGTGTTACAGAAAGCTGAGCAGATGAGAGACTCCAAACTCTTCAGGATTATATGGGTAGAGTGATTCTGTGATTGACACCTGTAAATCAACCCAGGCATTTACTGGCATTTAGACCATTCTGCATACAACAGGTTCTGCCCACTGTGCTGTTTACTCAGGAGGCACCGGGTTTTTGCACATTTCTGGAACAGTGTCAGCACGAATATGGCCCCTATGGAGAATCCATATACTGTCCCAGGGTGAGTGGTTGCCTTTGTCTGAAACTGGCCCCGATATCCACTGGGAAATTAGAAGCCTTGGCTACTCCTCCGGCAGAAAGAGTCAAGCCCATGTTGTGCTGATAAGTAATATCTCTTGCTATATAAGAGTCTGCTTCAGTGGTACTTTTTTTCCCAGAGAGTGATATTGCACAGGAGGGCTGCGCTCAGCTCCCGGACTTCAACTACTCCAAACCATACCTGCCTCATGCACCCCAGACTGTTCTGCTGCTGTAGAAGACACTTGGTGCTTTTCCCTTTAGACCACCCCAGGCAGGAGTGTAATTTTTTCCTTTTTGACACTAAAGGAGTCAAAAAAAAAAAAAAAAAGAACACAGTATCTATGACCCAAAACAGGACAACCTGGCTGTCACTGTTGACGTGATTTAGTGGCTTAGACTGGGCTGGCCATTAAACAAATGGCAGATGCTCTCTTTAATGTAATAAATAACAGAATACATTCAACAGAATAAATGCAGTGAAGGATCTGATCTTATTTTTGAAAAGGACTTTCTCAGTCTAAACTATGGGTTAGACTTTGTATGGCTTTACTTTTGACACATTTAAAATAATAAATCAATCATAATGAGTAGGTTTTGTGACTTCTTACCTCAAAATAATATTGACAAACAGAGAAGACCTATCCACCACAGCATATTTGTTTCTTATTTGGACCCATAGAAATAAGCTCAGCTTGACAGGCAAACCCCTGCTATTGGTGTCTCTGGCAAACAGGACCTTCAGGTACTGAATTAGGCAAAACAGAAGCTATCTGTCGTCAAGACCTTCTGTACTACAAGGTTTGTAAGTTTAGCCCTCATATTAGAGGACCATACTCCATCCAGAGCTTAATGTCTTACCTATAGAAGAAAATATGTGCTAGGGAAAAAAAAAAAACATATTTGGGAATTTATGAGATTTCTATGGTTTGTCAGGAAACTCTTGTGTTCTTCAATTAGTGAAGTGTAATTTTGCTGGGATGGTGGGCATTAGCATCGCTGCAGAAAAGGACGTGTCTCTGCAGGCGTAAATCAAACCCCTGCATTGCAGTCCCATGCCCAGTTTGTGTTCTGTCCCTGATATGAGTCAGGTTACTGCCATCGTTCTAAACATGCTGCCCTCATGTAAAGTTATATGTGTATGTGTAATTTTAATCATACATTGCTACATTGATTTATGCAATTTATAGGAACAATAGTTTGACTGACATGTAGGGTATTTTGGAACTTGGTATTTATAACTGAAAATAAACAAGTGAGAGCAGTCACCAAAATAGAGAAGTGTTTTTCTTTAAAAAAAAGGAAAGTCAGTTTTAACGTGGGCTTCTTGTCCTATTAGCCATTCCAGAAAAGTCAAAATGTACTCCCTCCTTTATGACTGCCTGCATGAAATACATTATTAAAGTATTTATGGCTTTTCAGTTACAACATCACCATTAAAAGCTACTTCATATAAACACACCACCTGCAAAAATTAAAAATTCTAAGTAAAAGGAGTACCACCATTACCGTAACTTAACCGAAATGTAAATTTCGTGTCAAAGGTAGAAAAATAAGTCTCGCTTGTCTATATTTAGGAAAATAAAATTGGAATTCTAGCCACTTCTAACTTGATTTCTTCTCATCTTTTGCTATTAATTGGAACAAATTTGAAAATTGGTGCTTTGAACTAGACTTCAAGCAAACATACTGTTCAAACTCCTAGGGTTTGGGGATACTTTTGGTAGTGTTCCAACAAGCTATCCACAATCATTTTTTATTTATGAGTCTGCCCTGCTAACTGCAAACCGTGGAAATGATTTCCTAATTTACACATCTTCATTTACACACACATCTATTTTGCATGTGCCTCTGTACTGTCAATTATTGTATATTGTTCTTCATTATGCCCTCACCTCTCTCTTGTTTTGTCCTTTGTCATGTACACTAGAATGTCTCACAAGCTACCCATTTTATTCTCTTCATGTAATGCGTTTCTCATTCACTGCAAATATGGACTTGCTTGTCCACTCAGAATCAATTCTCACCTGATCGATAGGAGATTAACCAACGTTAAATGTTTGTTTCACCATTGGAAGAGACATCTGTGATCTAATCTCTCACCATAATTGTTTGAATTGACATGATTATTTTAAAATGGCACATAGGTGATTCTCCTTTCCAGGGTTTTCAGTATAAACACTGATGTTTGTTTCCCACATTTAGTCAGAGATTTAGCAGAGAGCAAGAAGCTTTATTTCTTGCTAAGGTTCCCCTAGGAAGAAATGGCATAAAGAAGGCTAAAATACAGCTTTTAAAAATGGTGCAAGATTTGTACGGGAGGGGAGGGAGTCGCAGGGCTATATGCCACAGTGCCCTCCGAAAAGGTCTGTCCTTTAACACAGGGGCGTGTACGCAGGTGGATGTTTCCACGCGCATACAAACCGGTGCCCAAATCCTCTTTCCGCAGCCTGCTGCGATGCAGCTTCTGCGTCACAAACAAATGGGAAGCACAGTGTGACTGCCAGGTTGCTGCACGTGTTTTTGGCGCGTCGACTTTCTGTGATCTGCTCTGTTTTTAATGGCGGGGTGGGGACACACCCCTGACATGCTTGGGTACAGTAGCACCTTTTACGCAGCGAAGCCCCACAGTTCGTCGCACTGCCCTACAGAAAGGAAAGGCGAGCATTGCTGGAATGCAGCCAGCTCTCGAGTCAAGATTAGCATCCTGGAAACAGCAACCACGGGTAGCTGCGTGCTCCTGAACCCAGTAGCTCTGTGCAAAGCCGGCGGTACGCTCTCAGGCTTTGCTGACACCGCTGAACAGAGCAGAGCAGGGCCCGTGTCCCGGCCTTGAAGTCAAAGAGTATGGCAACCTGCGTGTCTCTGCTACTGATGGGTAGCCTCCACAACATGTACTCTCTCTTGAGCCCTACCCGAGCATCATCTGGGATGGTTTGCACAAGCTGAAGATGGGGGGGGACTCTTTATTAGGGAGTGTAGTGGTAGGACAAGGGGAAATGGTTTTAAACTGAACAAGGGGAGATTTAGATTAGGTATCAGGAAGAAATTCTTTAGTGTGAGGGTGATGAGACACTGAAACAGGTTGCCCAGAGAAGTTGTGGATGCCTCATCTCTGGAAGTGTTCAAGGCCAGGCTGGATGGGGCTTTGAGTCACCTGCTCTAGTTGCAGATGTGCCTGCCCGTGGCAGGGGGAGTTAGAACTAGATGATCTAGGAAGTCCATGCCTTCCCCATCTCTTTTACTAGCATAGGTGCAACCAGGGAAAAACAGCGCCAAGAGTTACTGGATTTGACCTACAGCAACCCAGCTTGAGGTTGAAAATGATGGGTTGCTCATCATTAAGATGGGCTCCAGATTTCTCTTCCAAGGGTTCATATAGCCTCTGTTTGCCTTAGGGCTGTACTTTGCTGCATGTCCCCCACCTGCAACAGGACATGAGTATAACATGTGGAACACCTCCCTCTTCATGAAGGGGGACCTCCACCAGGTCTGTGACATGGGGGAACGATGTGGTGGAAATGTCTGCCCTGGCTCTTTTTGTGCAGGATGGATGCAGACCTGGCTCATGCAAAGATGTCCCGCTATTTCCCAAGCCTGGGACACCACAGGCTGAGTGAATGGTGAAAATGGCAGCAGCAAGAAGCTCTGTTTTCTGAGGTGCTGAGTTAACACCTCCAGCACGGCCCTCACAGAGAGGCTTAAGAGCCACCCTGTAGGCTATTTGTTGTATAAGTGAATCCTAAGCTTGAGAAACAACATAAAGCAAAGAGTAAAGGTAAATGTTTTATTCAGAGGAAGAGAAATTATCTGCTGATAGGTGGTCATTGTCAAATTAAATGCTCCTTAACAAAAGCCCATATATTATACTCTCTCCTGTGTATTATACTCAGCCTTCCTTGTCAAACGTGCTTAACTGCTGTATTTTATCAGCCCAAAACGGAGTCAGGTTTTCTGAAAATTTTGCATTCAGACTTACCGACTTTATCAGCTGAACACTGATTGTACTTCCCCGAACTTACGTAAAGGATATATAATGCATGGAGTTTGCAGTCGATCAGCAGAGCAACAATGACACAGCAACAAAGGGAAAAACTTTCCTCCGTGCTGGATAAGGCCACTATTTTTTAAGAAGCCTTGCTACGGCAAAAATGACACAAAGAATTAGAAACAGCTGTGAGGAAAAATAAAGGACACAAAATACTAAGAAGACCAGCTTGATCTGGATTGCTTTAAAGTAGTCTACTCAGCTTCTAACATCAACAGAGTCCAGGTCTGAAGCCAGGGCGAGTTGTACAGAGATGCCAGGGATGAGCAGGGCTCCTTTCTGACCCCCATGCATTTCTTCTCCACAGGAACCAAAAGGCAAGGAGAGGAAATGTGTGGGACTGATGGGTGGCAGGACCTCTCAGCAATACCTTCGGGGGTGTCCCAGCCTTGGCCAACCAACAACAGAGAGGAGGAGAAGCTGCTTGTAAAAATATCAGAATGGCTCATATGGAAGTCTGCACAGGAGAAGATTTACATGATGTTTCTCAGAACCAGGGAACACATTAGCTTTCACTGAAAGACTCTGAATGCATTGAAAGTTATTCTGTTTTCTTGACTCATCTGCACTTTCCTCTGCAACAGAATGAAGCTTTCAGTGGGAAAAAGCAAAACCCACTTCATAAAATACTGACTTATTAAAGTACTATTGCCTTTAAAAAAGGCTTTCACCTCTTAAGCTTCATGCCTTACGAAGCCTAACATTTGAATTGAAGGAAAGTCATTGAACTCATACAATTTCATCACATGGTAAAACTTGTTATAAATCTCAGGTCAACAACTGAAGAAAATAAATAGACAGGCAGCATCTTTCTAGACTTTCTGAACGTAATTTAGATACTGTAAATAGTCTATTTTCAAAAATGCTTTTATTGTACAAACCACTAGTATAATTCTATTAACCAAATAGCAGAACAGAAGTTATAAATATTCATCATCGTGGCAAAGAAGCAAAATTTAACATCACTTTCACCCTATGTGGAATTTAAACTATTCTGCTAATTTATAGAATTAGGCCCTTATGTTTTCCAAAGAGATTTCAGAAACACCACAAGAGAACCTGTGCATTCATCCATATAGGGAAAAGAAAGGAAAATCATCTTTATGTATGTGGCAGCACTGTTTCCTGGATGACTGGTGTCTGTTGTGCTTCGAAATGGCTGCCTTTGCCAGTTCAGAGCTACTCTGTAGTCTTGCATGAATGTGTAACTGCATTAGTATGTCTAGATTACTCTAAATTTTGGTTATAGTTCACTAATAATACTAAATTACTCTTTTCCAGAATTGGAAGATATTTTCTGAACTAAAAGGCAACAGCACAGACAACTCTGTGACTCAGAGTCTCATTGAAAAATATCAAGTCATTTATGTCTACTTCTTTGCTTCAAATGTGATTCAAATTGATAGCAAAGCCCTTTGCTCCTGATTTTTATGGCAACTCAGGTGAAAAGTTTCAGCTTCTACCTCCCCTCCAGTCAGCACAAAGGGAACGAGGTGACAAGCAGCTACCTACCATCGCAGGAGTCACAGTGTCCATCCCTGTCTCTGGACGAGCAAGTGCTCTGCATTTGCCGCAAACTAACATGTCAACGGGTGGTTTTGCAAAGTTTCAGAGGAGATCTTTCCCCCCACAAAATATTGGCAAAATCCCACAGGCATTTAAAACATAGACAAAAGGGAGTTGTCACTGATTCATATGCTAGGAAAAATCAGCATAATGTAAATTTGAAAATTAGATACACTGCTATCAAAGACTATAATTTAAAACATTATTAAATTCACTGATGTGACTTTTTCAGTAGAAAATTGCAGTCTGGTTTATATCAGATTGGAAATTTAATACATCTGCTGTTAAGTATCTAGAAAGCATTGCATAACTTTCATCCATGAAGAACAGAGCCAGAGTAAAAGCACTAGAAGATGAAGGGAAACCTGCGACAGGGGTGTTGCATGGCAACTGAAAGCTTGGCTCTGCCAGTCGGTGGCAGTTCTTTGTACTTTAAACTCTATGGTAGGGAAATTAGTCATTAAAGCGGATCTCAGATGGATGACTCTTAATTTCTGAAATACAGCTGAAGCGTGGCTGTACACAAAAGCTTGCTTAGCAAAACATCTCTTTTTGAACACAAGTGCGCTTTGTGAAGAGCTGGAGATTAAAAAAAAAACACAACAAAACAACAGAAAAGAAATGTCTGGTGCACCTTAGTCAAAGAAGGCCCAGTGCTCTTTTTCCCTAACCACAAATGACTGAACATGTTGTCCTGTTTAGACCGCACACAACATTCAATCTGTCCTTAATTTTAGAGAAACAATACTTTTTCTGTTTGGAAAACAAAACATACCAAATAAAATTGCTTGGCCCCAAAATTATGTTGGTTGGTTTGGTTTTTTTTAACTTGTTCCGGTAATCAGACAGTCCCATGGAAGATGAAAGATTATTACATATGTATTTACTCATTTTTTTCCACAAAAGTTCCATAAATTGCAATGGGCTAAGGCTTGCTTGTAAACATCTTTTCTAGCGGCTGATCTGTTTTCACAAAAAGCATAGATAAGCAAGAGAGGAAGGTCTTTAAAATGGCTTGCTACTCACTCCTTTTGCTACTAAGGATCAGAACCTGGGAGCTGCATTATATTTTCCATGTACCCCCTTGGCCAGGGGTCATGTTTGTAGAGGGGTTGGGACCTGCTTGGCTGGGAAGGTCCTCCTATGCCAGGTTACTGGGCGGCTGTGTTTCTCCTGCATGGGGTGAATTTGGGCAAATCCCCACTGGGAGGAAATTGTGCAGAGAATGGTGCGATCTCAGGTCCTTCTTCTAAGATTTGAAAATGTTCCTCATATAACAGTGAAGACTGCTAGAAAGAAGACTAAGGCATGGTCATTATTGTGCAGAAGACAAGATCAGTTTTGTCCTTTCTCCAGCCTTTATCATGGGTTTCATGGTGTTTGCTGTTCGATTTCAGCACTGAGTTTCTGGAGTCTGGTGGTTTCTGCAAATTATATTTATGTTAACAACATATGGGTCACAACAACCCCAGGCAGCGCTACAGGCTGGGGGCAGAGTGGCTGGAGAGCTGCCTGGCAGAAAAGGACCTGGGGGTGTTGGTCGACTGTCTGCTGAACATGAGCCAGCAGTGTGCCCAGGTGGCCAAGAAGGCCAACAGCATCTTGGCCTGTATCAGGAACAGCGGTGAGTAGGACTCGGGAGGTGATCGTCCCCCGTACTCGGCACTGGTGAGGCCTCACCTTGAGTACTGTGTCTAGTTTTGGGTCCCTCAGTACAGGAAAGACATTGAGGTGCTGGAGTGGGTCCAGAGAAGGGCAACGAAGCTCGTGAGGGATCTGGAGCACAAGTCTTATGAGGAGAGGCTGAGGGAGCTGGGGTTGTTCAGCCTGGAGAAAAGGAGGCTGAGGGGAGACCTTATCGCGCTCTATAACTACCTGAAAGGAGGGTGTAGAGAGGCGGGGGTCAGTCCCAAGTCACAGGCGATAGGACAAGAGGAAATGGCCTCAAACTGTGCCAGGGGAGGTTCAGATTGGATATTAGGAAAAATTTTTACACTGAAAAGGGTTATTAAGTATTGGAATGGGCTGCCCAGGGAAGTGGTTGAGGCACCATCCCTCGAGGTATTTAAAAGATGGGTTGACATAGTGCTTAGTGACATGGTTTAGTGATAGTTTTTATCAGAGTTAGGTTGATGGTTGGACTAGATGATCTTAAGGGTCCCTTACAACCTAGACAATTCTATGATTCTATGATTTTTGGACACAGTGCATGTTCAGAGGCAAACCTGTGTGTACCTGGAGAATGCAGGTGGCAGCGAATGGCAAGCGTAGAGCTGTGCTTTAGTCACAGACACTACACAGATGCTGTTGCAGACATGTGGTTTTTTATATTTTAATTCCAAAAGCTTTAATCTGCTGAATTCCCAAAGCTGAAGTTGGTAGCAGGAGCTAAAGACGAAGCAGCATGTTCAGAGAAAGAGATGATGTGGGGAGCTTTGCCAAGAGTAGGCAGAGAGGTGGTGGCAGAGAGCTCAGAAGAACCTGGGACATTTAGGTATGAATACAGTGAAAGCAAAAAAAAGATGCATTAAATTTGATTTACTGATTAAGCCATTTGTAAGTTGAAATGTTTATAAATGTTCACACTGTACCATCTGAAATTTCAAAAGTGGCAGACCTGTGTCTGCCTTCTCAGTTTATTTCCTAACACCTCCTAAAATTTCACATTTCACAGAGAAACAACTTTGTTCTCAGAGATCTCCAACTTGAAAGTGTTCACGCATGCTGTAGAAAGAGCGAGCCTGGGTCCACGCCAAGGTTTCACCAACACCCTTACCACGAGGAAGCCATGCGTTTAAGCAAAAATACGGAACTTGTGGAAGGCAAGTCCTTGCAAGGAGGGACAGCTGTAAGCGGGCTGCATCTCCTTCACCTGGGAAGGCTGACAATGTAAGCCCAGCACTGCAGGGGCTGCTCTGGTAGCCGTGACTGTGTCCATGGGGCTTGGTCACTGAAGTCACTGAGATGCCGGTGGGACTCCTTCCTTAGGATGCTTAGATCTGAGTGTAGGAAATCAGCTTGGTTTGGATCCAGGCTGCCTTTTTGAAATAAAACAATCTGCATTGATTTGGTAGGTTGAAATTAGCCTAAGCAGGTTTTGTTTCCTGTCACTTCACAGCAAAACTGCATTCTTGTTAAGTTTGTGCCACTAAAAGTTTTTTTTAAAATAGAACAGTCTCAGGTGCTGTGTAGTGCTGTGCACTCTGGTGGTGCATGTGTTTAACTTTTTTGCCAAATGTAGTATCACTGAACTCAGAGAGCATATTCTGTAGGTAAAGATATGTGTGTATTACTCAGTCGTGCTTTTGCCTGTAGGTATTTTCTCATATTAAAAAAAAGTACCTTATTTTTAAAATTATTTTAAGTTTAACTTCAATTATATATATTCTTCTAAATTACTCTGTTATTAATTTAAAACAGCATAAGTTTGATTTTAATCACAAATCTGATTTTAAGTAAATAGTTCCAGCCTGGCATTTGTAAAACCCTGAGAATGCTTTACCAGTGGGAATATTCATGTGATTTTTTTTTTTTTTGGCAGCTTTTCATGGATTTAAAACAACAAGTAATTCCCTGAGCAGAAGAATTTTCTACAGACTTGTGTCCCTTCTCGTTTAAGCTATCCCTCTTCAATTCTCTGGCTCTCCCTCATGTCTCCTACGGTGCTCCTCCTCGGGAAGAGCCAGCAAGCACTGTCACCAGCCGGGAGCGGTGTGCCTGTGGCTTGGGCTGCTCCCAGGCGATACATAAACATGTGGATTTGGATTGCTTTTCTGCTAGTGGGAGCACTGGTTTGGGTCCCTCTTTTGCTTGCCTGCGTGCGTCCTCAGAACCTGCAAGAACTCCTCTGCTGTCCTCAGCTCCTTCACATTTGGCTGAAAAGCCAAATGGGTTCAAGAAGTATTATGGAAAACCGGCAGGCATGTGATGTGACTGCCTAAAGCTCACTTTCCTGAGACAGCTAGCACAAATCTAGTGCTATCCCTTTGGAAGCAGGGAGTATTAACTATAGCAGACAAGAGGATGAAAAGGGGTTACATGTTATAACTTGCACTGACGTTTAATTTACCCAGAAACAGGGGGAGAAAAATGAGGTGACAAGTGAAAAATCAAGTAAACTTGAAGGACTGAGGATATGGCGAAGTGGTGTAGGGGCAGCTGAAAGTATAGAAAGTTGGTGATAACAAACAGTAAAGGGGAAAGGAGTCCTGCGCCTGGAGAGGAGTATGTTGGAGAGGTTTGGTTGTTTTTCCATCACCTTTGGGACTTCCCCTTGCTGACATTCAGAGAAACTTTCCATGTCTCACTGAACACAGGGGCAAGTTGGGGATATGGTATGGACAGAAAAACAGGATTGTTTTCACCCTCTGCACAGTGTCGGTCCAGGCAAGGCTGCTCTGATGGGCACCCGTGGGCTTCCCAGTCATACCATTCAGTTTACCTTTTTTCCTCTTTTTTCGCCTTCCAAAATAAACAACCCACTCCTGTTCACTCTTTACCTATTGGCCTTGGTTTTGGTGATTTTAGGCCATTATTTAGTAATTCTGGCTTTAGTGACCCTGGTAAGCCTGGGAATCTTCTCTGTTCCCGCTGTCTTCTGATGTCCTTCATCCAAGAGGGGTTCCCCATGCATCCCTTTCCCCGTGTGTGATATCTGGCAGTTTCTCCTGTTGTTTTATTAGTTTAGTTCCAGCTTGGTGTTGTCCAGCCGCTTTTCCCCTTCCATTGCTCCCAGCATCTGGCAGTTTCTTGTTTTGCTATTATATTCTCATATTTGTGGGGTACCTGGTGTACAGGAGAAGGGTGAGGGGGATCTAGCTGCTGCCCCCTGCTCCTGGGAGGGGAACTGTGGAGAAGAGGGAGCCCAGCTCCTCTGAGAGGGGCACAGTGGAAGGTGAATAGTTGTGGGTTGCACCAGAGGAAATGCTGGCTGGACATAGGGAAAGACATCTTCCAAAAAGGATGGTTAAGCACAGAAACAGGCTTCCAGGAGCAGTGGTGGGTCAAACCTCCATAGAGGTATTCAACACTTGAAGGGACAAGGCCCTGAGCAACCTGATTTAATTTTTAAGTGGCTTTTGCTGCCCTTTTTAGCTGGTCAGCTAGCCAGGCCAGTCAGGCGTTCTAAGTATCCTCCTCCGGATTTGCAATAAGCAGATTTATTTGTCTTCTGTAATTAAGATTTGAAAAGCAGTTTTACCTCCAGCAGTATGATAGCAGTCAGTTGTCATCTAGACAAGCATGCTGTCGAAAAAATGCATCCATATAAATAGAGAATCATTGACTTTTTACCTCCCCTGTATTGTGACTTTTTGCAGCTCCAGTTCACTATCCAGTTCACACAAAAAAGCAGATCACTGCCAATTTACGATGCAGTTATTCATCGGGCACACGTAGAATAAATGTCAAATCTCCTAACGTCTAAAGCCTCAAACAGAACCCGTAATCCGGACCCCGAGGGGCCCCACAACTTGTCACACATGCCAAGAAGATCAGGCAGGTGAAGGCTTGGGATTCAGCCGAGCAGTGAACTGGGTGAGAAACAGGCTCGTCAGTGAATGAGAGAGTTGATTAGGGAATGAATCACTTAGGGAGAAAGTTGTGCAATTAAACTGATAAATTTGGCAGCAAAACAAAAAGCAGAAAGAGAGAATGAATGCAACAATCAATCAATAAAGTAGTGAATCAATTGTCTAGTTAATAAGATAGTTAATTATGCAGAACAAAGCAGGCAAGGCAGTGTACTTGGTCAGTTCTCTCCAACAAATCTCCCCAGCATATTTCAGTCACTGCATCATTTACTTTGGCTAATTATTGTTAATGTAAGTCCCAATTGTTTGACCTCCAAATTAGTATTCTCCTTCCTGTAGTAATCTTTAAAGACAGTAGCTGTTTCTAGACTGCTACGTTCTGCTTCTTATATTGTTTCAGAAAGGCAACAATCAGCTTATGATCTGGGAGAATTAGTATTCTGCTCCATCTGAAAAAGCAGTACTCAACTATCAGCATAGTCTTATTTCTATTATTTCAGTATGTTATATTCTATTTTATTATTTCATGTTAGGGAAGGTGTCCTATCTTATACTCTAGATAAGATGTCCTAACATCCTATCTTATGTTACTATGGTATTTATCTGTCTTTCCACTGTCAATACAAATGTGCTAAGTGCTTTCCAAACTAAAATATACAAACTTTTCCTCAATATAGTTCCTATTCTGAAAGTATCCACTTTCAGAACACTCTGTTATGTTGTTGAAACAACACTCTCTGTTTCCTCCCCATTGTACAACATAGCAAATTAGGTAAAGAACTGTCAACTCAGTGTCCTTCCATCCTAAAGTGATCCGATATAGTGTAATGCAGGAGGCAAAGAAATACATGAATCAGTTGCCTTGTAGAAGAAGAGAGAGGTGGTGGATTTTCAGAAACTGTCTGAAGTTGGGACCACACCTACGTGGATAACATCTTTGTCTAGGGTCTGTCTGCATTATTTGTCATGAGCACTTCTACTGTACTGTTATGGTCAGCTTCCACATAGTAAGCTGCAAGAATGGGCACTTTTGGACAAGACCCATTAACTGTCTCCATGCCTTGGTTGTGAGTTTGATTTGGCCTTCACTGTTGGAGCTGGACATCAGTAAGCCTTGAAGGTGCCTGAACTCTATAAGCACTTCATTTTTTTTCTCCTGAAGTTCCCAAGGCCTCTTAAGCTGTGCCTCTGGCCATCTCCATGCCACCCACTAGAAAGAGCTAAGGTACTTAATACCTATCTCACACCTGAGCCTGAAATAGGTCCTAATTAAGCTTTCCTCGTCAAAGTCCACAGAGACCCTGGTCCCAGGCCAGTCGCTCACCCCAGCATTCAGGTCTGCAGAAAGTGCAGTTCAGGAGCTTGCTACCTCTGTTCAGGTCAGCGGTTGTGGTCTGATGTCTATCTGCATCCAACAACTCTGCAATGTAAAATACAGAAACAATCCTGCCAGCAAGCTTCTGTGGAAGGATTAATCAGAATTTGAAGTGATGTAAAACCAGTATTGTCCTTGAATCTATGACTATTAACGCTCAGTTAAGTTATGAATAGTAGTTTCCAGGGCTGGTTTTTCATTGAGTTTTGGAAGATGTTCCTCAAGGGTGAAGATGGAGAGGTTGAAGATGGAGAGTTTGAAGATGGGATGGCTGTTTTGTGAACCGTTGCTATTGGCAACTGGATAGTCCTGTTCTTGTGTATGTAAATTAAATCTGGTTTGTAGGGCTAGTTTGGCTTGTCCCTGTTTGATTTCCCAGGGACATTAGGAGGCACAAGTTTATGTTCTGAGATATACATACTAAAGGACCTTTACTTACCGGTGTTTCTGAAATTGTGTTGGAGGGTTTGACATTTACTGCACTGGCCTGATATTTGTCCATCCAGGAAAGGTAAGTCTATTTGTCTCTTGCCCTGCTAATGTCACAGACACAAAACAATATTGTTGCAAACTTCCAGCTGACTTCTTTTCTGTTGGGGGGGTAAATATGGTCATCTCTTCCTGAAATTTGAGACAGCTGTTAATGCTTATTAATCTTTTAATTACTTCTAGTTGTCCATCAGCTGTGGACTGAAATAATTTTGAGCAACTCATCTTGTGGTTTCACTAAAGGTTTCCCTTTGCCTTTTTACATAATTTGATATTGCTTTGATGGAAATACCTTATGTGGAGGCAGTAACTTTTGGGAGGAAGTTGGGAAAAAAAACACAGTTCAGAAACCCAAATAATGCCCTCTGCTGCTCTAATTCTTGTTAACTAACTCAGTTGGCTCCTGTGCGAGAGGCCTCTTAGCTAAAGTGTCAAACACTTTGAAATTATTAAGTAGATGTTAAGACTTCCTTAAAAATTCTGGTGACTGTACTTGAATCCTTAAAATATTGTATGTGACAGGCTGGAGCCTGCCTACACCATGGCTGTCAGATGCTTACACACGTGGAACACGCTGGGTGATTGTTTCATATCTCCTTCCATGGGCTGATCTACCTAAAGGGAAAAGCGTATTTACTATTAGCAGACAGGGCATTCATTTTTCTAGCTCAGGAAGTCAGTGTTTGGGGCTTTAAGCTTTCATTGTTGTTAATTCCTTCGAGTCATATTTTGAGGACTGAAAGACTTGTAAGACTTGCAAGCACAGCCAGTGAGCCCGATTTGTTATGCATAATAGAAACACTGTAAAGAGAAGCTTGAAAAAGCCAACAAATATGTTGTGTGGAACAGTGAGGAGCATTATGGGCTTTATCTGGGCTGTATACAATATCCTCTTCAGTCACTGTCAATTTTTAGAAGCACGTAAGAACACACAGAAATATAAAATAGTGTAAAGCACATTGGCATTCTTAATCAGAAGAAGGCTTATTACAGTAGAGTGCCAATCTGTAAAGAACTGCTTGGTAATATCAGCTTCCTGTTAATCCTGTAACAATCAGATAATGGTGAAATGTTGATTTATTCACTGATTTACTCTTAGCTAGATAGAAATAATAGAGTAAAATGAGCCCATTTAGACTGGTTCTTAAATTGAATACTCCTAATTGCATTTGAAAGAATAGGCCTTAATGCTTTTGAGTATCCCAATGACCCTGCTAATCTATGCAATTAGTTAACTATTTTGGAAAGGAGACTACCTTATATGTGGTTTTGTCTTACAAATTAGAATATATTTTTCATATATTCTACACATGATTCTGTACTAAAGTCATTGCCCATGTAAAATCTTCAATTTTACTCCAATACAAGTAGCTCTCTGTGTAAGCTTGCAATAGAACAGCTCAATTACTTTATTATATTTCCATTTAATTATTGAACTAGAATTTTGAAATTTGCACATATTCATTCTGGGTCACAGAGTTCAGCATGGGAGGGAATCCCAGATTACACATTCCATTAGAAATTATCAAAAGGCGATCTGTCTTTCTTAGAGAGTTTCAATCATTCAAGAGCCTGAGAATATTTAGGCAGGAAAGGAGATGTAAGAGAGAAAAAGCTCTCGCAGTAAAAATCTGAGCAGGTCACTTGCAAGTTTTGGACAATTTTAGGGGGTAGAAGCTGATTGTAATTTTCAGGAATCTCCCACTCCACTTAATGTTTTTCACCCTCATATTTTTGGACAATCACCTTTAAAGAGATGGCTCAGCAAAGGCTTGGTGAGCTCCTGGCTGCTGAAGCTCCTGGCTATTGAAATACAGCAAATGAAGGAGACAGGCTGCTGCTGGGGATTTGAGCACCGCTTCCAGTCAGCGGATCCTCTCCTTGCCTTCCTTCCAAGAGGGCCATACTGCCATGCAGGCACGATTTAAAATTAGATATCGGTGTTAAACTCTTCTGTGTATATTTACATCATGGTCCATTTTCGCATACAGCTGGACATTACCATATTGATAATGTGTGCAGCTGCAACTGAGAGTAATTGGGAGCGTGAGCCTGCACATCCCAACAGCCCGAAGCTGTACCCACCAGTTCTATCTGTTGGATGTCCCCGAAGCTAAAAGACACAAATCATCCCAGTGCTTTCAACTGGATGGGACTGAACCATTACTGCCTTTCTGTGTTTAAACATCAAACTACTAGGATTTTCAGAGTTGACTTGGCTTATGGTTGTTTGTATGCCTGGCCTCATATTTATGCAGCACTCTTGTCCTGATGCATGCATGAAACAAGTCCCAAAAAACACACCAATCTTTCAAAGTAAAATGTAGTGCTTAATACCTGTGCAATTAAAAGAGCTTTTAAAATGTGCTATATGGGCTTTGTATGTTGATAGTTTTGGATTCTTTCCCAAATAATGCATACGTTATATATAATGCATAAGGCATGAGGCAACTGTTATAATAACAGAACCTGACACTCTGCTTAACAGTGTCAGGGCCTTTTAAGAGAATCTCCTGGGAGAGGAGCAATAAATGGTTTATCAGATTCTTTGCAGGAAATACTATGGAAAGAAAGTATAGGAAGGACAGCAAAGAGGTCTGTAAAGCACCATAACTGCTGGTAGTTTTCCTTCTTCTTGAGCTCATGGAATCTGTGGAAAAGTAGTGTTCAAGGCCAGGCTGGGTGGGGCTTTGAGGAACCTATTCTGGTGGAAGGCGTCCCTGCCCATGGCAGGGGATTGGAACCAGGGGATTGGTAGTCTTTAAGGTCCCTTCCAACTTTAACTATTTTATGACTCTGTGAAGTGCAAGACCAGATGTTGGGAGAGTGAGTAAAGGATGTGAGTGAGTAAAGGTGAGTGAGTAAAGGATTCATGTCCCCAGCTCTAGGTTAGGCTGAGAAACATGCAGATTCATCAGACATCATCAGTAGAAATATCCATGGACAAAAAAAAAGAACAATTACTAAGGTTTGCAGCACCATAAGCACTGGAGGAGAAACCATCTACCCCACAGGAGCCACCCTCCTGATGAGCTGCAGGAGGGACAGAGGGTACTCTATTCCCTTTAGATCAAGCACTATGAGCTCTCTTAAGAGGATATGAATGGTGATAATGGCTGGCTGTACTCCCTTTGAGGATTTTATGACCCAACTTGATGTCCTGCGAAGTATGCTGTTTGTCAGGAGTGCAAACCCCGGGTGCTTCTTGCTAAATCTTTAACTATTTACTATGAATTAATATAAAAATTTAATAAGATAATATCAGAGTGGTTGAGGTTCAAAGGGACCCCTGGAGGTCATCTGGTCCAACCCACCTGCTCCAGCAGGACTGCGTAGAGGTGGTAGCCCAAAGGCCATGTCCAGACGGTTATTGAATATCTACAAGGATGGAGAATTCAAGTCCTCTCTGGGCAACCTCTGCCAGTGTTTCACCACCTTCACTGTGAAAAAGCGTTATCTGATGTTCAGATGGCAGCTCCTGTGTTTCAGCTTGTACCCATTGCCTCTGGTCCTGTCACTGGGCACCACTGAGCAGAGCCTGGCTCCGCCCACTCTGCACCCTCCCTTCAGGTATTTATATACATTGATGAGATCTCCCCGAGACTTCTCTTTTCTGGGCTGAACAGTCTGAGACCTCTCAGCCTCTTCTCATAGGAGAGATGCTCAAGTCCCCTACTTGTCTTAGTGGCCTTTCACTGAACTCTCTCTAATATGTCCATGTCTCTCTTGTACTGGGGAGATCAGAACTGGACACAATACGTCAGATGTGGTTTTATGAGTGCTGAGTAGGAAGGAAAGTTCACCTCCCTTGATCTGCTGGTAACACTCCTAATGCAGCCCAGGATACCATTTGCCTTCTTTGCCACAAGGGCACATCTCTGTCTCATATTCAATTTAGTGTTCAGCAGGACTCCTAGATCCTTTTCTGCAAGGCTGCTTTCCTAATCTCCTTCTTGTCCTTCATGTGTCTGGAAATAACTTCCAGGATTACTTATTCCGTCACTTTACAGGGGAGTGAGGTGATGTCCATTGGCCTGTAGTTCCCCGGGTCCTCCTTTTGCCCTTTTTGAAGATAGGAGAGATAACAACAAAGGGACAGAGAACGCATGCATAATATAGATGGTTCCAAGTTCTGGTATCTGATGAAGTTCACTATAGTGTATTTAGAGACTACCAGCAGTTCAGGAGGTGTTGGTGGTATAGTTGAGAGCTTCTGGAAAATGTATGAGGTCCTAGAAAACCAGGAATGGGAAAATTTTGTACTTAATTTTCAAAAGAGAAACATGGAACCGCTCAGCTCAACCGCAATTCCTAAAAACGACTGGAAGAAATACTAAAGCTGTTGTCAGGCTCCTGGAAGGTACAACTAAGGCAAAATTGTCAAGAACAACTCATGTGGAACCAATCTAATCTTTTCTGACAGGGTTGTGTGATAGGAGAGAATCGGTACCTGTCATCTCTTGACTTTTGTGGAGCTATTACACTTGACATTCTCATATGGAAGCTAGATTACTCAGTTCTGGAAAAAACTGTAGCAGAGAAATGTACAAAAATGCATTTTTGCTTTAAGAATGCTTTAAGAATAGATACAAATAGTTTGCTGTAAAGATGGGTGATTATGGCCAGCTGAACTACCTCCTCTACAAAACCTTAGAATGACCTCAGAACCTCCTCCCCATTGAAGACTTTCTTTCCCTGTCCA
Organism: Limnodromus scolopaceus; assembly: GCA_028565335.1. Classification (NCBI taxonomy): domain Eukaryota; kingdom Metazoa; phylum Chordata; class Aves; order Charadriiformes; family Scolopacidae; genus Limnodromus; species Limnodromus scolopaceus. The sequence continues at coordinate 155,287,392 of JAOXNO010000001.1, forward strand.
AACTATCATCTCAGGTTGTTTCTTTCTGTCGTACCCATGGATGTCTAGCTATTTGACCAAGGTAAAGAAGGCAAGACCTCCTTATATGCTTCAATACTGTGGAAAATGCAAATGAATTGCTTGCAGATCAGGCTCTTATCCTGGACAACAGTTCTGAGTTCAGCCACATTCCAGATCTTTCTCAGAAGGAAGCCTGCAATCTAGTCATTCTGTTTATCTACTTATTTAAAACATTTGGCAACACGCTTCTTGGAATCAGTGCATGTCTTCACTCCTGAATCACCACCTTTCCAGCTTTGACAAATGCAAGTGTCTTATCCTCCAGGTATTCATCTAAAATGGTGTCGAAAGACAATTTCATAGAATCCCAGAATGGATGAGGGTGGAAGGAATCTCTGGAGGTCATCTGATCCAACCTCTCTGCTCCTATAGCCAGTTGCCAAGGAACACATCCAGACCACTTTTGAGTATGTCCAAGGAGGAAATCTGTTTTCCTAGTTTGATGCTTTGATGTTGGCAATCTCTGTATTTTGTCGCTGGCTTTCTGTTTTGTTTGTGTCACATAATGAAGAGAGTCTATTTTTTGTTAGGGCCCTTCAAAGTCTATCCCCACTTGGTATATCTCTCATATGCTATCACCTCCTATTTGCTTATGGTGCAAGCCTCAACCTTCAACATTTAACATTTTCAAGAAAAGCATCTTTGTGGAGTTTGTGGGTAGATATCCCCCTCGGATTAGAAAAAATTCCCTGCAGATATATGCTAAGTCACTGGGACTTCCTATTGGTCAAAGCAAAGGAAATAATTAGGCAATGTTGCTGATAGGCTGAAAAGTATGTCAGAAAGGAAAGCTTCTGTGGGATAAGAGTGAATTTTCTGGAATGTGGGTCTGCAGGGGCAGGAGCAGGAAAGGAGAGCGGAGTCCCAGCTGAAAAGATGATCTGAGGAGCCCTGTGGTTCACGTGAGCCACTCAATCCTTCTTTGCCAGTTTACTTTTTAACTTGCTTTTTTTGCCTCAGAATTGAAGTCTGCTCTCCAAACGTACATGGAAAACTGAAATTGAGAACAAGCTTTAGAGCCACGTGCCACAGCTTCCCAGTTTGCTATCATCTCCCCTCTCCAAATACTCTCTCCTGCCACTGTTGAAAATATTATTTATAGTGAGCTTGCTTATGTGATGAAACCACTGCCTGTCAGGCACATCAATATCTACTGCACTGGAAAGCAGATGTGAGCTAAATTTTTGGACAATAGTCTTGAGATTTCGTAGCGGCATAGTTAAATATATCTTGTCATATGGCCTATTTGAGCCAAGGGTGAGAGTGTGGAAGGGATTATGATTTTTATGTGGGAAGGTAAGGACTGGGAATAATAGTGCTACTGCATATTGTCAAAACCTTCGCTTCCAAAAAGAAGAGCCTTTTGAATAACATATAGCTAGGTGAAGGCTGTACCAGGAAATCCACACCAGGCACTAATTGGCAAGGGCATGAGGACTGTCTCGCCTTAGCAGCCTCCAGACAAACCTCGCTCCCAGCCTTCTCTGCTGCCTGAGCCCCCATCCCAGGCTTAGGTGTGGATGACTAAGACCCATGGGAACACCTTGGTCTCGTTTTCTCCATGGGAAAACTTCTAGCAATCAAGCTAAGCTTCCCCTGGAGTCAGCTTTCCAAGGATATATAAGCCACCTTCCACAGCTTCTGCTTCCTAACACCAAGGTGCTCCCTTGGGTTGCCCTCAGCTTCCTGGTATCCAATGACATGACACTTCTACTGTTCCCTCAGCAGCCCAGTGCCTGCAGTCCAGGACTGCCTTGCTGACCCCTTATCATCACCGTGTCCCACTATGCTCAGTGGCTTTTCCTAAACCCAGACCAGCACTCAGCTCAGTTGTAGCCAAATTTCTCACTGGGAAGCAGAATGTCTTTTCTCTTCGCTTGATGTTGGCAGCAGTTTCCCAGTGGCCCTCTTCCAGTCCCCAACACCCCAGGAACGTGTACAGAGTGACCCTTTATTGTCTAGACAAGGGCCCCAAAATTAATGCGGTCTCTGATTCTCCACTCATGAGAGCAAAGCTGGCATGAGACCACAGACTTTGATAAGGGACAGTGGTTGCATACAGTGGCACATGATGACTTTGTCCACGGGGCTGTGTATTCCTAAAAGTGAGTCTGGAGCCGATTTCCAAGGATACCCTTCCTGTCCTTCAAGAACCCTCCTTGCTGAGCCTTACCTCAAAGTCCTAAGCCCCTAAGCCTTTGCAACTCAGCCCTATCTCACTCCTCCTCAAGAAACACCTTTCAAATCATACATGTAGAAATCTTATGGCTCTTCTTGGTTCCTTTGGGATGTGGCTCCTTGGGATACTCTTTCTGCCCTCAAGAACTTTTCTGTTCCTCAAGCCTGGATCTGAGCGTCGCCGGTCTTGTCCCCATCACCCCCTGGGGAAGTATAGATGTCCTGGTTTTCTGTCCAGAAACCATGTAGCCGCTCTGCAGGAGGTCCCTGAAGACTACAGAACTTGAATGGGGACATTGGAAAGTGGATCACAATGACAGGTAAGAAGTATAGCCATTTGATATCACAGGAAGGGTTTTGGGAGGGTCTTTCTCAATGTGACAGCTGAGCCAAGTGAAATATCTTTCCTCTTCTGCATGAAAGAGTCCTGTATCTCCTGGCTGACACTGACTTGGGCCTCTTCTTATCTAATCCAGTTATGAACATGAAGCACAAGTTAGGAACGAAGTTACAGGGTGCCACTGAGAAACTAAAACAGGGTCAGCACAGCAGTCACTCAGTTTCTCAGTGAGGAAATGGGGAACAACATGGAAAAGGCTCATACAGCATAACCTAACTACAGAGTTTGCTCGATCATAAAGTGGGTGGTGAGAGCAATCTTGCTTTCAGGAAGGATTTCCCAAAATCCAGCTTTCTGCAGTGAAGGTAGAACTCTTCCTTGTGTCTTTTTCTGCCTTAAACTTATCACTCTCACAGCCTGGATCTGGGTGGAACCTTCACATTTGACTTACTCCACGCACTAGCCAGCACTGTTCAGTTCCCTAGCCCTTGCTGAGCTAGTCCCTGTTAGTTTAACAATAAATAACAGTGTTTATTGGAGCAAGATGTGGCTGGCTGCTGGTGATGTCATATCCAGTTTGTACAAATCCGCCAGAGAAGCGTGGAAGCTGCTAGGGGCTCTCCTGATGCAAATTCATTGTCTGTACTTCCACAGCTGCGTGCCAGATAGGGACGTCTTGGTTAAAAGAAAAGTAGATGAGTGAGCCTTACATCTGGTAATGCAGGAAAGAGACAAGAGGCTTCCAAATATTTTATTCTCTGTAAAGGCCCCTTTGTCCAAAGTAAGAGGCTTCCAAATAGCTTAATACCCGTAAAAGTCCCCTTGTCCTTCCTGTCCTTGATCTCCTGGTTTTTTGTTTGTTTTGATGTTACCAAAATAAAATTTTCCTCTTGGATTCCCACGTGGTGCTGCGGGATTCTTGCAGGACTCCCGTAGAAGTGGTGTTTCTCCAGAGGACATAGGGATTCCTGTCCTGTGGCGCAGAAGAGACCAGGATACTGCACTGCAGCAAGCATGAGCTACGCAGCAGGAACCCTTAAATTGCAGATATGGGGTGAGCTGACAGTTACGTATGTCATATGTCACAGGAGATGCATAGGCTGCCTCTGGGACTCGCTCCTCTGTGGCACCCTGCTCCTCCTATGTCTTATGGTCTTTCTTGACCTTATCTGTTCTTAAAGACAGTCTCTTCTCTGGGGCTGGAGGACCCTTCTGGGATGAGGAAAAATGTTCATTTCTTTTTTAGAACAAACATCTCCGTAAAGCTTTCTGCAGATCATCACCGCCTGTCTAATGCCAATTAATTATTAATCCGTTTAGAGCTGTAGGTACGTGTGAGTAACATATTTAAGCACAGAAATTTGGACAGGCTCTAATTTTAAGCAGATCTGGATAGATCAAATGCCTGGCTGTCCCCAGAGTCTTCACCCTTGCTGCTCCCTTGGGGTCCGGGAGCGGGTCACTGCCTGCACCCTGGCTGCAAACACAGCTCAGGTTCTTATGAAGACTTGAGGAGTTTTTCAGCCCAGCCTCCTTGCTGAATACTTAACCTAACATGAATTATTCAGACTGAGCTGGCCCCTGCGGGAAGGAGGTTGGAGAGGGTGAGGATGGCTTTCCTGGAGAGGTGCTGCTGAAACCCCAGCTCAGGGATGAGGAGGGTGAGAATGGGTTTAGCAGAAGGAGCCAGGGGACAACTGGAGGAATAAAAAGGAGGCACAGAGGAGGAGGGAAAAAAGAGGGAAAACAAGGGAAGGTTTTAGACTGCCCAAACTCCTGCCCTTCTCTTACCTGAACAGCTCCTGTGTGTGATTATTTCAACCAGGACCTTTGGGCAGCAAATGCCAAGTCCAAATCCTTTTTTCTTATGTGCTTAATTGAATTGAAAATTAAAAATGGACCAGTTCTGGCACTTGGCTGGACTTTTATTGCCAATGCTCAAAAAGGAAACAGCAGCTTAAGGACAAATAGGTTTCTCAGCTCTTTGATATTTCTCAGAGCCGTGTCACCAGATGGGAGAAGTGGTGGCACTGTATGGTGCAAAATCTTGGGAAAGCCTCAAAGAATCCCAGGCTCGATATAGATCCAATTATGCTCAGGATGGTCTCCAGAGTCTAGGACTAGGACGTGTTATTCTAGCGTACCACAGCAAACTATGAGCTCGCCTGAGAATCAAATACCAATGGAAAAAAAATAAAAACCACATTTCCATGATACCAAGGCAGTCTGGGAGGAGAGAGAGTGCCTGGGAACAGCATATTATAGGGAGTTCATGTCTGTAAGGGAGCCGTGCTAATGATTTCCCAGTGGGTGGAACTGGAGAGGAAGTCTTATCTCCAGACTCCTCAGAGATAGTCAGTGGGAAACCACCGGCTCCAAAGCTAATTTTTCTGACTGACTAATAGAAGTGCAGAAGTCACAGATATGGTATGTGCTATGTGTCAAAGTTAAAACAGTTTTCACCAAGCCTGAATCATAACTGCATGAATTCAGGCAGAAAACCTTATAGGGAATGCAAGGATAATGACAAAAATAATAGGAAGAGAAATAAAAGATGCGATCCAAGGAGTCACCCAACCATCTGAAATCCTACTACATTTAATTTGCTTCTGAGAGAAGTGTTCTGTTATGGCAGACAGACAAGGATACATCATTGGTTGAAGTAAATCAGCATGGCTCTTCTGAAGCCAGCAAAGCCATATTGATTTACATTATTTGATAGTCTCTGCTTGAAAATTCATCATTATAACAAATACTATAAAACTCCAGGTTTGTCACTGGAGGAGAGCCTGTAGGGATGACAGAAAGGAATCATCCTTTCTGCTTGAACAAAAAGATGACTCAAATGGGAAACTGTCTTGCATCAGTCTGCCTTCCAGATATGATGCCACAGTGTTATAAGGAACAGCAGTATGGGCTACAATCCTGGAAACCAGCTGAGTGGCCAAAACCTAGGAATGCCTGGAAGCTGGGAATGTCAAACAGGAAGGAATGGCAAAAAAAAGAGGACTTGTAAACAGGACAAGTGTGTAAGTGTTTTACTGTCTGTATGCTCACTGCCAAAGAACTGCATGGATGGATTTCTACCACAGGGCTAGCAAAAGGAAGTTGGACAGTCTTCATGGAATCTGGATGAGGAACATGGTAAAGACCCAGACTCACCTGGAGAAGGGACTGAAGGGCCAAATGCTTTCTTTAAGGTCTGTTCTAGGCTGGAAGAGGAAGGTTGATTGAAGGTTTGGGCTTCGTAGGAATGGAGAGACGACTTTCATTCATAGCCTGTTTCTGGAGGTAGCACATCTCCAGGGAATGGGCTGTGTTTGGGTTTGGAAATGCTATGTGCTTGGCCTCAGCATGGGGCTTGCCATGCTCCAGAGTCCTGCAACTTATCAGTAATCTAGGGAACAAGTCCTGATACACACCCTGTTTCTGTTAATAGTGCCTTTCTTTTTGCAAACAGGGTTCAATTCTTTCTTCCTCATTGTCTGAGTGGGGACTGTTAGTAAATGTCATCTTTATACATTTATTACATGCCACAGGAGGTTGCTTTATACTATAGTACAATTATATACAATGGAGGGAGCACAGAAGCTAAATGAGCAAAATCATATAGGAATCCATAGAGCTTGTCTTTGCTGTGGTAAACACACACTAAAACCAGCAAGCTCATAATCAACATTATTTGTTATTCAAAAGATCTCCCAAGCCACTTCCATCAGATATACAATGTTGGGGGAGGAGAATCTGCTCTTATTTTCCAAGACATATAGCAGATGGCTTATGTTTTATGAATGAAGAAGACACCACATGTACCTATACATATACACACACATCAACATATGGGCACATGACCAAGCTTAAGCAGTGCATGTCTTAGTCAAAAGTACTATTGTATCATGTGCTTTTTGATAGGAAATTTGCTTTGGTTCTTCTTCTTGAACTTTGGCAAGCTGGTTTTTCCATCTCTTTTCTCTTGATGTTGTCACAGTAGCATTCTCACGTTATTTACCTAGAAGTCTGCCTTCTGAAATACATCTGCTGATCCCTGCTCAGCCTAAACTCCCCCCCACTCCCAGCCCCTTTTTGTGTGCCTGTAGGAATTTGTTTCTGTTTTTAAAAACAGAGAAGAAATTATAGCGTGTGATCTGATAATGAGACTTTGCAGAAATCTCAACTTTTGACACAGGTGGCCTTTATTTTTGCACCTGTAAAATTCAGATTCAAAATTTCCTTTGCTCTGCTGCAAGGCCTGATTTCCCAACTTTGATTAAGTCCTTGGAATGGGAAAATAATCGTGAAGTATACAGAGAGGTAAATTAGTCTGGGCAAAAGAAATATGCTTTAATGTGGCAAGACTGAGTGAAATAGCTGAGGTTGCACAAGTGTTTTGAGACAGTGCTAGGCTTTGCAGCCAGACCCTTTGTGCTACAGGATTTCCCCCGAAATTGTGGGGAGATTATCTGCCCAGCTGGCTGACTACTAGACTTAACTGAACGCACACTTCAGCTTAATTGTCTTTGGTGCAACAACCACCTTACTAAATGCAGAAATATAATGATATTAGAAAGTTATGAACCCCAAAAGGTAGAATTCTCACCAGTGGCTAACTAAACATGCAGACTTCTTACATACGTTGTTTTGAACAGGACCATTATAATATGGATTGTATATTCAAGACTGAAAACAGGGCTGGAATCCTCGGAGAGCCTCAGAGTGACTCAGCCAGCATAAAGGATTTGTCACGTTGTCCTGAGGATATGACAGTAATTTATACTGATATGGGCATGATGACAGTGAGCCACATCCCGCAGACCCTACCGAGACAATACAGCCCTTTTGCCAGGGGAGGTCTGCGAGAGAGATAATGATAGTCCTAGCATCTGAATCTGTAGCAAGTTGGCACAAGCCCAAAACAAATCCGTAGACGCTTCCTTTAAAAACCCTGGTATCAAATTGGATCTGTGGGTGGAAGGGAACAGGGGGGCTGGATTGTTATCCAAAAGGTGTGACCGTGTCTGGCCGCAGGAACCGTATTGAATGCTGGTTTCCCCAGGATCACAGAGTAACCATGTTGGAAGTCATCTCCCTGCCCCTGGGGTCCTTCCCATGGGATGTCCCACAGACCCCTGCCTTCAGCTGAAAGTGCCTCTGGTGACTGCTGCTCTGCAGCATGGCTGGTTGTCAGCCTCTTCAAAGGCTCAGCCTGGCAGCCAGCTCACATTTTGTCCCAGTTTTCCTGGGTTTCAACATCCTTGCCCTTCCCCACAAATATCCGAAACAGAGGGGAGATTTTCTCCCCACAAGCTGACTTTTCAATTTTGTTCTTATTGTAGGGGCTTCTCCCTGGAGCTCCCCAGCAAGACTGCAGAAAACTCCCAAATAAAAAATTTATTTAAATGGCTTCCTACCTCAAACCTGCATGCTGGGCACTCACTTATAGAGCAGTATGGCCATGGCCTTGGTTACCTAATGGAAGGGCTTGAGAGTCAGCCATAAGGGTTAAAATAATGTCTGGTAACCCCATTTCTGCCACTGAGCTATTCATAACATATAAATACATGTGTACATATATTTGTGCATGTGTTTGTATATTTATACAGTCAGGGTATACAGAATGCACCGAGATGTTCTAAACATAGGGAGAACGATTTGTACCCCAAAATTGCTTTCTTGTCTTAAGCGTTTGCCATTTAATTTCGGGTGCAAGTTCATCCTGAATGACTCAGTGGTGTGACGACAGGATGCACTCAGCTGTTCGCTTTTGAGTATGAAAAGCCTCAAGAGACGTCAATCAAGCTTTCCTAGTGAATTTCCACTTACATCAAACTTCCGTATTTTTGCGCATGCTCAAGATGCACTGGGTTTTTAAACAGAAAAGTTGCAGAGCCAGAGCTATACAACGGTATATCAAATAAAAGTATGCCTCCAGTTGTAATTAGCAACTAAAGAATTTACGCAAACTTCATACCAACGTACATGGAGGATTTAAACCCAGAGTATACAGCAAAAATTTGGGCACCACCCGAAGGAAAGAAAAAGGAAGGCATCACAGTTCCAGAGTCCTCATCGAGCAGTACAGGTGGAGAAGAAAGTGGGATTTGGTCCAAATTTGGTGAAGGCGCTGATGTTCATTATCTAGAAAACTGACATATTATCTCTTTCTCCATGTTTTTAATTCTAGCAGAGAGTTTCTTTCCTGTACGTTATTAAATGCCTGAGTCCCGCTGTGTGAGTGAGGCCTCTGCCATCCCTTCTTGATCAGCTGCTCTTGAGGAGTGCCTGCTTCCCTGCATTTCTGTAATTTGTGTTCCTGTCTAACTAAGGCTTGGGTAGCCGTGTCAAGAGTTAACCCCCTCCACTGGCGTAGCTTGCAGGGTCACCACAATACATAAGCTTTCCCACCACCTCTAGATGTTCTCCCCTGGGAAGTATCATCCTATATACTATATGTATATATAGTATATACATATAACACTTGGGAACTCTGGGAAGGCAACAGCCTCCGTGACCTTACAGGCACAGAGAGCATGTGATGTAAGTGGGAACTTCCCCTGAAAGGTTGCTGCAAGATTTGTCCCATGTGGATTACGTGCTATGATTATATACATTAAAGTGTTCAGAGTTTAAAATACACTCCAGATGCTTTTTTCCTGCCCTTTTCTCCCACTCAGTTTGACTTTTCCCCAGTTGATTGATGCTCATAGTTTATATTCAGAGATTCAGTATTTTGCTTACTTACCAGATCAGCCTTTTTCGGCATGACAAAAACTGCCCTGTAAGCCTGGGGAAATGCAATATCATATGCTGAGAAGCTGCGGTGTATCAGAATGAGATGAGCAATCAGAGTGTGAGTGTTCAGCTGTACTCAGCACCAGACAAGCTCTGGGTTTTGTGAAGTCAGCAGGAGTTTTCCCAACAACCCTAAAAGCTCAGAATCAGGCCAGTGGTAGGAAGCACTGACAAATGTAATCTATCAAAGAACGGGAAATTATTCCTTCTGCTATGATTTTGACTTCTTTTTATTATTTTTTTTTTCTTTTTGCATGTTTCCTAACCCATGAAAGTTTTAGGCTGATATTGGTCCCAGGTCATCTGCTTGGTTTGCATTTTAACTCTACGTTTCTTTGACTGCTTAGTGGTAGGTAAACACCACAAAGATCCAAAAATACCCCCATCAGTTTCTTGCTGTCTGCCTTTGCGCTGCAGCTCACACCTGTCCTGCTCCCCAGAGGAGGAAGCAGCACGGTCTTTTTCTATAGAGAAGGGCTCACAAAGGTGGCTCCCTATGTGCCAATTCTATGTATAGCATTTAAACACGAAAGGAAGAAACAAACGCACCTGGGATGTGACTCAAAGAAGGGCAATAGTTAAGAACAGTTTCCTCCTATGGCATCTTTCAGTGCCTGTGAGATGCCAAGGAAGTTTTTAGATCTCTGGGCTCCCTTTAGCTCTGGGATCTAAAAACTCTGGGCAATTTTATGGGATCTGCTTCACACATCCAGGATGGAAGAAAAAGGCAATACATAAACATATTCAAGAGGATATGCAGGGAAATGATGATATGAGGAAGGAGGAGGGCTGACAGGCAGCTCCCTTTTCAGGGTGACTGCAAAAAACCTCCACAGCCCCCACTTTTGTCTGATTCATTCAAATAGTTCTTCCTATATCTAGTTATTTACATATTAAGAGGAATAATATTATTCGTGCTAGGGATGTGCATGGTTACTCAACAGAGGTACTAAGATAAAGGAGTGTTTCTTCTGATGCATTGAAATAAGAAACATATATATATTCCCAGCCTTAAACATAGTTGGTTGTAGACACCACATATAAAGAGTCATTCATCAAGGACTGGAGCCCATTAGAGAGCTGGATTTCCCTGCCTTGTCCTATCTTTCCTGGCCATCATCCTGCTTTCTCATCAGCCAGCAACGAACATTCCTCTAAGTTCTGCTATAACATCGGCCCCTGAAATTGATTCTCCACAGCTCTATAAGGAAAGAAATCTACTTATTGCTGCATAGGATCACTGGTGATATTGCAACTCAAGATCCCTTGAGGTCTGCCCAGGATCTCTTGGCTGGTATCTCATGCAGGCTCTTAAGAGATTTTTTTGACAAACCCCATCCCATCTGCAAGGAAGTCACTTGTTCCCTGGGTCCTCTCCAGAGAACAGTCACATCCATTTGTCCATATATTCCCTAAAACCATCATTGACATTTTAGCGAACCACATGTGCTAATGCTGCTCTTACCTAGTTGGGGTTTTTTTTGGGTTTTTTTTTTTGTGTGTGTGTGAAAGAACTTTTTTGATTGGTTATGGGCCAGAAGAAGCAGCACAACTGCACTGAACATATGCACCTCACTGGCACAGTAGACCAAAGTAAATACAACATACAGAGCATAAGACAAAGGGAACTCCAAAATCATCAGGCCCAGTCTTCACCTATCATAGGTCCCATACTATTCCTTGCTACTCTAGCCCCACTTGTTATTTCAGCAACGTTATTTTTCTACTGTCTCTGTCTCAATTTTTTGCTCCTGCACAGACAGAATATTCCCCCTGTCCCAGACTTCACTCTTCTGGGCTGAGAAAAACATGGTATTAACAACTCCACCTATAATATATTCTTTATATATATATTCTTAGTATATTCTTTAAGTGTGACCTTCCTAATAGTTTTTCTCTCTTTCAGCTCACATTCATCTTTCTTGAACTTGTATCTCCTACTGCACACGGTAGTACAGATGATATCTCATTGATGCTTAATGCGGTGGCATTAATACTTCTCCATTTCTGCTAGACATACTAATGTTTAAGGATTGCATTTGCATTTTTCACAGGCTCATCAAATTGGTGACCTATCATAATCACAACAATAACTAATACTACCAGGTCCTTTTCTTCCTTTGTCCTTTCTACAGTCCCCCTGGTTTACAGCAGAACATTTTGTTATTTGTCTGTATGTACATGATTCCTGCCTTTCATGCTTTTGCATGCAATTTCGTTTCTATTATGGGAGTCGGCAAAGTCATTAATTTTTTCCCCTTATGATATTTAAACCCATGTACCAAAGTGTCTTTAGCGCATTTCAACAGCACACTCTCACGTTGCATCAAATTTATTTGTGAAAACATTCAAAAGAGTAGTTTCCAGACTGAACCTTGAAAAATTCTGCTCATAATCTCCTTCCAGCCAACAGTTCTCTTTTCACTAGCTTCATCTTCTGTTTATCTGCTGCCTTCTACCTTACACTTCCTGTCCCAATACTGATCTTTACTAATCGTTTCCAATGCAACACCATACCATAGGCTTTATAGAACAACAGATATATCTCCTTTTCCTGGAAAATCAATCCCATCAAGAAAAGATATCACATATAATACAACTTTGATAAACACGTGGGGTTCTAAATCTTGTTCTTCATTCTTCTCCATATTTTTATTGTTCTTACCTTTAAAGCCTATTCTAAAGCCTTATCTGCCAGAGACCACAGCAATTATCCACCAGAGTTACTGAGACCAGACTGATGATCCACCATAACACAGACTATATTCCCATTTTCTTAGAAAAGGTGGCACAAAGGGCCCCATTTGCTATTTTCCATTCTGATAGCACCACCTCTGAATGTGAAAATGTCCTGAAGACCCTTGCCACTGGGCCTGCAGTTGCAAAATCTGTATTCTTTCTGGACAATTGACTCTAGCCCAGATGCTCTGTGCTTTTTGACCTGAGCACCTTCAGTTCTCTGAATTTGGCTTTTCTTGTCCTTGTTGCAGCGCTTTCAGTTTAATTGGTGTTGCTGCCTTTACCTCCTTGTTTTATATTGACCTTCCTATTGAAGGCAGACTGAAAACAGTCACTGAATTTGTGCATGGTGTCGACAGTGTTGTAGACTCATGCTCATTGCCTCCCCCTCCAACTGAACAGCGGTGATTCACATCCCCCTGATCAATTCTCTTCATGGAACATGGATGCCTGGTCCTCCAGGCCACATACTGGAGAGGTCACTAAGTCTTGAATTTTTTTTCCCATGCTTTGGATATTTTCATAATCTTGCACTGAGTTGTGCATTGTCTGTGGTTCTGGTAGAAATATCCCAGCCCACAGATAAAGAGTTAAGTTTCTCAGAGAGCCCCAGGCATGATTCTTAATATGCTACATCTCTTCTCTGATAAACCATATATCTTTCCCCATGTTTAATACTTCTATTCAGGAGTGGCCATCTTCGGACACCTTAATTTAGGTGGCAAAGTGTTGGTGCCTGCACCCCATTGTAAGCAATGGACATATAGTAATATACCCAATGAAGTCCAGAGGTCCCTTCAACTCCCCTGATAATACATAGAGTTCAACTGAATTGCCTTGACACGGGTCTCTAGTGACATTTGAGATGCCCAAAGTGTTTCACATGGCCTCAAACTACCACGTCCAGCAGTAAATAGTACTGAACTATGACCGGTGTTGTACATTTCAAAGGAAAAGAAGCAGGAGAAAAGAGTAAATAGGGAGTAAGTATCCAAATATTAGAATTTATATTTTTCTACTAACAAGTAAAATGAACTTTACACTTTTTTCTCCACGTGGTTTTGTCTGTTCATGGTTTTTTTTGAAAGCCCTCAAGTGATTATTCCTGTAGGTGATCTGCTCCCTCAGGACGTGTCAGGGAATATGGATGGTTTGTGATGCTTCCACACAGCTGCATGTTGTGCTGCAATATGCTTATGTGCTCACTTCTCTTACCGAGACGTAACTGTCCAGAACACTATAAATTTTATCTTGAGATGCTTAGAGTCACTACTTCATATGTACATCTATCTCCCACCCACACTGCATCAGCAACGGCAACGATGAAATAAAGAAAGGTCCTGAAACGCAGCTAGTAGAGCTCAACTGTATTTCCTTATCTTCCACAATTTGCAACTAATTTCATTTTTTTGTCTTTGCAATTTGTTTCTGTCCTGGATTTTACACAGGTCTGTGCATCTTTCTTTTTGGCCACACCAGAACAAGCGAGATTTGTAGAAGTAAGATGATATACTGCTGACTAAAAAGCTGTCAGGTTTTGACAAATATGTATTCTGGTCCAGAGAGCAAGGATCTGCTCTACCAGAACTCTTGTAATAAGCTGTGGTAGCACATCTTACTGCCTTCCCAAGGAAAACAGGGGCTCTTTCAGCCTGCTGGCAGGGGTGTTGATGCACATTTGCACTGGCCATTCTCTGCTGAGGCTGGAGGTAGAAGAGCCGGTCAGGAAGGGTTTCTTGACTACAGAAGAAATAGTAGGATGTGGGGAAAGTAGTAAGGTCTATAGTGCCATAAAGAGAGTTTCTGCTTTTTTTTGGCTTCAGAGCAGGTCCTGTGCTGGCTGGAGGCCAGACCAGAGTGATTTCTCTGTACCTGAAACCAATCTGTTCTGGACCTCTGCAGTAAATGTGGAGGATTCAGTAACTGAAAATGCAAAGGGCTGCTTCTCTCTACCAGCTGTGAAGACAGCCAAGTGCTAACTCTGCTCTCACAGCACTTAATACGTTGATTAAAGATTATTACAGCATGAGGACAGATCTGAGGAAATATAGTAGGCCTATCTAGTTACAAAACCGGGATAGGATTACAGTACTCTTCCATTTCACCCAGAAAATAGCAAGATTTCTTTTCAGATGACATGCACCTTTTTACTCTAGAGATAAATATGTGTTAAAGTCAGTGATGAAGAGAAACAGAAAACAATATCAAGGTAACCTTTTGTAGATAGATGTCATACTTTATATTAGGGTATTGAGTATTCATTCCACCTGCCAGCCTTGCCTTCCCTATATCCTCAGACTATCACCGCTACAGGAACATCACTAATACAGTAATACTAATATATTCATCTACACAGTCTTTAAGGATTTCTTTTCTGTGTATTTTCTAGATGGAGAAAAAGGGAATTCTTCTTCAGCTTCAGTTTGGAGGAAATTTGCAACAACCCAAATCCCATACAAGAATTCTGATTTTTTTTTTTTTTTTTTTGTATGACTAAAACAGACTAAATCTTCTTAATAGTATTTTGGTATCTTTTCAAGTTGGAAACCGTTCTACTTCTGATTAATTCATACTGCCATGTGAGTCCTAGAGCTATGCAGATAAGCTGAATGCATCACACTACAATATCTGTGCTGTAAACCTAAGGGTATTCAGGGGCTTTTCAAGTGAATGCACATTCATACGTGAAGTAGGCAACACAGAGTGAATGAGCTACATTATGTGAATGTGCTCAACAGCTGAAAAATGAACTATGTCATGGATTTCAGCTCCATGGAGTGAGCAGCTGAATTGGATGGTGACACTGAAAGATTGTTCTTCTGTGTGACTCAGTTTGATTCACTGGCCTGACAATGCCCTCTTCTTTGTGGATCCTGCGCACCTGTAGATGCACAACAGTAACAAAGGTCTAATTCTGGCAGTTAGCAAAATCCAAACTATTAGCCTGCAGAAGTAAGTGCAGCAATTTTTCTGACATTGATGCTGTTTGCAACACTCATTATATGTTAAGAATAGCATTACACTGATGTGTTTTTTGAAAGCTCAGTTCCAAGATCTTATGTCAGAAAAATATTCATGTTGAGTTCAATGGACTCCCAAGAAAATTATAGAAAATATAAGATTCCTAGACTGTAAAACTGCAAACTCGAAGCCAAATAGAATGGTAACTGTTTTTGCCCTCAGGCCACTTTGTACTAAATTCTTTGCAAGATAAATAACAGCAAGCCACTAAATAAATATTACAGATTTCTCAGGAAATCTGAGATGACATTCCCAAGTAAAACCACAGGAAATCCCTGTGGACTTCAACCATAGATTTTCTAATTGATAGACCCTCAAATAAATATTAAAACAGAATGCACAAATTACATTCTCCTTGCGGCTTGAGATCTGCACTGAGCTGTCAGAATATTAAAGCGGTCTGTACCCAGGTCGTTAATAAAGAGAATAGTGGCTGTCACTGAGGTAAAGGAAAAAGGGAAATAACCCTTTGTTGAATAACTTCAGCAAAGGCAAGTGTAGGGAGCTGCACCTGGGGAGAAATAACCCCATGCACCAGTACAGGCTGACCTGCTGGAGAGCAGCTCTGAGGAGAAAGACCTAGGTGTCCTGGAGGACAATAGGATGACCATGAGCCAACAATGAGCCCTTGTGGCCAAGAAGGCCAATGGCATTCTGGGGTGCATCAAGAAGAGTGTGACCAGCAGGTAGAGGGAGGTTATCCTGCCCCTCTACTCTGCCCTGGTGAGGCCCCATCTGGAGTACTGTGTCCAGTTCTGGTGGAGTCCCCAGTTCAAGAAGGCCAGGGAACTGTTGGAGAGGGCACTGCAGAGGGCTACAAAGATGATGAGGGGCCTGGAGCACCTCTCCTATGAGGAAAGACTGAGGGACTTGGGTCTTTTTAGTCTAGAGAAGAGAAGACTGAGGGGGGATCTGATCAATGCTTATAAGGGAGGGCATCAAGAGGACGGGGCTGGTCTTTTTTCAGTGATGCCCAGGGACAGGTCAAGAGGAAATGGGCACAAACTTGAATATAAGAAGTTCCACTTAAACATGAAGAGGAACTTCTTTACTTTGAGGGTAGCAGAGCACTGGAAGAGGCTGCCCAGTGAAGTGGTGGAGTCTCCTTCTTTGGAGACATTCAAAACCCACCTGATTCCTGTGCAAACCTGCTCTGGGTGGACCTGCTTTGGCAGGGGGGTTGGACTAGATTATCTCCAGTAGTCCCTTCCAACTCCATATCATTCTGCGATTCTGTGAACCGTCTACCTGAAACCAACTAACCAATTTTTGCTGTGATCCTTAGTTTTACTGTAAATCAGGATTTCAAAAGGACATAAATCATTCCACATGGAAGAAAAACTACCCCAGGTTTATATTACAGTAGAAATGCTGACACCTTCTTGGAATTCATTTTTAGCAATAATTATACGTGAAAATGCCACTGAGAAGCCATAAATCTTCAAAGCCTACTGCACATCCTCAGAAATATGCAAGAATTTATTGAAAGCCTCTAGATGTCATGTGTGAATTACTGGGCCAAAATAAAAATTCAGCTGAGATGCTAGAGCATATTGCTGGATGTATGTTGATAAATGATGTGTTCTACATTCTTGTTTGAGATTGGATTAAGTAGTTCAAACACACAAAAATGTAGAGATGTTCCTGATTCAATGTACAGCAGTTATGTCAGGTGGTGACTAAGCCTGGAAGCTAGGCTGCTGAGTTCCTTACTATGTGATCATTGATGCAGCACAAAACCCAAAATGTCAAACGAAACAACACAGGATTCAGAAAAGCTCCTTGAAGGGCCCGGCCAAAAAGAGTGAGCAAGATGGAAGAGGCCATGCAAGGAGAAAATAAAAGAAAAGAAAGCTTTGTTTCTGAGTGCTGCCTCTTCAGGACAACAAGTTTAAGCACCATGTGTTTCTTGAAGTACTATGGAATTATTTTTTGTATCAACATTTTCTTTTAAGTACACAAATTCATAGAGAAAGAGTATTGGCTAAATCAAATGCATAGAATGTATCATGCTCTGGCTGCCTGTTCAGATACACGGTGGAAGAAGATTTTATTTCAGCAGTGGTGGTAAAGTACATACCTAAAGAGGTACTTCATTTAGGAGAAGTGGTTTGTGAGGCACCAACATTTTAAGTGCCCGTTCCAGCTGGTCAGCACGTCATCCCTGCTGAGCTGAACACATCTAAAGGGGCATGTAAAACTGGGAACGGTCTTCTCTGTGCGAATCTTACTCCCACTTCTGGGGCTGTGTGTGCTATTGGACTGTGGGCTGAGGAACGTATCTGTGAAATGCATCTTCTCCGCTTCCAGAATTCACCTTAAGGCAATATTCTGAATTTCTCTCTTCAAACTGCTAAGTTTGAGTTTAAAATAATCCTTTGCAGGGATACAAGCACAAGGAAATCATTGTGACAGCTTTCAAAGCTGTCTGAAGGATGATGTTTGCCGCCATTTTTCTCTTTTGTCTTTCAAATGGCAGCTACCAAGTGGAACCCTTTTACTTGGCAAACGTGTATCTAGATTATGTTGGAAGAGATGTTGAACTAAAATTAGTAATAATAACAGCAAGGACAGCTTACTAGTGTCATTTACTTAATATAAGTTGAGTCATTTTATATCTAAATACCTGTGACCAGGGCACTTCGGAATGCCATAAAGCAAAGATAAAGTGCAACACAAACTTAAGAAGTTCACTCTCCTAAAAATTACAACTTTATGAGCCCACTCAGTATGTGACAGTGGGTAAAGAAGATGGCAAGGGATGGGAAGGTATGAAGGATTCATATTGGAAGCATAATAAAGGACATCATTAACATGAATATTCCTAAAAGCAGGCTGCAGATGTCTAAAAGGTGGACTCAGGCAGAGGCACAGTGAATTATAGAATCATAGAAGGGTTTGGCTTAGAAGGGACCTTAAATATCATCAAGTTCCAACTCCCTGCCATGGGGAGGGACACGTCCTACTAGACCAGGTTACTCAAAGCCCCATCCAGCTTGGCCTTGAACACTTCCAGGGATGGGGCATCCACAGCTCCTCTGGGCAACCTGTTCCAGTGCCTCACCACCCTCACAGTAAAGAATTTCTTCCTAATATGTAGTCTAAATCTCTCCTCTTTCAGTTTAAAACTGTTACACCTCATCCTATTTCTACACTCCCTGATAAAGAGTCCTTCCCCATCTCTCCTGCCCCCTTTAAATACCAGAAGGCTGCTCTAAGGTCTCCCCAGAACCTTCTCTTCTCCAAGCTGAACAGCCCCAACTCTCTCAGGAGAGATTCTCCAGTCCTCTGATCATCTTTGTGGCCCTCCAATCATCTTTGTGGCCCTCTGTTGGACTCATCCCAACAGGGCCATGTCATTCCTGTGCTGGGGACTCCAGAGCTGGATGCAGTACTCCAGGTGGGGTCTTTTTCACTCCAGTGAAAACATTTTTAAAAACTGAGAGGCTCCTGTTAGTGTTCCTGCCCTAAGGAAGGTGGGTAGGTGGGCAGGCATGAGCCCAGGTGATGTGCAGGACCCTGCTCTCCACCTGAGTGAGAACACGAGAGTAACTTGAGAGTTACTTGAGAGAACATGAGAGTAACCTCACTTGCCAGGACCTTGGCTAAGCATGTGCTTAAATGTTCTGTTACACTGGTCCAGGGCACCAGGCCATCTCTTCCATCTGCAGTTCACTGAAGTCAGAGCTATTAAAAACAGAGATGAAAAGGACTACTGAGTCTTGAGCAAGCACAGAGTGACACCAGACCTGCTAGGAGAGGCTCATGGCCGCAAGGGCATGCAAAGCTCAGACTTGGTCAGACCAGCAGCATACTGCCTCATGAGGGCTGCCAATGAATCACACGAAAAAAGGACACCATCAGGTGTCCAGGAACAGGACACAGTTCACAGGGAGATGAAAACATGAATTGACTTCCATGCACAAAATGCTGATATAAAATATGCTCAGAAGTCCTTCTTGCAATTTAAATAAAAAAGGCTTTTTAACATTTGTTCTTGAAGTGTTAAAGGAGAGTGAAAGAGGTGAACAGGAAGCAAGGAGAAAGGAAAGGAGAAAAGCAAGTCCCACCTCCTCCTCTGCTGTAGGTGCTTCTGTGGTAATGTAGGACAAGATGGGCATGGGCATAGAAGCAGACCAGCAAAAATTGTGAGAAAGAACTAGTGGCCTAACTCATTTAAATGCCAGGAATCTTCAGGTGCATTATATATTCAACTTATTGTTGGTTTTATGGTCAGAAGCCAATTTTGTCTTAATGAAAATAAAGGAAAGTGCTGAAGTTCAGAGGCTATGCAAATGGAGATTAATATACACTTTAAAAAAGGTTATTTAACATTTTTACTGCTTTCAAACTATAATGCTTTTTGATTTTGAACATTTTCAGGATTATTAGCTTTGCTCAGATTTAATACAAGAAATTTATACTTATGAAATGGAAAGACAAGCATGCAAAAATTATTGCAGGAAGTGCATTGCAGGGTGAGGACTGTATATGGATGCTGAAAGACTCCATATATTTAAAGACAGTCATTTTAGCGATAATGATGACTGAGTCATCACCACATACTGCATGTCTGTGTGTGTCAAAATAGGAGTAATAAATGTAGTCATAAGGCAAATCTGTGTGACTGAGTAATGAAGAGGCTGAAGAAGACCTAATAGCTGGAGTAATGATGGCTGGGAGGGTTGCTTGTTATGATAATATGTGGTTTGCTTAATGAGGAATGGGCACAATAAAAGAGTCAAGATTTTGCACTGCATATTATAAACCAAGAGACTAAGGAAATATGGCCAAAGACAGCATGTGGGTAGATTTTGAATAGTTTATGGTATATGCTCAGTGCATCAAGTTAGAGCTAGTGAGGTGATAGGGAATCCTTCTTCCTGGAATGCTAGCATCTGTGGCTTCCACAAAGTTTGACCCCACACTTCAGTGTTGGGACCAGTTACAAGTGGCGTTCCACAGGGGTTGGTACTGGGACTGAGGCTGTTTAACATCTTTGTCAGTGACTTGGAGGGGGATTGAGCTGCACCCTCAGCAAGTGTGCTGATGACACCAAGCTGTGTCGTGCAGTCAACACACTGAAGGGAAAGGATGCCATCCAGAGGGACCTGGACAGGCTTGAGATGTGGGCCTGTGCAAACTTCATGAAGTTCAACAAGGCCAAGTGCAAGGTTCTGCAACCGGGTCACAGCAATTACAGTTACAGGATGGGTGGAGAATGGATTGAGAGCAGCCCTGAAGAGAAGAATTTGGGGGTGTTAGTAGATGAGAAGCTACTAGTTAGTAGATGAGTAGATGTTAGTAGATGAGAAGCCGGCAACATGTGCTGGCAGCCCAGAAAGCCAACTGCATCCTGGGCTGCATCAAAAGAAGCATCAGCAGGTCTAGTGAGGTGATTCTGCCCCTCTACTCTGCTCTCGTGAGACCCCACCTGGAATACTGTATCCAGCTCTGGGGCCCTCAACATAAGAACGACATGGACCTGTTGGAGTGGATCCAGAGGGCTGCAAAAATGGTCAGAGGGCTGGAGAACCTCTCCTATGAAGACAGGCTGAGAGAGCTGGGCTTGTTCAGCCTAGAGAAGAGAAGGCTCTGGGGAGAACTTAAAGCAACCTTCCCGTACCTGAAGGGGGCCTACAGGAGAGATGGGGAGGGACTCTTTATCAGGGAGTGGAGTGATAGGATGAGGGGTAATTAGATTAGATATCAGGAAGAAATTCTTCAGTGTGAGGGTGGTGAGGCACCGGAACAGGTTGCCCAGAGAAGTTGTGGGTGCCCCATCCCTGGAGGTGTTCAAGGCCAGGCTGGATGGGGCTTTGAGC
>JAOXNO010000001.1:155308443-155335885 GCA_028565335.1 Limnodromus scolopaceus
CTAAGAAATATAGTAAGTTCAACTCAAACATTTTCATTTGCTTTCATTTTAGTATCCTTCACAGTTTATTTGGCATTGCTAAAGCAGCACCACCTGGACAAACTATTCAGGCAAAACCTTCACGAGGGTCAAGAATTAATCAAGAAGATATCTAGCCCATGATAAAAACCTCTTGCAATAGAGAGGGAGTTTAACTTGAGATTATCTCATGCCTTGTTGTCACCTAAAAAGTACAGCATCAAATAAACTCAACAAGCTCACATGTTCTTCCCTGGTAGATGTTCAAATGCTCAAAAAGTGAAAACAGTCACAACGTTGACACTGAAACATACCCTGCTCTGCTAAAGCTGTCTGGAACACAGAAATAACTGTTATGACTGTCAACTGCTAATATTTAACTAACTAGCTAGCTAGGTTTATTTGGTTTAGTTGTTGGCTGCTAGGTCTGTTTGTTTAAAAATTTAAAATAAATAAACAATAGCAAAACCAGTTTCTTGGCTCAATTTCACGTGTTGGTAAACTGATATTGTAGCTTAAAACCACAGAATTGTACTCAACCAGCTTAGTAACTAATGCCATTTATCATATTCTGCTAACAGATAACTATGTTGATGCTTTAATAATACTGTATTCTGAAGAGACTAGTCACAGAATAATACTGTTTTATCTACACAAAGTGTTTATTTGTTTAATTATTTCTCTCAAGACACTTCCCAACTTTCTTCTTACAAAACCCAGACCGTTGCTATTGCCATTCATTTTCCCACTGAAGCCATCAGCTAGCGAACATCTTAAGGGCCTCATTTAATGTCTTTGATTTGATTGTTCAACATCTCCCCAATTAAACACCCCCACAACTTCCCAACAGATTATCTTTTGGAAGAAACAGCTTTAAGGTGTGATGTTATGAAATTCTCAACCAAGTTTACTCAAGGTGTGTTATTTATGTTTTGCCTGTGTTTACAGAACAAAGGTAACGTGACTTATTTACACTTACCACTAAGTCCTGGTCTTGAAGCAAGTTACGAATTGCCTCATATAACATAGGTCTCAAGTCTGATTTGAATCTTACAGAAATCCACTGTCCAATCAGCCAAATTACTCGTCGGCGTATTGGCTTATACCTTTAAAAGTAAAAAAAAAAAAAAGAAAAAAAGAAAAAAAGAAAAGAAGTATTGTACTCATTAATTCATTATACTTGCTGTTCTAGAATGCTTTGATGAAAAAGAAATCTAAGAATCACTAGGAAAACACTATTCCCCCCAAAAATTATTAAAATATTTAGTTTGTAAAGAACAAATTTAGAACTTTAATGCAGAAATTTTTTCCATTAAAATTCTTCACTAGAAGGCTCAGGAAACACCAACTTATATCTGAAAAAAACAACTCTGTTCCTCAATGACTGAATTTTGAAAGTCTCACTAGAGATACAGTTTATTCTGCACATAGCACACCAATAAAAGAAACTAAAAATAAATCTTACACTATTACTGCCATCATGGCGTCTTACTGCTTTTACCATACTTTCCAGCAATTTCCTTGCCATTCCTTTTGTGCTCAAAATTTGAGGTCAGATATAATTTAAAAATGCAAACTTAGCTACTGCATTACAGAAACTGCCAGAGCATTTCATGTCATCTGTCTAAAACTATTCTCACTGACATTACTGAATCTTGCACCAGTGCCACAACAAGGGCATAAACCAAACATCTTTAGAGTCAATAGGAAGAAATAAGAACCAGAATAACAATTAGCTGAATTACCTAATAAAGGCTGAGAAAAGCATTCCATAGAGCTGCTATTTTTCTCCACTGATTATAAAATCAGGAAAGAGTAACTCAGATTTAAATGTTTAATGCAAACTGAAGTTATTGAGGCTTCTTTACAGTAAATAAATTTATTAAACATTCCCATAACCATAAGTAATTAACAAAGCATACCTTCAGAGAACATGAAAGTTGTGAAAGCAGCATGTATACAGCAGTTCATTAGACTGGAACACAAAGCTAATGAAGAATAACATTCCAGTGTTGTGAAGCACGAACAACCCATTTCCTACAAAATACAATGTGGATGCCCCATCCCTGGAGGCATTCAAGGCCAGGCTGGATGGGGCTTTGAGCAACCTAGTCTAGTGGGAGGTGTCCCTGCCCATGGCAGGGGGGTTGGAGCTCAGTGATCTTTAAGATTTCTTCCAACTCTAACCATTCTATGATTCTATGAAGGGAAGTGGGCTTTGACACGTCACAGTTGAGAAACTGCTGACAATTGTCACAAGCTGCTGATGGGACAAAGATGAGCTTTCTTGTTCATAGAAAACATGAGCCTGCAGTGTGGCTGTTGGTGTTCCCACACCAAGAGAGGGTTAGAGGCAAACAAGAGTTTCCAATTCCAAAATGCAAAATGGTTTCAGAAAGATGGTACCTCCATTGCAGGTGTTTCAGTGAGAGTTTTGCCATTTAACTTCAGGAGATTAAGTATTTCTTCTGCAGATGTTTATGAACCGAAAATGCTCCAATATTGAGCAATGGCTTAGCATGGTTATCCTAATATGTCAATTGTGAAATAAATTATCTGTCTTGAACTCCTTAGTTAACAGAAGCAATGAACCACACTGTAAGTTCATTGGTAATTTTCCCTATGTAGGTAAATAATTTCCCTCTAGATTTCAATTAAGTCTTTATTTTGGACCCGTGAAAAGAGTGTCATGATGATTTAGTGATTTTTCTCAGTTGGATGTATTAATAACTGAAATATTAGTTATTTCTGAAAGTACTATAATTTAGTCAACATGAAATACGTAAGAATTCTTCAATTTCAATCACCGTTAATAGATTATCATTATGCATTAGTTATCGCTCTACTGTCAAAAGTAACTGGTGAAGAATATTAATGTTTGGGAACAATCCATCTTGTCCGCGATGAACGCACCCAGTTTTCCACGCTGTGCGAGTCAAATATAAAATTAGAGAGCAGTTTCAGCGCTGCTGGCCCATTCGCAGGGTCTGGGCTGCTGAAGGATCAAATCACAGAGCGGATCATTATCTACATGGAGTTCCCCTTAACATTTCTCAAAGAGGGAGCAGGTTAATAGTTGAGAGCTGTCCTAAGGAGCCGGCGCGGGCATCCTCCTCTCTCCATCCTCCATCCGCAGCCTCTCGCGGCTTTGAACGGATAATCACACCCGAGAGCCTGGTTGCGTGTGTGCGTGCCTACCCCAAACCGAGTACCCTTTGGTTGTCGTGTTTACTTGCACAGGGCCGTTAATGAAACTGAAGATTTGCTGAGGTATCTGCAGGGTTGGGTGCCTAATGAATGGAATTCTTAATGGACCATAAATCCAATCAAGGTTTTCATACTGTGTAAGCAAGCAGTGCAGTTTGTGGAAAACAAGAGCCTCCCTGAAAGCTACTGTTATGCAAATATCATTGCACTCGGGGCATACATTAAAGCAGCCTTCGAATTGCAGCCTTTTGGCTTTACACAGGAAATAAAATGAGATCGAAACAGGGGGGAATAATACTGGTCGATTTGCAAGATAAAGATTAATAAAAGATCTCATTGTGTGCTTTACATGGAAATTTTATGGTTACCTTGCTGTAAATTTTTTTAAAAGACCTTTTTTTAACTTTCTGCGCCAGAACTATGATTCATTCACACAAAAAGGTTATATGAGAGGCACAATTTTTCAGTTCATTCAGGCTCTCCTATTCAAAGGAGAATGCTTTTGTGAGATCCGTCGTTGTTCAGAGAGGGAATTAGTTTTATTAGCAGTGTGTCATCACAATGTGCCTTACACATCTACCAGCATCCTCATTTCATTTATTTATTTTTTTTTCAATTTGTTAGTGCTGGAGTGGCTTGGGATTCTCAGTATGAATAAAACCCATTGTATGCTTCCTATACTCTCACCCCCAGGGTGGTATTTCCTTCTGACCAAGAACACAGGACTCTTAAAAAAAAGAAAGGGAGCACACAAAAAAATAAATCCAAGGCTGTGCTTCCAGGATGTCAGCGTTACCAACCGATTTAACCACAAAAATCTTCCTGCTTCCTCCTCTCCTGTATCTTTACACGTTGTCCTTCGCACTCAACTAGCTCAGGAGCTTTTCCTAGACCTTTTGTTTTCCTCGCTAAACGCCGCCTGTGTGTGGCTAGAACTAATTCTCTCATTTGGGAGAACATCGAGGCCGTTCGCTGCAGAAGCGGACCTCTATTATTGGCAAATGCCGGTAAGATCAGAGGGAGCGTGGGGTGTCTCCCTGGTCCCTGGCAAGCAGATACAAGCAGCCGCAGCCAGCCTGCCCTGCTCCTCCAGCTCCCAGACAGCTGGAGTGGGAGGACAAGAGCCCCGCGTCTCCTCGAGAAGGATGCTGCCGTCGCATCGCTGGTGCCCAAAATAGGCTGCAAGCGGAATTTGGGTATCTCAGTAAACAAGCAAGCCAGCCCTTGCTGCGTCAGGGGTATGATTATGTCAGCACTCACAGAAAGTTGACGGAGTTCCATACTGCATCAAATATCTATCAAGCATGTGTAATAATTTGGATTTTATTCCCATAAATTAATAGTCTGGGGGGAACTGCTAGTAACCATCTCTCTGACTGTCCGCATATGGCAGACCGTAAGTTTTCTTCAAATTAATTGGAGCAAGAGCATCTGTTCTAGAAAAGATTCAATTGATTTTAAAATTTTCAGTGCTGTAGAAACCAACAAGCGAAGCAGACTTGGAGAACCCACATACTTAATGATTTGTGTCCTGTTTCTCATCTGAAGTTTTCTGTTTTCAGAAACAATTGTCTGTTTCTGCCCTCTGTTACGCTTTTCTTTGCAGAATAAAGAGCCTTCAAACTCCTGTTCTGTAAGTCGGTGGCTATAGGCTGTGATCATATTACTTCCTTCTGCTTAAGTAAAACTGATGGAACTCCTGGATAATTTCATTATTTAGCATATTTTTTCTATCACATTCCTTGGTTTTTACCTTTTTTTCTGAGCTCTCCTCACGTTCTCAGTGTCCTTCCCAACCAGGGTTCAGGTAATGGATAGCCCACTTTGGCGATGGTCATGCGTGATGCAGGGATGATGGATGCACCCTTCTCCTCCTCCTTCTCCTGCTCCTCCTCCTGGAGCCTGTCCTGGTTCTACAGCCTCTGATCACAGCTCGTTCACACCTGCTGATGCAGCACGGGCTATTGAAAAGAACAGGCAGATTTTATGACGCTCAGGTATTTTTCAGGGTCTCAGCATACCTGCAAGATCAAGTTCCATAAATGCAACCTATGTTCTGCAGTTATAGATTATCAGTTTCAAATTTAGCTGCATTAAAATGCCCATGGGTTTTTTGTGCCCATGTTATTACATGATTTTTTTGCCATCTTGAAATTTCTCAGTCATGATTTCCTTTTTTCCCTTTTTATTTTTTTCTTTTTCTTACTCCCCCTCTCTGCCCTCTAAATCACTGATTAAAATGTTCAGGAGAAGAAGGGTCAGGAATTGATCTTTGTGGAACCTCCTTAGAAAGCAGTCCACTGCTGAATAATTCCCTATTTACACATGCCTTTAGGGAACTGTCAAACAGCTTTTAATCCATACTGCTAAGAGAATAGCATAAATTTTGACACTATTCATGCCTCAATGGAAATAAGCACATTCCAGGACTGCCATATTTGACCAGAACAAAGTTGAATCTGCAGCTGTATTTGAGTTTTCATGGGATTCAAATAGCAGACAGCTGGCTGGCCATCTCAGCCTGTTCCAACTTAATATTTCCATATTTTTTTGAAAAGGAAAGGCAGACCTCTGTGGTGTTGTGTTGCCAGCGTTTTAAGTCAGAGGTCCCATAAAATGTTCCCAGCTTGGTGTGATAAATCCAAATTAGCGTTTGTAAAAAAGAGACAAAAAGAGCGTTGGAATTTTTAAATATAGTTTAACTGTTTACATGCTTTTCTGTAATACAGGACAAGGATAGCATGGGAAAAAAAGCCTGTCTTAGATACAATGCAAACAGCTATAGTCTACTCCTGATAAATATGTGGGGATTTGCGCACAGGTAAATGGGTTTCTGGGGAGAACAGCTGCCAAATATTTTCTGCAGAGAGGTTTTCCTTTCAGTCTGCCAGACGCTTTGAACAGCCCAAGTCATTCCAGTGATAAAGTCTCCGCTCTTTGGAAGCGACCGGGATGCACTCCAGAAACCATCCTTTCCTGGGTGGCAGAGAACTATATACAGGGAACTACGTGCTACCTAATTCCCAAAGCCTCCCTTGGGTTTGAGGTAAGGCGTGAACAGCTCAGGGTGCCACCTCCCTCTATGAAAATGGGTGGTGGGAGGGGGGCAGGCGGAGGAGCAAGGGGAGAAGTGTCAAGACAGGGCTAAAGCAGAGGGGGATGCCCTGGGTACCACCCAGCTTTTCCAGCACAGGTTCTTTCTCAGCACTGGGAGAAAGTGGCTATGTGGTGGTTTTGAGTGTTGTCAGATGACATCCTGCAATGTGTCACTGAGCTCGCCACAGCCACAGTAAGGGACGAGGGAAAAGATGCTTGGCATGAAAAAAACTCCTGGTTCTTACAGACTTTTCAGCCCACAAATATTGTGACTGAGGCTGTATCTGCTAAAATAAGCAATTTTTTTTTTTTTTTTCTGGTGGGAGATATAACACTAATAGGTGGAAGCAGTAGGTAGGTCTGCAAACCCAGCCTGAGGGTCCTGTGCTTAACTGAGCGACTCCAAACTGAGTGGAAGAAGGTGGTTCTCTCAGGCTAGAGATAGTCTAGCTGTCATTTATGAGAACTATTCCTACCTTGAAGCATAATAATCCATGAATTGTTTGTATACACACCACCCCCTCCAGATTTTCCACGAGAATGGAGGATACGGAGACACTGGAATCTTCTTGAAAACAAGTGAGGAAAACACAGGCAAACCACGTGGCATGCAAAAATCAGCGTCTAAACCTAGATGGGTGAAAGCTGAGCAGGCCTTTGCTTTCTCACCCGAGTCACTGCTTGGGATTATCTATCTTAATTTTATAATTTTAAGACTGAAAGCTACTAGCCTGTGCACACTGGAATAATTATGTAAGAGGAAAACTAATCACCTCCAAATATGAGAGAAGAAATGGAGGAAGTGTCTGACCAAATGTCCACTTTTCAGGAAAGACAGCAAAATCGAATACATGAAATAGAGTAGCTGAACATGCCACATTTTTCTTGGTCTTTCTAAAAAACAGAAATATCCCTGCTCTCTCCTGTAGGAACACAGACTGATTCATTTGTGGAACAAATTACTATGCAATTGCAGCTACACACAAAAAAAAATATTAAAAATTGCCTATTGCTCGCCTATAACGGACAAAATTGCTCTTTGCAGCAAGTAAAAAGAAATTTGGCACATCACTCACTCGTACAATGTTTTTCTGCTGCTCGCCTACCCCACGCACTAGATACACGTGTGTCAGTTGTGCTTCCATCATCTTTAAAAGCCTTAATGACTGACTCATTTTTGCACGGCATGCGGCGAATGTAGGCTGGACCTCTGCGGAGCCAGGGAACAGGAGGAGGCTCCGGTGAAGGAATGGCTGGAGGGAAGCAGGCATCAGGGGGGCGACAGGATGGGCAAGATTCACCCCAACAAGCTCTGCTTCTTGTTTCCCCATCTTGTTTTGGCCGCTCTACATGACTCGCTCGCAGCCAAGCATCCGTTTCGACAGCGGACGAGCTGAGGGAAAACCAGGCTGCCTCCTGCTGAATGCCATGACTTCTCTGAGGGAAGTTACCACCTCCCCCCTCACGCTTCTGCTTAGCAAAAGGTAGGGCAAAAGCACATCTTCAGTGACTTTAGGAGAGCTCTGTAGTTGCCTGGTCCTGGCTGGTTGCACCAACCCAGCTCACTTCAGTTGAGGCAGAGGAGGGAGCACACTCAGAGGAAGTAACCACAGCTGGCACAGACACATCTTCAGGACGACATCGGTCCATCTCATCATTCTCTAGTAACTCCTTACGTGGAAAGTCACTGGATCATTTTGGGGAGTGTGGTGTCAGCCATCACACAGTTTCCCAAGGGGAGCGGAGTCCTCTTTCCTGTCCCAGGCTTGCCTAGTATCATCATCACTTCAACAGCTGATTGTGGTAAAGACAATCGTTCTTTTCACTCAGAAGCCCTCGTCAGTCGGACAAGTTGTGCCAGAGTCAATACCTCCCAAAGCCAACCTCTGATTCCAACAAAATGGGGTACTTGGAGGGACCGGCAGCCACTGCAGCAATGCCCAGCTGTGGGTGCATAGTCAGAGAGACCAAACCTCTTCATTTTACACAGGTTTGAAGTAGCAACAGAGACTTGTTGTCTTACCCTAGATGGGCTTTAATGAAATCAGCATGAGGTACTAACTTTCTGACTCTTCCACACATCTGTCTACCATCTGCTGTGGTACTTCGGCACGGTTACCTTGCTCTGGTGGCCAGAAGGCAATGAGCCCCCGAGCATCCTCCCCTCGTGGGACTGGCGTCCTTCATGGGACTGGCATCCTCCATACAGCAGGTGCCATCCGGGCAGAGGCTGAGCGCAGCTTCTTCCCATCTTTTTATTAACACTCCTCACCCTGTGTTGCAAGAAGCTCATTTTCAGGAAGAAGAGACAGACATCCCTGCTCGGTTTCTGGCTCCTCTCCTGCAGCAGCAACGGTATCAATTAATATCAGCAAAGATGCCAGATAATTAGTGGTGGTAGACTGGAGGACACTGACACTTTGTATGTCCTCTTGAGAACAGATTAATCCCAGGCGGGTCAACCAACTGTGTGGCAGATGGCCACAGCTTTCCCTGCTGCTCACCTTGGCTAGGACTGACCTGGCCTCCTTGCTGCAGAGGAGCTCAGCAGTGCCCACCCTGGTATCCAACACCACCTTCCTAGTCCATCATTCAGCTGCACAGAATTTAGGGTGAGACGTTAATTTATCAGCTTATTTTTAGAGATGGAGAAAGCAACCATAAACATTCCTGCTGCAGCTATATTTTGCCAAAAAAATAATCTCCCAGGGAGTGAATTCTTTCAAGTGAAATTTCTAAACAGCTGAATAGATCAATTTGAAGTCATTATATACTGGTGCTGCTGCAATAACCTGTGCACCATCCTGCTTTATGATACTCAAATATTATTTCAAATACAGCTAGTACCTAGCACCTCATTTGTCTGTATTGATTACATGATTAAGGCACTAAATGCAGTCTGGGAACACCTGCAGTCAGCTCCAAGCTTCACCACGGACTTTGCCATGCCAATCTCTTCACACATTCACCTTACCTCTAGACTTAGATGTCTTCTAGACAAAGTTAGTCGTGTTGGCTCCTCCTAAGCTGTTGGGCAGATACCTACAAGAAGATGAATTGGTCTGTGATGGCCCTGAGAGAGGTCCCTCTAACTGGTGTTCTTCTCTTCTCCCAGGATTTGTTCCTTTTATCTTTTTAGACTACACATTCTTGATGGTGACGTATGGGACGTGGACAGATGCTCGTACAGCAGAGCTCTCCTCCTCTTGAGCCACTCCGTGAATCTTTCTGACAGAAGCAAGGATCAAGCTGTTTTGAAGTATGCCACACAACTGTTGGTGAAATATTAGGTCTGAAATTATCTTAGCTACAGCTTCTTTCCATAAGATTTTTTACTATAGATTACAAGCAGCCAGTTACAGAGAAAAACATCTGCCCTTCACCAGAAGTAGCGCTGTCCACAGCAAACAGTCAGGCTGCTCTGGTCCCAGTGTAGGTACCACCACTGATGGGTCAGTGGGCTCAGCGGGAGCTGAGCAGAGCCTGGCACCAGCTGCACCTTCCTACCACATTGTGCCCAAACACAGCTGCTGGAAGAACGGTGATCTCATCCTTCAACTGCTTTGACACTTCCAGAGCCTAACAAGCTTTAACTGCTGCAACCCTACTTCTCAGAGCAAGAAATCATGAAAGTTCTTTTATTTGTGTCTCCAAGAGCAAGGATTTATTATAATGCAGAACTTTCACATTTTCGTAATAGCTCTCCGCCCATCTTTCCCACAGAAGAGGGTTGCATTTCTGTAGCTTTTTTTTCTACATTTTGCTTGGAAAGAAGCTTGACTGTTGGGGCACAGGTGGGTGCTGTGGGGGCACAACGTTTTCCAGCTGGGACTGGCATGCAGATCTCACCAGGGTGGTGGCTTTCATGGCTTTAAAAAATCTAAAAGCAGGAGAAAACCAGCTAATCGCATACTAGAAGCACAGGCCTAAGATCAGGTACCAGTTATAACTTGCTTGTTAATTCACGTTCTCAGAGGAAAGTCCTTTTATCTGGATAAGCTATACTTAACTGCTCCACTTCATAGAACTGGGAGTCAAAAAGCTCTCCCCGCTGGCAAGGCACCGACGTAGGCTCACCAGCTTTCATGTGCTTCAGACCATCTTTCATTTATTTGCACTTGGTAGCTCTCTGAGCTACCTGCTCCAGGTGAGGGCCGAGTAATGCAAGCATCTGACAGTCTGCTTCCCACATGGTGAGGCTACACCTCTTTCTGCAGGCTTGCTTCTTCAAAGGTGTAAAGAGCTCAGAGCAGTGAAGCTGACGTGAAATAGGCACTGCTGAAAGTTTGCTTTCCTTTGCCATGGCTTTCCAATGTGCCTAGGTCTTCCACCTTCGAATAACCACTTGAAATAGTGGTCCAGCCCTCAAAGATGAATGTTGGCAGTGCTGATTAGCTCCCTTGACAGGTAGAGCAGCAAAAAAAAAAAAAAAGCCCCTATGGTCTTACCACAGTCATCCAGGCATCGTTCCCCATTTGGGTGGAGCATCCCCAGGGCCTTACGGCCATCAGCCAGGGAGGCGGCGAGCTCCAGAAGAAACTGAACACAAGCCAATGCAGAAGAAGTCCTCCACTTGCTGCAGTGATTAACCAAACGTAAAGGATGTTTCTGTGGTGATAACATCACACAAAATTAGGAGCAGGAGCTTGAGACAGGTTTAAAATGATGAGGAAGAAATTGTCCAAACAGAGCTGTTCTTCCTCGGTGCAGGAGATGGGAGAGCTTTGCTCTTCACTCATTTTTGAGTGAGATGAAAGCAGGAAAAACATACTGGGAATAAACAGCAAATACGTGTCTAAAACTGCCTGAGTCTGCATCCAACCACTTCTCTCTGTCCCAAGGCCTCCTAATTACAAAAATTTTTCTGTGGCTGGAAAGCTGATACAGAGGCACTACTGCTGAGTGGATAATGGCAGACGCATTTGCCTCTGAGCTATTGGCAGCCAAATTATCACTTGACCCAAAGTACCTGAAAAGAGCACGCCAAGTTTTCTCCTTACTTGCATGTGGATGCAACTACTCGGATGCAGAAGAATTTAATCAATGAAGGCAGCAGCAGCACAAAATGTGCCATGTGAGATCAGATTCAATTGTTGTCAGGAAGGGAGAGACTGTGGGAATCACTGCTTTCACAATATTGTGACTACACCAAATGCAAAATTTCATTTTGGATCCACCCCAAATCAAAGTATTTCTGAATTCTGGACAAATATAAAGGACTTCAGGACTTCTTGAATCAAATTACATTTTGTAATCAACCCCCAAGTGGTTTTTTAAAGGCTTTTTTTCATCAGAGTAATGGGTTGAGCTTGGAACAGTAGGATGGGGTGATGGAGTGTTGTATTCAGCCATGTGGTGGAAATGGCAGGGGGATGAAGAAAGACTGAAGTTCTGAGGTAAAAAGTAAATAAAAGAAGGAAATTTAAGTCACGTCACATCTCAAAGGAACGTCCTGACGGCTGGGAGTGCCTCCCCATTCTGCAAGGTTTTCTGACTGGCAGTTACACAAATTTTCTCAAGTTTTCTCTCAAGCAGCAAGTATTTCCCAGAATTCACAGATAGTGCAGTCTGGCTGAAACAGAATTTTTCATTGCCAGAATCTTGTTCCAGGCAAAGACATAATTCAGCAGCGATGCTGGGTAGGAAGCAGAAGTCTTCCTGACTGTGCCACACAGAGGTAATAGAGCCCGTAAAATGACCCCAGGGGGATGCAATTTCTGCCTTCCCCCAGCCTTTGGATGTGATTAGCCATTGTCAGCCCCGTAGTGCATTCATCTCAGAGCTGCAGAACCTCTTTGTAACAAAGACAAATGTATATTGTATTTCTCCAACTAAAAAGAGATGAAGCTGGCAATTTATAATGTTGAATTGCAGCTTCAGCCGAGTTTGGTGGTTTGTAGAGCTTAATCCTCTTTATTTAAAGTTTTATTCAGTGCGGCTGCTTCATTCTGCGCAAATTTTTCAAATGACCCTCACAAGATGGGGAATCATTTTCAGCCTTTGACAGATTTGATTTCTTATCAGTTTTGAACTGGGGCTTTAGACGTGTAATTATTTTAATGCGTTTTAAATTTGAAAATTAAACTTGTGTTTATTTTATCAATAGAAGGACTAATGAGTTCCTCAGAGGGAAAGCTGTGCAATGAAGTAACAGAAACGTACAGTAAGATCACAGCCTCAGAGCTGGTTTGGGAGGAGCTGTCTTTGAGCCAACTCTAAGATCAAGATTGTTGCCGTGTTCATTTTTGGAAGCCTCCTCCATTGATTTTTCATTTGTGTATTCATTAGACTGAAAGCCCACAAAGTGCAGTTGTTAATTACCATCAATGGTCTGATTTTGAATTCTTTTCTTTTTCAGGCTAAGTTGATAATTCAGCTAAGTATCTGAATGGCTGAGGCTGGTTAATACCAGCCTGCTGCATTGCCTTTCATTTCTTCTCTTGAAGGGCTTTGTGAACTGAAGCAAGGGCACATGCACAGATTATCTTCAGCTTTTCTTGGTGGATAAGATGCCAGCTTCCCCGTTGATGTCTATCGTATTTTTGCTGTGGGACATTTGGGCACAACGGAGCTGTTTTAACAGAAATTAATAATCTTACATTTTAAGGCAGAATAGATTTAAAATAGTTGATTCAGGCAGCACTTTAAAATAGCCTTTCCCGCCTGTGATTTGGGTAAGATTTCTACTGTTTTGTGTTCAGGGACAGTGATGAGGCACATATGGCTCTGTTATGAGGGTTCCTGTTCTTCAAAACATGTAGTGTGACAAGAAACCTCCCCCTACAAAAAGAAAGTAAAAGCTGATATAAAGTTATTATAAAGTCATGGTTTTCAGGTTTTTAGTCACTGTTGAACAGCAGTAATAGCTTGTGCTCCAAGTTATCTTTTCTCTCTCTCTTTTTTTTTTTTTAAAGATAGGGAGCCCCAAATGTGGAACAAAACATTTCGTGACAATGACGTGAACACAACTTGGTCTTCTCCGCCAGCCCCTAAGACAAAACTTCATGAAGAAGGACTGGGAGTGAACAAGATTGAACCTGGTGCTGTACTCAGACACATCTCAAAGAAAACTGACCTTTGATTTCCATCAAAATAAAAACCTCAGGGGCTGAAGACTCTCTCCAGGCTCCATGGCTCCAGCACATCCAAAAGTGGACCTCCGACTGCTGGAAATGCCCCATGTCCGTGACTCATGGTGGCTGCAGCCACCTTACAGGGAAAAGTGGCATAACACCTTCATTTCCTGAGCGTGCTCCAATTCAAAAGCTCATGTTTTGGCTGGAGGTCACTAATATTCCCTCCCCCCTGCAAAAAATGCTCCATATGCAGCTTCCAGACTGTAACTGGGCTCTCGTCTTCCCCCTGCCGTGGTGGCTGCTTTGTGGGGGCGGAAGAAACAGTTTCTGAATGCGCAGAGCACTGAAGGATGCTCCTGGCTGAGACATCTGATGCTAGTGTTCTCTGCCATGTAATGACCCGTATCCTGTATTTTTTAAATGACTAGTTGAAAGTTTCACAAAATTAAAATAAAATTGGCTTGCTAATGAAAATCAGAAAGATGCAAGAACTGTGACCTTGATAAAATTTTCCATTTTTAAATGTATCTGGTACAGTATATTTATGCCTAGTTGCAAGGAGTGCCTAGGGAAGGGTGCTACGAAACTGCCAGGCATCAGCAACCAGATACACCAACATTTTGATATTTTGGGCTTGTGTAGCCCGCAGCATCCAGAGGTCACGGAACACCTCAAACTTCAAACTACTCCTGTTGCCTGGATTAGAAGACAAAGGGGATGGCTCTAGATCCTCCTGTAATACGCTAAAAATTACTGAAATCATTTATTTTGCATTATTTTATCACGCTTTAAATCTGCATGGTGGTTTTCTCCCCAAACAATATGATAATTTAGGTAGATTTCTGTGTTGGCAGCCACAACAACAACAACAACAACAACAACAACAACAACAAAAGGTATGGAGGAATTCACAATACTGCTTTTGTATAAGAGGTACTGTGCCTGAACACGTCGATGGTTATTTTTAATGTCTCAGCTCTGACACAGCACTTGTCAAACGACAACTCCCGCAGCGCGCTCAGCACCCACACTCCCCGCCCTGGCTGCGGGTGCCGATGGAGGTGTGGGGGACGATGGAGGTGTGGGTACCATGGCATCTGGTCTCAGGTCGCCCACTGGTCCTTGCAGCTCCCCAGCTGCACCAGCCCCAGTGCTGCAGCCCCAGGCACCACCTGGAGCAGGGAGAGTTCGGGACAGTTTGTCAGAGCGGGTTATATTGGGGTCAGTCACCGCAGGCGACGAGGGTGCGCCTTTGGACTTACAGTATTGTCCGAGTTTGTTAATAGATAATTACAAGAGTTTCACACTTGTGTTGATAGGTGCGTTATAAACAGCTTTTATTTTATTTTTTACTCTGAAGAGAAATGAAATCTCACAAAGCATTGTATTTTGCTAGCCTGGCCATTCATTATCAAATCACTGCATCGCCGTTGACATGCCTGAAATATTTTGCTTGCTTCAGTTACGTTTCTCTCGAGCCCTGACTGGCTGTGTATGCCAGATAACCAAAGATGCGCCTGGAGCTTTGCTTTAAGAGCAGAGTTAAGTCATATTGTGTAGGCTGAGGTGTTCTAGCTTCTGCATACTATTGCTCATGCCTTACAGTCCTTGGAGTCACCTTGCTGCCTTACTCTACAGATTTTTTTAAGTGCTGCAGTGCCGTTTGTTACTAAGTGGAGAACAAGACTGAAGACTGCTTTAAGGAGGAGGTTGTTTCAGCTCTGGAGTGGCAGCATCCAGACCCTATTTAGATTTTTCTTCTGGTCTCTCATCTTTGACTTTAGTTATGCAAAGAGGAGCTGTTTACTTATTTTGCATGGCTCCCAAATGTCATTTAAGCATTATTAACAGGAGGGTTACTACCTCCCAAATTTCTAATTAAGGTCTTCCCTTTGGTCTATTAGCAGTGCTTTTGTGGACATATTCTTTAATTAGGTCTGACTTTCTGACTCCAGTGCAAAGTAGTTTTTAACTACTGTCTGCAATGCCCATGAGTGGTGAGTCAACCTATTAAAAATTAAAAATCAATTTTAGTTTCATCATATAGAAGTTCACCAAATGAACCAGGTGCTATTTCATCTTATTTTCATTATCACAGCGTCTGAGAGTCCGGGCGGTGACAAGAGCTTTACAAGCAGAGAGCAAAGAGAGCTGCCTTGTTAGGCCCTGGGCGAGGGAGGGCTTGTGCTTCCATGGCCCTCCTGGAGCCTTGTCCCAAGTCAAGGAGGGGATGTGCAGCAGGAGATGCAAGATGGGGCACCGCACACTTGGCAGAATGGGGATGCTGAAGGTCTTGGGTTTTGCTGCCTATTCTGACATGGGTGCTGACCTGGGCCCACCAGAGAGTGTCTCTGAGGGAAGGACACCCCACAGATGCTCCCCCCACCAGTTACGCTGCCGTGCAGAAGCATCCCTTTTTTGGCAGCTCTGGGAAAAACATGTCTTAGAGACTTTAGGGAGCAAAACCCTTGAGATAATGGCTTGCTCTAAGCTCAAGCCATGTTTAGCTAGGTCCCTATTTATTTACCTTTTGAGAGTGCATCTATGCCCTCGGAGCCTGGATATCCATCCTGGGTCCATTGCATGCTATGGCTTCCATCCTGGGTGAGAAAGGAATATGGGGTCACACTACATCAAATCCAAGCTACTGACTGCCAACCACCAAAAGCCGTCCCCATTCTCCACTCCATCTCCTGCTGATGCCCTTGCACCCCTCCAGGGAGATAAACTGCCACAACATTCCCCTTGTGCTGGCTGGGGACTGGGGCAGGGACAAGGCTGAACCTGGGCCAGGGTGAGAGGAGAAAGCTGGGGCTAGGGAGGACCATCGTCATCCCTTGCAGAGGCTGCTGGTATTTCATCAGCTGTGATGTGGAGTGATTTTTGTACACCAGTGAGTCCACAGGCACTGGAGAGGAAAGGACACCCACCTGGAACAAGGAAGAGGATGGTTCCCCTGGCACACAGGTGGAGGTTCACATCTAAATTTTCAGCCCTCAGATTAGGAAAATGTTGAGGCATGAAACCATGGCTAGGTCCTTCATTCATGCTACCACAACTGGCTGCACACTGGTTCAGGAATCTGCTCAAAGCCACTTGCAAGATCAAGGTCCTTCTTTGTAGTCTGTTTAGACCAAAGATGGTCTCTTTTTATAAAATGCTTCACATCCTTGTAGCTGTTGCAGACAGAGAAAATTATTCCAGCTCACTGAAATGTTCATGTGGAAACTTTGTTGGCTCAGTCTTGGTGTTCACCTTTGTGCTCAGGCTTGATTTTGTAAGTGTGTGCATAATTATTAATGTACTCATTAAGAGTATTTCCCACGATGTCAAACAACTCTAAATAGATATCAGAACAGAGGGTCAATCAAATCAATATGCATAAAAGTTGCAAAAACACCTGTAAAGGACAAGTCAAGAGGAGTCTAATTACAGGGCATATTTTGAATTAGATTCATTTATCATTTTGGGCATATATAAAAAAACAACACAGACATTGATTTTGTGTTAACTAGAACTAAGGGTAAGTTAAGGTTTCGAAGTTCAAAATACAAGGATTGTGTTGTGCATAACATTTAAAACATGCTAGAGCATGTCAGATGCTCTTTGAAAATGGTAAGTTATTCACAAATACTGACATTGTTTGTCAAAATTTCGTACTTGACTAGATAGTCTGCTGGAAAGTAGAACAAAAAAGTGTGGTCTAAATTGTTTTCTGGACAACGGCAATATTCACCAAGAATTTTTACTTTCAACAAGTAGCATCCAAGTGGTAAAAATTATGCAGTACCAAATTATGAATTGCTGGGAAAGAAGGTTTAATTCCAGGGTCTTTACTGTAATTTTGGCTGAATGCTTTCAGCCCTAGGATCAGGGCCAGCAAGGACAGAGGACTCTCAGAGCTCGATTAATGGATTAGAAGAGGGTATAAAGCAGAAATGTTTAAATGCATTTGACATTGGAGAATTTTTTGGGTGAAAGATCCTGAAGCTGGGGCCGACTGGCCATAAGGAAAAAATACATACTGCAAGGATAATTGAACAATGGGACAAATTGCCCTGGCAGATTGTGCAGTCTCCATCTACGCAGACTTCCAACACCCAAAGGACGAAGCAACCTGATCTGAAGTCAGTCCTGAGCTTGCTCTGAGCAGGAGGCTGGGCTAAAGACCTCCTGAGGTCTCTTCCCACCTAAGCAACTTGGTCCTTTGTGTGGATGGGTGTACCTGTGAAACCCCTGATCCTAAACACCTCACAATGTCAGTTTGGATTTTGTCAAATCCTGTCTCCTTGGAACAAATCCAGAGGTCATGATGAGGGCAGAGGTGCTTCATCCCTCACCAAGCCAGGATCTGTGCATGGCAAGAGTAGCACAATCTGCCCATCTGCACCACCTATGAGCTCCATCATTCCCATCCCTCTCCATAAAATGGGCTGGATTCTACAGGCAACTCTACAACCAAAGGGGCTACTCATGGGGGACAACATTTCCCTCTTGACAGTGGCAGGGAAGAGCCTCCAAGAGATGTACAGAAGTTGAGGAGAGGACTGACAAGTCTGTGTTGGTGTCAACATCTCCCTAGTATCCACCTCCCTTGGACTGATGTCTCAGACCTAGGCTTGGGACCTTTCATCCTGGCTTTGGCTCTGACTCTTTTGCCCATTTTCTTTCATGGTCCAGCACCTGCCCCTGCACTTAGGTCTCCCCTAAGGTTCATTGACATGGAGCAGCCCACACAGTAGATGCCAGCTGGGGATCACCCTTGATGCCTGTGTCCTCAAGGCCCTCTGTCTTCCTCACCCCAAAGGGACAGTGTCTTCACACACTGGTGTGTGAATGTAATGAGACATCCATGGTCCGGAGGTGCCTGAAATCACGGGTCATAGAATCGTAGAATCATATGGGGTTGTAAGGGACCTCTGGAGATCATCTAGTTCAACTCCCCCGCCAAAGAGGGTCTACCTAGAGCAGGTTGCACAGGAACTTGTCCAGGCGGGTTTTGAATGTCTCCAAAGAAGGAGACTCCACCACCTCTCTGGGCAGCCTGTTCCAGTGCTCTACCACTCTCACAGTAAAGAAGTTCCTCCTCACATTTAGGTGGAACTTCTTATACTCAAGTTTGTGCCCATTTCCACTTGTCCTGTCACTGGGCACCCCTGAAAAAAGACCAGCCCCGTCCTCCTGACACCCTCCCTTTAAGTATTTGTAAGCATTGATTAGATCCCCCCTAAGGCCACTGGGAAGCCATTCAGGGACCACTGCCCGCTCCCATCTTCTGAGCATCCCAAGGTGGCTGCTGGGGATGGGGCTGGATGGGGCTCTGGTCAGACCCCCGTGCAGCTCTTCTGCTCTTTGACACCGGTGAAAAACCACCAGGCCTGCTGGGCATCCAGATCCAGAGGTGCTGCACTGCATGGTCCATGAGAAGCATGACCACTGACATCCCAATGGGACACTGGCATGGTTGCAGCCAGGACTTGGCTCAGCACACATTAAACAAGCCCAAGAAAAGGAGGGGAAAAACCCACCCACCACCTCCCCTGCCACCCATCAGCTGCTCGGCTGCGGCTGGTTACTCAAGCGCAGGTCGTGGGGAGGGTTTTATTGCGTCTCAGAAGAGAAAACCTAATTTCCTCATGTCTCCAGCAGAACATCCCACCCGTTTTGCAAATCCTTTGGTGGTATTAGTCATTTATGACTATCAGCAAAGCTTTTCCAGGCCTCCCTTCACAGCCAGAAACTAGGAGAAAAAATAATTAAGCCATAACAGAAATGGTTTGTGTTTCTAAATGACAAACATCAGTATTGTGCTATGCTAACAGCTATCATCTTTATTTTTAGGATATTTAATCAATTTGGATGCTTTCACATATATTTTAGTCAGACTAGCATGCTGTAACTTACCTCCCCATTCTGGTTGCCATGGCGTAACAATGATTTCTCTTTTAGCTAAAAATAAACCTTCAGCAACAAATGTATTAACCACAAAAAAAAAAAAAAAAAGAAAGAAAACAACCCCCCCAAAACAAACTACCATGAAAACAAAGCACCAATTCATGTTACCCCCCACTGCTGCTGCTTGGGCATCGGTTGTACCGGGCCCTGGACAAGGCCTTTCCTATCTATGCACTTCTTAATGTTCTGTCTGATGAAAGGCAGCCAAACGCCTAAAATGTTGCAAACATTCTTTTAAAAGGCATTAAAAGTTAAGTGCCACAAGGCAGACGGCCTGTCCTCAGTCAGGCAGAACGGCCTGTCCTCAGAGTCTGTGTAGCTCCTGGGCTCTGCCTGGAGACGTCTTTTATTTTTCTTGGTATGAACTCAAGCATGGGGAGAAAAACCTCCTCAAAGAGGCTGAGAAAGCCTTCTCCAAGGCGGAGGCCAGCCCCAGCCCCATGTCTGCCCGGCGGTGTGCTGCCTTGGCAGGGCGGCAGGGGATGGGGGAAGTCCCATTGGCAGTCAGGCACAAGGCCCTTCTTCCCTCCTGGCAAAAAATTGCCTCCTTTGCAACTGTATGTTTTTCTCAAAAATAAAGCGGCATGCCACATAGCTAACAATAAAATTAAATTAATGGAAACCAAAAGAGGAACAAGAGGAGTCATCTACGAACATCTCCACATGATTTGCACGTGTTAATTTTGAGGTGCAGCAGGCCATAGCAATGCTCAGCCCATGAAAAATAATATTGGGAGGTGCAGGGAGGTGTTTTCTTGATTACAAAAAGCCCCTTCCTTTTCCTTACGGTCTTACTGTGGGCATTCTGAAGCAGGAAGAGGACAAGTCTAGCCAGGTTTGTCCTGTCCTGTCCTGCCCTGCCCTGGTGCCTCTCAGCCCAAATGAGTTGGTAACCTCCTGGCAGAGCCCTGGAAAGAAAATGCTTCAGCCACGCAAATCCTGGCACACCTGCACATGGGCGCGGAGCCCGTGCTCTGCTCCTTGCTACCAAAAGGGCTGCCAGTCAGCCCCAGGGAACACAGGGCAAAGCGATAACACCCACGTCTCTGAAGTTCTATGAGAGGGATGAGACCAAAGCTAAGAAATTACTTCTCTCCGTGCGTTTGTGGAAGATGAGCGGGTTCTTGCCCGAACTCTCCATGGTTGCTGAACCTCTACATTTGCTGGTTCTCACGTCCCTGTTTTCAACAGTCTTTTTTCAGTGGTGCCCAGGGACAGGACAAGAAGAAATGCACACAAACTTGTACATAGGACGTTCCACCTAAACATGAGGAGGAACTTCTTTACTTTGAGGGTGGCAGAGCACTGGAACAGGCTGCCCAGAGAGGTGGTGGAGTCTCCTTCTCTGGAGACATTCAAAACCCACCTGGACAAGTTCCTGTGCAACCTGCTCTAGGTGGACCTGCTTTGGCAGGGGAGTTGGACTAGATGATCTCCAGAGGTCCCTTCCAACCCCATGTGATTCTGTGATTCTGTGACAGCTGGTGAGGCTGATCCTTACAGGGATGCTTGCCTGGTTTTGTAAACACAGCCTCTAAATAAAGGAGGGAGAGGAGGGACACCTGCCCCCATGGGAGACTGGGGCTGCCTGGCTCCTGTCCATGCAGCAAAGCTCCCTGGCCTTGCATCTCCACTAGACTGCTGTCATCAACACTCTGCTGATAAGTATATATACATATAGAGAGAGATAAAATATACCTATAATGTTGCTGTCCTCTTTGTAGCCGCTTTAGTAGTAGGAAGGTTAGTGGTTTTGTGAATACTCGCTTCTGAACCTGCTGCCCCAGCTCCCAGGGTGACAGCCAGCAGGGCAATGCTCACGGTCCCATGGTTAAAGGCCGGCAGGTTTGGGGCAAGGGAAGCTCTGTCCCCCAAGGCATGTGTGTCAAGGCTGGGAAGCTCAGTGGGTGTTTCCCAGCCCGCAGCAGAGGCATAGGCTTCCAACATGCTTGTGATGGGTGTCTGGTCCCCCTCCGACAATAACAGATGGAGAATCGGAGTTTTCTGTAATTGCCAGCTCTTTTAATCCGAGAGGTGCCCTGGGGCTCACCACTGGTGTGAGATGCTAGTGCAGTGGCTCACCAACCTGGCGGGTTCACCAACTGAACTCCTGGTTTTACCTGTTGCTAATGCCAGCATTTTAATAACAATATTAAAAAAACACTCAAACCCTACCTGTGAGAGGAGTGAAGCATTGCCAGAACAGAGCTGGCCTGAGATCCCATCCCAAATTTGTACCTTGTGTCCACACAAGCCAGGCCCTCGCTCTCCTACTGTTCTTCCTGAAGCATCACCCTCAGGCTTGGAGCTTGTATTCAGGTAAGAACTAAGGCATTTAGGCAGCCATCTAATTTCTGCAGCGTTTGGGCATCTGCTGTTGCTGCTCCCACCCAACTACCATTCAAGAGAGCAAGGCTGCGCTTTGTGGATGGATGGATGGATGGATGGATAGATATCATGGGCATTGTCACTCATCCCACCATGGCTGGGGCAGCATCATCACCTGTGGCCTGGGAACCTGCAGGTCTGGCAAGGCTCTTCAGAGACACACTTGCTGTTCCTTCCTGCCTTGGCCCTTGGTCTTTGATGCCTGCCCCTTGTCTGTTCATACCATCTCCTGTCCTCACCACTGAGAGCAATCACCACGAAGAAGCCAACCTCTTTACTGCTACCGATGGGCTTTCTGAGCATTGCTTGTCTATAGTTACACTGTCCAGCCTCCTCCTTCTCATGTCTTACCATCACAGGCTCAGCAGAAGGAACGGAAGAGCAGAGCAGCTGCTGTTGTGCTGCCAGGCTTGCAGTGGAGGGACCCACGAGTGGAGTGAGGATGATGGAGAAGCTGGGGTGAGCGCAGGTGGCTGGGAAGCCTTACTGCATTTCTTATGTCAGACCCATGCCAATGCCACCACCTCTTGGAGGGACAGGCCCTTCCACACAGCCTTTTCCTCCTATGGGGTGCAGGAAGGCCAAGAAGACAGTTGGTCTGTCTGCAGGTCCCAGGAGGTGGGCAGAGAGGGGCTGTGGGGCTTGGCTCCTGCCGAGGGTGGGCACCAGCCCAACTGCAGGGAAATTTCTGGCAGGGCTGGTTAATCTTGAAATTGCTTTTGGGAAAGACAACAAAAAAATGCAGAACCCTTTTCTGCCCATACTCAGCAAAGCTGTCTGTGCTGGGCTTACAGAAACACTCCTCTGCCGCTCCGCTTGAGTTTCTGTTTTCCTTCAGAGCTCACATTTTTTCCCTTTTGTTTCATGAGGTCAGTCTGCAGCTTAACAAGCGCTTTAAAACCCCCATTGCAGTATTTAATGGTTTTCCCAGACCATCTTTCCTATTTTTTATTCCACTCTTCCCTTTGCTCATCATATCCATATTTTTTTCCAGAATATCTGTCTCCCATCCATTACAGAAGCCCCTTGCCCCCTGAAATTATTTATCCCTAGTTCATCATCTTGGAAAACAACTGTTTTCCAGATCCGCTTTTAATAGGTGAGGTCATTTCTCTTCGCTGCGCCCCAAACCTGAGTTTCTGAGAACAAAAATCCTGTCGATTATCAGCATTGTCATTGTTTGGGCTTCATTTATATTGTTTCTTTCTACCTTTTCCCACAAAGAGAGGCTAAACCCACTCTGATGCACTGCCTGTCACCACCATCAACTATCTGGCATCGTCATTAGTTTCACTGAAGCCAGAGGGATTTCTCTGCATTCAGCTAAATGCAAGTGTGTGTGTTTGCAGGCTTGAGAACAGGAAAAAATATCCGAAAACTTTTGATAATTTATGAGTATAGACTTACAACCCGCTCTCACAATCCCTGTGGAGGGTGAAACAGATTGCCACTGGTCTGAAATGGGATCAGGCAAGCTAAAATAGCCCCGTGCTGCCTCACTCCAAAGTGCTTGGCAGATTTTGCTGTCATCTGACTGGCCGACCTAAACCAGCCAGAGTGCCTCAAACCGCAGCACATTTATGGACGACAGAGCTCTCCAAGCTGTTTAGCAAATACAAAGTGAATAAGGGGTTAAAACCCAAGAAATGGTTTTATTTGAGTTTATCTAAGAAATCCCATTCTGGTTGCTTCTTCAGGAAATGTGGCAGTGCGTAAAAAGAAGCCATATGCCGGTGCACATTCAGTGCTCCCAGCAATAAGTACATTACAGACATATTACTTTAAGGTCAAAGAGATACTAAATGTGTGCGGGAGTCTTGCATCGGCCTCTTAAGGGCTTAAAAATCACAGGATTTTAATGACCTCCTCCTCCCGTGAGCCACTCGCTTAGTCACTAAATTGTTTTCCTGTTCCTCAGACGTCACCCAGGAGTGGAAGAGAAATGCCCAAAGACAGCGTTCTGGTCCCCGTTTGAATGGGCAGCATGTCCCACCACCCCCTTCCCACCGGCAAGGGAAGAAGCTCTTCCAAATGGCAGGCGAGTGTGTTAACATCACGGTCAAGGCTGAGAGCCCAGCTTGCCCCTGGACACATTAAACATCTGCACAGCTGTGCCTTAGGGTGCGGGAACCACTGAACCACACCTGTGAGTTGGCTCACCGCAGGGCACTGCTGCCAAATCGCTGCCTGAGGGATGCCGCGGGAGGGAAAGGTGATGGGTTTTCTGTAGGGGTTTTCCCTCAGGACTGCACGTTCGCAGCACGACGT
Source organism: Limnodromus scolopaceus (assembly GCA_028565335.1). Lineage (NCBI taxonomy): Eukaryota > Metazoa > Chordata > Aves > Charadriiformes > Scolopacidae > Limnodromus > Limnodromus scolopaceus. Next base: position 155,332,452 of record JAOXNO010000001.1, read on the forward strand.
TGCCAGCCTTGGGGCTGGTTGGGTGCCGAGGATGCTGCTTGGAGGGGCTGGAACATAGGAAGTTCCATTCAAATATGAGGAAAAAGTTCTTTACAGTGAGGGTGACAGAGCACTGGAACAGGCTGCCCAGGGAGGTCGTGGAGTCCTCTTCTCTGGAGATATTTTCAAGACCTGCCTGGATGCAGTCCTGAGTAACATTCTCTAGGCAATCCTGCTTTGGCAGGGGAGTTGGACTAGATGATCTCTAGAAGGTCCCTTCCAACTCTGACAATTCCGTGATTCTGTGACATAGAATCATAGAATCATAGAATGGTTAGAGTAGGAAGGGACCTTAAAGATGATCGAGTTCCAACCCCCCTGCCATGAGCAAGGACACCTCCCACTGGCCCATGTTCATCACTCCAGGGCAGTCAGAGGCTGCCAGGCAGACACCCTACCTGTGCAAAATATGAAATTTTGGGCTATTTGCCAGCGGCCCAAAATATTCACTGAGTTTTATCTGGTTGCTCATGCTGTTCTTCTTCCTCTGGGTTCATTCAAAGGCCTGTATTTCTGTTCAGCGCTGTAAGGGAAATGTTTTCTTTAGTTTAGCACCATCCTTTGTAAAATCATATCCAGAATAGGTATCTAATGAGGTCAGGCAAAATACAAGTGTATTCATGTGCTTAGTTGTCTATGACTCACCCTGACCATTCACGATACAGCCCTTGGTACGGGTGTGACTGTGCTTAAAACTGCAGGTACCATGCACTGTACCTATCTATAGGTAAATATAAGTAACCATATCCACAGGTATGTGTGTGTGTGTACATAGATACACACACAAAAAAAGTACCTAAGTCTGTATTTACATAAAGCAAATACATATGAAAGTAAAATACATATATGAAATTGGAGTTTGATAGCACCACAGTCAAACAGATTATAACTCACCTGCCAAAGTACACGTTGCTGTCTGCTCTACTGTGAGTAATTTGACTGTCATTGAGGTGGTTTTGTGCATGTACATAACTGCCAAATTAAGAAAATTGCTTTCCCTGCATAAAAGTATAAGTTAAAAATACATAATGCCCTAATGACCTTGCGTAGGTGACCTGGTGGACAGGGCATCTGCCTCAGCCACACTCACTCTTCTGCACCAGAAAATGTTCTTTCTGAAGAACTGAAAAGCTCCTGGGAGACCTGAGCTCTGCCCGTTTGTCTCCCTCGGTGCCTTAGAGGTGGCAGAAGAGAAGGAGACAGCCCTCTCTGGCAAAGGCCTGGGTTGTGGTTGCCATTGGTGTGGTGCAAAGGCAACATAAAAGGCCCCAACCAATTCAGATATCTCAGTGAAACCATCTGGCAGGCTAGGGAGGGCTTTTAGCCATGGCTTGTTAGTGCTTACCTGTCCCAAGGAAATAAGATGCCCCCATGACCCATTATCAGGAGGTGGTGGTGGGCATAGCTCCCCCAGAACCAGTGCTGGGGGCTGGTTTCCAGCTTTTTCCACCTCTTGTGGTGTGGGAATGTGCTGTGGGCCAGAGCAGCCCTCCTTTACCCAGCGTGATCACAGGGGATAGAAGTCTCCAAACTCCTCTGGTGGGAGTTCAAATTTCCAGCTTGTGACAGATTCCAAGTTTTTTGACATTATTTTCATTCCAGTTTGAAGCGAGCTTGAAGTGTCCCCATATACCACATTCCTGGTGGCAAAAAAATCTCCTCAGGGTCAGAAAAAAATTGATTTTAATTTAGACTTGTGATATTTTTCATCAGAAAAAGATTTTGGAACATTTATTTACAAAATGTTGGAAAAAGTCAGTTTCTTTACACATTTTCATATTAAAAGAAAATATGCTAGGAGGTAACATCTCAAGCTGTTCAAAATATTGAAACTTGTTTTTTTAATTCCCCCATTTTTAGTGATAATAAAATAAAAATCAGTATGTTCTAACAGGATATTCTGGATTTATCAAAATGCTTTCAGGCAGAAAATACCCAACCAGAATGACTCTCACTTGGTTTTGGTCCCCAGAGGCCTCCCTAGGGGCTTGCTCCTGTGGGACACCCCCGGTCACCCCTGGGTAGAGCAGGCAGCTGCTGGAGCATCAGCAAGGAAGAAATGACCACAACCTCTCAGCCAAGTCCCGCCTCAAGCCATGGCTGGCTTTGCAGCTCCAAGAGAAGTAAACGTTGGCCTTGCTGCTCTCTGGGATGCTGGGGCTGGCCGGGCATGGAGCTGGGAGACAGTTTTTACAGGTCAAAAGCTAATAGAAGTGTCCTTATACCACAGGAACCCTGACGAGCAGCGCCCTGGCTTCAGCAAGCAGTTCTGGCAAGCACATGTGTACTCCCTGGAACTCCTTGAGCTTCACTGTAACAGGGCCTCTGCTGTCAAATTAAAGTAGCAAAAGTGCAAAAAGCCTTGAAGAAGGAGGATAGCGAGTCTGAGAACTGCTGCATCTGGAGCAAGAAAAGGAAGGAAGGGCATTTTGGGATGTGGGGAAGCAACACCTCCGACAGCCTCCTTCCAGCTGTCCAGATCTACATGTGTGTGTTTATGGAGACAGAGATGGATATACCTGCATGGGGTTGGTTTTTTTGTTCTGAGATCATGGGTCAGTCCAGAAAAAAAGGGGTTTGGGGAAGCAGCCACAGCAATACTTTCTAGGTTTTTTTTCTACTTCTTTTTCTTGATCTTACTCTAACTTGTCTTTATTAGTAGAATTTATGCAGGACTAATCCCTTAATTCTCTACATACCTATTGGCTACCGTACTGCTGTCCATGGGGGAATTATGGCAGGGCTAGGGCAGAGCCATGGAGCTCAGAAATAATTGACTAACGGAAGATCGCACAGTTCATTTTGGTCAGCACTTTGTTGAACAAGGGCCAAAGTATTTTGGCAGTAACATGCAATGGGATGCGGGACAGTCGGGAGGATCAGCCCCACACAAGTCCTGTGATGTACTAATAGTCTCTGTACATCTACATCAGGCTGCAAATACCATTTTCAGCCGAGGTTTTCTTGTGAAGAGCTATAAGACTTTGAAAATCTTGTGTTCAGACTGAGGCTGTCTGCCCCAATGACAAAAAAAAAAACAACCCAAAAATGCCTCTGTGCAGCACTGGTGAGATGTGGGAGCTGGGGGGTCCAGGCAGCCGGTACCTCGCAGGGACTGAACAGGTTGACAGTATTTCACCTCCTCCTGTCACTCCTGTCTGCCAGCTCCTAGCACCAATATCTGTGTGACCTTGCAGTGCCATCAGTCTCACAGAGACCAACCAGGGGAAGTGTTAATAAAGCGACAAAAGTAGAGTTAAGCAAAATTTCCATGTTAAAACAATAAGCCTCCTTACATGTTTTCTGCCAGTAGGGTCTGAAAAAAAAAGAAAAAGAAAAAGAAAAAGAAAAAGAAAAAGAAAAAGAAAAAGAAAAAGAAAAAGAAAAAGAAAAAG
>JAOXNO010000001.1:155363720-155379739 GCA_028565335.1 Limnodromus scolopaceus
TTGTCAGTTAGGTTGACGGTTGGACAAGATGATCTTTAAGGTCCCTTCCAACCTAGAAGATTCTGTGATTCTGTATCTGACAATCCGTTTACTATGAATACTCAGCACCTGGAAAATGGAGTGGTGGAAACAGTGAAGTTTTGTACTGCAGAACAGAAAGAAGAACTGATGAGCTGACAGGATAGATGTGAACAGTCTAATTTCATTTATTTGCACAGGACCATCTAGGAACTATTTGGTGGAACAGGCAGAAACACTTTTCTGTCTATATTGCTTTTTCCTTCTTTTGCCTCTTGTATTTGCCCTATTCACTACCTACCTTCACTACTTAAAATGAGATGGGAGTCCTACAGTCAATAGCCTTATTCACTTTATAATCCAGATTCATTCAATAACCACTTTACAACATTAAATTGTGTAAGAAAGTGTTTCTGCAAAACTCTCATTATGTCATCTTATCAAATACCTCCTGACAGGGCAAAAAATAAGGCTACTCTAGTAAAATACATCCTTGTATTACCTAAATTTTGAATAGTCAACTTTAAAAAAAAAAATTTTAGATACATATCTTGTGTGACATATTTCATATTTATATACATTTACATAAAACATATACTTATGCCTGCTTATAATATATATAGAAACTGTCTATATTATATACACACACATATAAAGACAGAGTCATGCAATTTGTCCTTCTACATCGAAAAGTCCATATCCATTATCTAGAATAATGGAGGTTGGAATATGGCAAATAATGGGAAAACAGTCCACGGACACTGAGTGGAAGACCAGCTCCAGTTGGGCTTACAAGCTTGGGTTCAGTATCAGCCCTGCCAGATCCAAGCTAAGTATGGGAGAGCCAGACCACCCATATGTATATTGTATTCTCCAAATACCAAGATGATGATGGATGGACTGTTTGTTGGACAGTGCCATATATGAACAAAAAGGTCTTTACAGAAACTATGTGGTTCCACGTAGTGGTTCCAGCCCCTGCTTATCTGCATTTGGAGTCCCTAAGGTCTCCACACTCTACTTGCAAGCTTTTGAGTTCTGGTAACACACTGTGCAAAACCCTAGCTCTCAACTAAATCAAGCTCTACAAGCTCTGAAGTTCAAGCTGGCTCTCCACCCTGTACCTCCCAGCACTGCAAGAATTTCCAGCCTCACTTTCTGGTGAGTACAAGGGAGATCCCTGGCTCAACACTCTCTTTACCATAGCTGCTGATGTTGCCAGAGGTGACTTCTGCCTGCCCCTGGAGGCTCCACTTGCTATTTGCAGGGCTTTGGACTGGCCAGATGTTGGCATACCCACTGCTGAGGTGATTTCTCAGATGTGGCGCAATTACATAATTCTAATGAAATTTGAAGGAAAGAACATCTCTTCCTCACAGGCTTTTCACCCTGTTAAATTTCAGTGATACAAGAAGAAAACAGCTTCTTTACAAAGGAAAAAAAAAAAAGAAAAAAAAAGAAAAAAAGAGAGCTGTGTTGCAATGCCCAAGCAGTGATGCAGAACCCTTCCATACAACCACAGAAATCAAACCCAGGAATTCACAAACTCTTCCAAAAGCTTCAAGTAGGATCTAACCTACTCATAAATCCTTTTAGAAGAACAGAAGAGGCTAGAACCCCACCACCTCTACCAGAGCCCTGGGAAGCCAGACTGCTGCTGCCATGGCAGGATGCGCGAGGGCAGCTCAGCCCACCATGAGAGCTGGGCAAAGGTCTTGCCTTTCAGTGCAGCCCATCTCCCCCTGCCTGTCCCCGTAGCCCTGAAAGCGGCACAGTTCTTCTCCTCGTTCCTGAAGCAGGAAAATCCAGTTTTCTCAGGACCGCTGAAAAGTTTTGAGCACAGCTGATCATTCCTTAATAAAAAGCATGAGGGCCACCTGAAAATGAGAACTGCTGCCAGTTTCCTCTGTATCAGTGCAGTATATATTCTAGGGCAAGCATCACAGCAGAGCCTGCAAGAAACATACTCAGATGCAGCATGGAAAGGCTTGACTTTTCAAGACCTCTTCAGGAACAAAGTTTTGCAAGACCAATTACATGTGTTTGCAGAAAACGTTTAAAGAAAAAGGTACTTCACCCTGTTTAAATGATCTCACCATCTTAGGCTACAATAGGACAGGTACTGAGCAGTAGGAACTCCTGAAGAGATGATACGACTACAGCCATTTATAGCCCCATGAAAGACACTGGTGCATAGTCAAATACCGTCATATCTAGGACATCACTACTGGCCAGATACAGTCATTGCTCCATAAAAGAAAATCAGCATGAATTTCCCAGTCCCAGATAGCTTGATTCAGTGCTTAAAAAACACCCTGTTATCCATCTTTAACAAGCTTCTGGGACAAACAGGCCACAATAAGTCCCTTGGTTTTCCTGAGGACGGACAACATAGCTATGTGGAATCAATAAATACATGGACTTGAAATGTTTTATGTGGCCCAGCAATGCACCACTAACCACACAGCCTTGCACGCCACACAGCAATAAATAGTTTCTATATTTTATCTTACCTCACACGGCACATACATCATCCACTTTTCTGTTTAGGTTAGTATGAATGCTTTGAATAACAGTTTAAGACATTTAGAAAGCCTCAAGATGAATGGTATGTAAATGATCTTCAGAGATTTTTACCTCCCATTTTTCCTACCTCCAATCTTATTCAGAAAGGGAAAAAATATGGGCAGTACCTGACATCACATCTGAATCTCTTTTACAAGGTACTTTTCAAATTTCTCTTTAGAGCTGTCATTGGACAAAGATAAACACAAAGATGACACTGGTGAAAATAATAAAGAATAAAAAAAAGCAAGAATTGAAAAAAATTTATGTACACCAAGGCTAATAAACTGACCTGGCTTCCTTAAACAATACTAGAGATTGCCTAGTACCCCTAAACTGAGGGGGGATGAGAAGAGAGCTATACCAGTACAGGAGAAGACATTAAGAAGTTCAGATGGGTTCCTGCTTTCTTATTTCACATTCTGGAAACATTGCATCTTTTCAAAGATTTTTTTTTGCCTGAGCTTTGTATCAGAGCCAAACACGTTCAACCAAAATGCAGAACCTTTCTGTATAATAAAAACAAATTAAGAGAAAAGACTGTTTCTTATAACTAGCCTAAGTCCTGTTGAAAGGAACATCTTTCATGGAAAGATGTATGATTTCTAGCTTAACATGTTAAAGACTGGGACCACTGAAATGTGAGATATCTCCACCTTTATTACCTCCTTCTACATGCAGGGTTTCTCCTCCCCCTTCCCCCCCCCCTTTTTTTTTTTTTTTAATGTATTTCTGGCACTTCTGCAAGTATTTAAAAAAAAAGTTATTTAAGGGATAAGGATATTAGGGACAATGATGATGCAAATAAGATCAGAAGGTCAGTAAAAACAATTATTCTTCATTTTAGACTTACAAAAAACTTTGTGGTAAGAATCCTGCCAAAATACACAGTAGAATAATTCCAGGCAATATGAAATAAAGTATCAAAACCAACAGTTAACTCTATTAGATTGTTTACCAATTCATACATAAATATTACCAAACATTATTTGTAACGTAGCTTGCAAAATTTGATTGCCTGTAGTAAAGTCTGTCATAACTTGAAGTTTCCTCACTAGAGAAAGAACATACTCCAAATGTAACTATTAAGACCTTTCCCCATCCTTTTCACATAATTCCTTGGAAATTTAATGCAGAATCCTCAATAATTAAAACTCACATCAACTTCAGAGGATAAGAAAAGATACACAGTGTTCCCTAGTCTGATTCTGAGCCTCTCAAACACCAGGACAAGAGGAAGCAAGACAACAGAATTGTCAAGGGGAAAACAATCAATCTTAACTCTTTGTTGAAAGCTTCCAATTCTTGAACCAAAGCAGGAGGAAAAATATGTATGTACTTCTAAAGAAAATTTCTTAAGACAAGATGGTAATTAAGTAGAGAGGACATTTCACCTTTTCTGAACCCTGATTCCTTACATTTTGGTAGCTTTAAAAATTTTAGCATTATGAGCTAAATTAACAGCAGGGCCTCAGTCTGCAGAGCTGTGGCTTTTGCAATGGAGTCCTGCAATTATACAGTAATGAAGATGTGCCTATACCTGTACACATATATAGAATATGTCAGTAGATTGATATGTAAATCTAAAAATAAGTAAGTTTCTGCTAAGTTTGAGTACTTCACTCTCCAATGAAAATTATTACAGCTTTAGGGTAAATCCATACAGAACGGCTGTAAACCCCCCACCATTCTGATGCAAACAAGTCATTCCAGTTTACCAATTAATTGCATTTAATATTCAGTTTTGTAAGCTATATTGTGTAAGGATTTAGTTACTTAAGCAACAACTCCCAACTAAAAAAAGAGTCTTAAAATAATTTTTATAAATGAGTAGGTGTTAAAGAGCTTATTGGAAGTCTCACTGCAATTAGGTGGCTGAGTCATGAATTATTTTGCTATAAAGAACAGTGTATGGCCTAATTGCAGGACTGGGGATCTAACATTTTGTTCTAGGCTTTGACATGAACTCCTTATATAGCCTTTGGGAAACAAACTCTTCAGATGGATAGACTGAGGTATACAAAGTCAGGATAATTGTACTTACTCATCGGACAGCAAATTAAATAACTGTAAAACAACTCGAAGAATAATATTAGAATAATAAATAGCCACCACACCATATCACTTTTGAGGAAGCTTCAGAAACTGTCTTTGTTTTTGTACATGAAACTTTCTGGAAATAATCACCTCAACTTAAATAAAATACTTTCAAGTCAATCCAGTTCTGTGGTTGTTATAGTCAGCTTACACTTTCCAGCTTGATTACAAGGTCTAGAAGAAGTCTCAACCAATGCCAGTTCTGCTGAAATTGTTTGGCAGGCTCACCTTTGGTGCTGTGCTTGTAAGTAATTAGAGGAAATACTTCTCTTCCAAGCAAAAGCCCAAGAAACAACAACAACAAAACCCAGTCTAATGAAACACTATATATATTTGCTTCCCAACTGTTACTATAAGCACTTTTCAACCAAAGCACTTGAACACATTATTTACAGGCAGCTTACAGCTGAGAACCTCCAAGGGACAAGAATGGCAGATGGTGCTATCCGATACACATATTCAAAGGCTATCTAGTAAACCTACATTCCTTTGCTGCAACAGAGGCAACAGGATGATGCACGTCATTTCTGCAGGAAGGACGCCAAAGAACTTTCCAGGTTATTTCCAATCGCTTCAGAGAGAAATTTTCATCTGTTGAGGATTTTCTGCATCCAAGATCTCATGGGGCAACAATAAGCTCCTTCCCCGTGTTCAGCCCGGTTCCGCAAGTCCCTGCGGATAAAACCTATCTTCAGCTCTGTCACTTGCTTAAATGGTAAACCAGCAAGTATATCTGAAAATTTAATGGCCTGCCAGCATCACAGAATCACAGAATGATATGGGGCTGGGAGGGACCTCTGGAGATTATCTAGTCCAACCCTCCTAACATGCCTTATGGGAGAAGAGTTTATTATTCACTGAAGGGAAGTCCTAAAGAAAAATCCCTGATCATAAAGGTCTTAGGTAGACCTTTTCTCAGCACATTTGCAAAACTCCATAAATGCTAAAGTTATGTCCAATTATGTTATTCCCCCTTGCAGTAAAGCTCTGGCATAGGCAGTGAGAGGCAAACAGCACTTTGAGTGCTGGGGATGACAAGGAGCCTATGACAGCAGCAACAGCAGTTCTCATCCACTACCATTTCAGATGCTCAAAAGCCTTTGCAAACAGGAGGTTTGCGTTCATCTAACAGGACTCCTCTCCCTAGTATCTATCATTACAATCCCTATCTAATACCGAAGCCTATTATCAAGGCTGAAAAGACTAAGTGATACATAACATCTACCTGCTTAGCAGCAGGTTTGCTGTGAGTGTATTCAAACGATATTTTAATTCTTGAGTTCCCTCTCTACGCCAATCAAAATTCTCATCTTGCACAGTCATCGACATTGCCTTGTTGAAATCCTGAAGTTCTGGTCACATTTAGCAACTAGGAAACACTGGAAATTTCATATAAGAATTTTCTACTCCTCAGAAGAGTTTAAGAAGCAATAACAACAAATTTCAATTCTATATAAAGGCAAGGCAAGTGTTTTACCTGACTTTTTCCACCAACTTTTCCCACTTTCTCCTGACTAATTTTCTTGTTTCTAAAAGCAACAGGAAAATCATGATGTCCTACAAATGTGAGATTCTCACAGGTGCATCGATTTCATTTAGTTGCTGGCTCTATACCTAGTTTGCATTGAAAAAAGCCTAGTTGCCCATAAAACTATGAACAGATTATGAGGCACAGTATGGTTGCTGAAGCACAAAATTATTGCTCAAAATTTCCAGACTCTAAAGCAAAGTATATAATTTTTCAAAAATTGCTACTTGCTAATTTTTCAAAAATTTCTATTTTCAAAAATAGCTGTAGGAATGGCTCAACATATTGAAAATTAGGGCTCATATTTAAATATTTAAACTTCGGGTCCATAATTAAAAATTATACTTAATGAACATATTATTTTTCTGACCTTAAATATTTTTTTAGCCATATGCCATGCTAATACATTAATATTTATTCCAATATAATGAGCATGGCTGGATATGTCAAGGTTTTCAGTACCTACCAAATGTAGAGCATGTGGAAGATACCAAAATTAAAGAGACTACCATCTATCTTCTAGGTGCATTTTAAAATCTTAAAAATAAAAGTCAATTATTTGAAATGACCCATTTTTTTCCAGACATAACCACTTATAATTACATTTTATCCTCTGATACCTTGCAAAAAACACATTAAACATCAAGTGAGAGGAGTGCTGACACACCATTGAAGAGATGTGGGTTCAGTTCCATGCCTTGCTACAGACTTCCTGCGCGATTTCTAGCAAGTCCCTTGAACTCTGTACCTCTGTTCTCTGAAGAAAACAAGAGTCATCAGATTTAACCTCCAAATGCCTATGGCATGTAAACAGTTCTGAGGTATTCCATCCTTAGCAATGGAGGCAACCTCAACATCTTGAAGGACGCATTAGCAGTTTTGCTCGCTCTTCAAGAGAAAGACATCCCACATTCCAGCTATTCTCAGCAGTAGGCTATGTAACACCACAAATCTCTGGGTTTTCTTTACAAATATTGAGAGCAGATATATTAGGGCAGATACTGCGCCAACATCAAGCTTGCCAGCAGAAAGAATAAAGCTATTGGATTAGGCATGCCTAAGACCAGAAGCAAGAACACTAGCATGTGGGACAAAGCCAAGGTTGTTACCTCACTTCAACTCCACTGGCTTGAGCTGAAACTGTAAGGGCTCACAATATCTTAAATCCTATGCTGACACTGAGGGATTTTTCCTCCTCCTTTCTTCTCCACAAAAAAAAAACCCAAAACAACAAACCAAACCAAAAAACTTCTACAAGGCCAAAACCCCTGCCTGTCCTGATGATGTGGGACTGAATAGGTCCCTTAGCAAATATAATGAAAAATGCAGATACCTACTGAAAACAAAGCCTTTTGCACGTCATACTGCAAATCTACCAACTCTTCCTGTTTTGTATTTTTAATTTATTACATTGCTGTGTTCGAAGAACTTAACAGTGACCCTAACATGCATTACCATTTATCTATCAATACATGCTTCCTCATGAGAAATTTCTCTCAGAAGCATATCTCTTTACATGCAAACTTTTAGATGAATTACTGTAATGTTTCAAAATACATTGTAAACCTACTGCACAAGGAAGCATTGACAAAGGTGGGGGAGGAGAAGGAAAGTGACCAAACAGATTTGTACCAATTCAGATGTATTAAAGTTTATGCCTGTAGCCAAGTTAAAGAAAAATCTTTGAGACATATATTGATAATATTCCTTTTTGAAAAGCTGAAGCAGCACCCAGCCCTTCTACAAAGCACAGTCTGGAAAGTAATTTATGAGGACAACAGTAGGTCTAGTTTTAGACTTGGTCAATGTTGGTATCTAAAGCTCCAGTTTCTCCTGCCTACAACTCTTCCCCTTGCCATTCTCCAGTCTGTAATTAGGGTTGAGCACATGCCACAGTTCTTTCCGCAACTACAGCACTGACAGGGTCTCTTTCCCACAAAGAATTCAGATAGAACTTAATGATTATTTAGATTTCTAACTCGTTACAAACTTTAAATCACAGAACCACGGGGGTAGGAAGAGATCTCGGGAGGTTACTAGTCCAACCCCCTGCTCGGAGCAATGTCAGCCAGGAGATCTGAACCAGTTTGCTCAGGGCTATGTACAGTTCAGTCCTCAAAGCCTCCAAGGACAGACCTTCCACAAGCTCTTTGGGAATTTGTTCCAGCATTTAGTTTATTTTAACTTTGCCACAGAATTCAAAACTTACTGGCAGGTAACGGAGGAAGATGAGACAAGCAGACAACTGAGCTGCATAAAGCTTGTTTCCATAGAAAATGGGCTGACAAACAAATGCCAAAGCTATAAAATTATTTATAGCTATTCGTTTATGTAGAAGAACTGATAATCATACCTACAGGACTCCAGATTGACATATATCCTAGCATTATGAAAGCACAGTGAATTAACCAGATTTTATAGAATTAACTAAGGCTCAGGCATAAGTTAATGACAACCTCAATCTCTTTATCCATGTTTATTTAAACTATAGAAAGCACAACATTTCAGTGGATTCACAAAGTAAAAACTTTGGCTAGCAGAAATAGATGAATGCACATGCATTTTAAAAGGGCTGGAAGACTATAGTCCTGTCAGGTATTATTTCACTCTTCAAAGTGAACACATTCTTATATTCCTTTAACCAATTTATAATCACTGATAAAAATCCCACTGCAAAACTTACTTAAACTATTCTAATAGGATTTTCTCTAGCTCATTAAAATTACACTTTTACAGTCTTCAAGAATAGGCCTAACAATTAATTCAAAACCTTCTTAGCAGCATCACCTGCTTCCAAAGGATTAGAGTTCAGGAATGATCATGTCGTGCCATCCAGTCAGAACTACACAAAAAGCAACAGCTTCTCCTCCATGTCGAGGCAAGAACCTTCTGAATCCAACAAGTCAGAGCCGCTGACTTTCAGCACTACCCAGATGTAGCTTCTGAAAACAAATGCAAGCCTGGATCACAAAATTCACCTCTGACAATTTGGTTACCACTTCCTGGTCCGTAGAATCGACCACTATGTATGGATATGAACTACATTTCCATAATGGTTGTTATTTACTTACTTTTTAAAGAATTTGACCTTTTGGAATAAGCCTAGCTACAGGACACTTAAAACTCAATAAAAAGTAAGATAAAAATAATGGGATTGAGAGGTAAACAACCTGGCATAAATTTCTGCTCTCTCATCAATCCCTGTGTAGAAGCTAAGGCAGATAGATACCAAAGTTTGTATGATATTGCATAGCCTGAAGAGAATTTGTGTGTCTAGTATGAAGCAGAGACTTCTTTGTTGCCCTAGTAACCAAAGAAGAATACAGCTTAATGTCCTTCAAGCTAATAAAAATATCCTACAATGCTTATAAGAAAACTTTGCAAGAAATGCTCTGTTGAGACAGATTTTCGTCACAATGGTACAATCAGGTTACAACTCTGGATATTTTTCAGAGGATAAACAATGTTACAGAAGCCCTAAACCAGTGGCCATGTTTCTATAGTGAACCAATTTAGCAGAAAACAGTGCAAGTTCTATCACCTCTTTCATTTCAGAAACAGTATTATGACTTCATATCCTTTTGGCTATAGTCAAGCTCTCTTTAACCAAAATAAAATTTGTTACCAACAAAGAAGAAAACCAGACTTTAATTCAAAAGCCTTGACTAGTTTCATTAGCAGATGCTATGAAAGCCTCCTCACTCCTGAGTTTCTACCAAAACATTTGTCTTCTAACTTGGGAAAGAAAAACATTTTGCCGTGACATGAGAAAGTTGGTGGCCCTTATCTTACAGAATAACTTCTTTAATTGCTATAATCTCAGTTTAAATAATTGGAATGTTTGAATGAACAGAGCACCAAAAAGATTTTCTTCTCCACAGTTTTCAAAAGTGACCTCCACATTTAACAACTCAACTTTGTAACTCCAGAAGTTTGATTCAAAAAGAGCACATCAGCTAGTTAAGTGAAACCATTTGCCCATCTAAACATAAATATACAAAAATAAGAGCTTCTAAAGTCATGTAGGGTTTTTTGGCTTGTTTTGTTATTTGGTTTTGGGTTTTTTTTAAAAATACATTTTGGTTCATTTTCAAGTATAAAATACTGCCTCCCAGCATATTACCTCTATGCAGCAAATATAAAAGTATGATTTACTGATAACCTCTCTTTGATTTCTGAAGTTTATGCTCAACATAATTTTCTTACAAACATTTTTCATTCTTCATACAATAAGACAGGTACCAATTACAGAAAAAGCAGCCAACAGAAGAATTAGTTTTAAATCAGCATCCTGAATATACTGTAAGACTTGAAAATAAAGTTTATCCATTCTAGTACCCAGAACTTTGCTAGTAAGAACTTGTGTATAAAATGACATCAGATATAGGGTAGCTAGTACATAAAACAGTAAAATCTAAACATTTTATTATTCCTTATGTGTGTGTATATATATCTCAAATCTAATACTTGAGTAAATGAAGCCACCTAGAATGAACAGCTGAGATATACTCAACTCTGATGTTGAGCTATTTATACTTTAACTACTGTATAAACGTTAATTTCTTTGGGTCTACTCTAGGTTAAAAAAAGCTCCCTTTTCCCAGAAGAGTTTTACTAACCTGTCTGACAGCCATTTTATTGTCTATGAAGACAGACACCGTGGCACTTAATCACCTTGAAGACCATTTTGTCTTGCACACGTTAACCCTATCAGCTATTAGGCCATACCTGCACCAGCAAGGTTAGCCTCCGGGACTCCATCACCATGCAGCTGCCCGCACCGCTACATCTCTGGGGCTTTAGGCACCTGGCTGCTTTGGTTGATGTCAAAGCTGCGTCAGCAGGCATCAACCTGGAGGTTGCACCAGGAGCGGGTGCACCAGGGTCATAGCCCAAGGCTCCTGGCTGGCAGCATCCCTAGGGCACCAGAGCGCCTCTGTGCCAGCATTTTGCCAGTGGCTGTGTGCTGGCTGATGGCCTGTGTCACCCAACGAGACAGTTCCTCAGCCAAACTGATGGAAAGGACGGGCTTTACTAGCTGATAGAAAAAGCAACGCATGCATGTGTGAGGTAGAGAGAAAAAGAATGAAAACCTTCACAGCAAGAGGCTATGCTTCTTGCTGACTTTTTTTTTTTTTTCCAGAGGGAGAGAAAACAAACAAGGCAGGCCAACATAAATAATTTCTTTAAAATGTAGCAAATTCCCACATGGGACCCCACTTTTAACATTGCTTAAACAAGGTAGGAAAAACAATGAAGCTTTACATTCACTTAACCAAACTTGTTCAGAGAGTAACTTAGTGTCAGAAGTTTCATATATGGACAAAGCCTATTTTAAACTGTTTTAACTAGAAGATGACTGCAGAACCTGGTGAAATCCACATTTTATTTTTTTGTCCTGGTTCCTGACCCCCACAGGGTAGAAGACTGAAAAACCCCTCTGTACATACTTATGTATATACGTACATTTTAGATGTCCCTCTTTCATGAGGTAGGTAACAGTTTGTGAAAGATGCTAAACTATAATGTACTTTGTTTTATTCTGGGAAACGAAATATTACCCCAATATTTAAATGTCTGCCACGTTCTAGGTACAGAAAGGGTGATAATTTGTATACATAACCCTCAAAAGCAAGAATAATAATGGTAAGAAAAAACATTTGAGAAAGTTGGATTTCTTTTAAGAAAGAGACTACGTTTAAAGGTACCACACACCCTAGTGTCCATTACACCTTCTTCATTGAATTACTAATTGGTAACTAGAATTTCCTGAAAATAGTCCACTAATTATTTTTTCCACATTAAGTTGTCCTATGCAGAAAGGCCATTTCAATTAATATGAAGGTGTGTACGGGGGTGTGAAGCGCAGACTGTTCCCAGTCCTTTTAATCTAACCACACTTCTTGCTGACAGACAGAAAGTCTTTCAAAGGAAGGCGTTTTGATCATCTCTGGGAGTAGAATGTAGACTTCAATTACCTGTCCAATTATCCCAGCTAGGAAGGCAATACAATTGCTTAATTTTAGAGTAATAAGGGATTTTCAAGGTGTGCCTTCTCAGCTTCCATCCAAGATTGAGCTTTCCATTGTCCCTCTCTGGCAGATGAAGCTACCATGATGGCAGTCACTATTTCTGAATAAAAACCATCTGGAGGAAAATTCAACATATACTAAGTTCAGTGATTTCACACCTTTAGGTGATTTGTTTTCTTCCTTGAATATGCTCATCTCAATTTAAAAAAGGATGCTTTTTTGGTATATTTTAGCCAAATACAGTTCATAATGGTTAGAATAAAATAAATAAAAAAAAGCAGTATCATGCAATAAACAGCAAATCATATCGAGTGACCAAGTTCTTGAGAATCCACAGAAAGAATTCAGGGTACACTTTTTTTTCCCCAAAATCCTATTTTCTTTCCTATGTTGAGTCTACAACGTAGCAATTCATCCCAGAGGTGAAAACTTTGTAACCACAGGTTTTTTCCTCAGTGCATCCATATCAGACCTAGGGATACACCAGTAAACCCTGCAACACATCCTAGGCACATCACCCTCCTTCCCCCTTCTCTGTGTTCCAGAGCAATCAGGACTTACTAAATTCAAGTGTCCTGACCCTAGCTTTCCATATTTTTATTTTCCTTTTCAGAACACAGTTACATTGTAAACCTGAGTACGTAAAAACTGAATCATGTGTATTTGTTTAATCAAAGAGTTATGAAAGTAGTAAGAAGCAGCAGTTAGGAGAAACCACCCTTCCATCATCAGATCAGACTACCATGATGCTTATTTTTAGCTTCTTATGGTATAATTTTTAGACAGATAATGGTATTTTGAACATGTCCACTACAGTTTAGTAGTAAAACTGAGGGTTCATATTTTCTGCAAGTGCCAGTCACTTCCTTCCCTTGAGAAAGGGCCCCACTTGCAGTTAAAACATTCACCATGTGTCTTGTCTATAAACCATTATAGCAGCCCAGTAGCTGAACTATGGGCAATTACAAAAGTAACCGACAATATAAATCAAAAAAAAAAAAAAGATGGAAAGAACGATAGCTCTAGTCCATCAGAAGGCTGTTCAAGGACTGCATTTTCTCACTCTGGCTCCTGAAAACCACCCTCCCACAGATGTGGAGCAAGTCCAGCAATAGTCCAATTATGTGGTCAGTGCAGAATCTGAGGCACAGGGCCTGGTGGCAGCAGGGCTATTTCCACAATAACACCAGACCTTTTAAGTAAAAACTGGCACTTGGAGTGGTAATAGGAAAAGCATTCCTTGCCAACAGTTGCTGAAAGACTCATCTGATGGGTAGCAAGCATCTGACTTTGGTTGCTATGAAATCTGGTTACAGAGAGCACTAGAAATAAAAGGGTTACAAGAGGTTTGACTAAAATCTGCTAGATGGTAAAGAGACTCATCAGAAATTTGCAGCAGCTGCATAATGAGACAGTGGTACTTCGGTAAGTAACAGAGGTTACTCAGTCCCAGATGGAACAACTCTAATGTATATAGTGCCAGACTAGAGGCAAGACCATTAGAAGATATCCATTCACACAGTCCAGGCAAAATTATCATCTGATCCATAATGTCATCTTTAAAGGCAGAAGAGGATTCTTCAAACCTAATACCATCAAAACATAGCCAGTCATTCACCACATCAACAGGCAGCCTAGCTTCTCCACAATTTGAATCAAATTTGGGAATATTTGGACTGAGTGAAATTCCAGAACGTGCTGTCATGCCTAAATTTTCTGAAACATCATCGAGGCTCAAGGAGCAGAATGCTATTCATCCTCTCACATGGCCAACCTATAACAAGTACCGGAGAAGCAGATGATAGGAAGATAGCCCACTGAGCATCTGCAGCTTCTAATGTTAAGTGAGGCCGCAGACATCCAAACTAGGCAAAACGCAGAAGAGATATCTATGAAGACTAATTAATCAAGTTTCTTCACATTTGATATTTAATGTTAAAACTCTATGGACTCTCAGCAGGCTACTTTGATATCATCTGCTTCTCCAGTTTCTTCCTAGAAAAGAGTCTATCATCCCTCAGACAATTATTTTTATGAGGATAGCCACCAAAGCAGATTCTGTACCAAATATAATGCTATAACCATTAATATAATATAACTTGTGCATCAAACTATTTTTTTGGGGAAGGAAGACATCTAAAGTCCAAGAATTATATCATTCGTAGCATGGGCTTGACAATCAAGTCTGTGGTCTACTCAATATTCTGTACTAACTAGATCCATACAAAGGCATTCATGAATTCACTGCTCAGAACATAATGAATGAAACTGATGTGAAAAAGCAGGAGGTAAAGAGAGGAAAACACTCTGATGGCAAATGTTTCTGTGCCTGAATGCAAAACTGAGGTAGGTAAACACTCTGGGATTCCAGAAGAATTTAGGGAGCCATGGTCAAGACACGGCTCAATAAAATTTCTGCCTACCCACCTAATTTCATGAGAGGCCACATACATCTAAAGTTTTTGTCAAAACAAGGTAGCTGCCTGAAAGCCTACAGCTGTGCAAGCCCAGTTGAGCCATATATTGGAACCACAACAGGGTCACACACACTTAAAGCTCTCTTGGGATTTACAGATGAGGCATGCAAGCAGCTAACTGCCTTGAGAGGCCTAATTCATTAAACGTTCCTATGTGAATCTAGGAACACACCAATAGTAAGATACTCAACGAAAACCACAAGAGATATCACTTCCACAGAAAGCCACGGCAATAAAAGCAAGTAGTGGCAACTCTGCTTCTCACATTTAACGTAACAGTACAGGGATTACAGCACTGATCAAGGAGGGGAAAGACCTGCACCATAGACCTTCTTCAGTCACAGGAGTCTCACATCTGCTTTTCCCAGAAGACTGCTCTAACCACTGAACTACAAGGGAGGTTGAGAAAATACTCTTCAATCTTCCCATTGAAGATGTGCCACTATGAAGGCAAATACAAATACGTGAAGGCAAATTCACAAATCCCGAGGGAACAACAACAGAAGAAGATCAGGTGTACAAACTGAAGATACTAGGGACTGAAACCCAGGGATTTCTCATGACTGCTTATTCACTTTAGATTAAGTCACTGCAAAAATGCAAAATCAATATCCCATCCAGTGAATGGTCACCAGAAGACCTCCCTAAACCAGGTGACCACAATATTTCAGGAAAGGTCAATTGTTCCTCCATGGTGACACAGTGGCTTCCATTTTTCTGCCACTTTTAGAATTTAAGCGTTTTGATCAGTGAAATGGCCTGCCTCTTAAAGGGAGAGACCTATCTAAGGAAGGAGATAGTTCAAGTGGTTTGCTGCAACAGGACTTCAGAGCAAAGCAGATTCCTAAAGAACTGACACAGAAAAGAAACACTGAGCTATTTTGCAAGACCCATTTCTCAATGAAATGCAAGAAGAAAGAAGGTTGACATTGGGGGAAAAAAAGAAAACAAAACCAACGCATCTCCTTCAGTGCTTTGCATGTTCAGAAGACCATGCCAGAATTCCCTGTATCCATTCTGCTTTGGACAGCCTCCTGCATACTTGGTACAAAAACGAAACCAACCTCTCCTACCTCAAAAACCCTACTGTATACCGAGGAGGTTATCCGTTAAAGAACCCAAGCAGAGGAAACATTTAAGTAGCACTACATCGACCCCCCCACTCCTCTCCCCAAATCTAACAACCCACCCAAAGAGATGAAAGAAATGAGAGAATTCATTCCAAATTACTGCTTGGATTGTGATTGTGGACTGCAGCGCTAACCCAGCAGAAGGTGACTCATGCTTCTCTCTTCCAGGCAT
>JAOXNO010000001.1:155379839-155390118 GCA_028565335.1 Limnodromus scolopaceus
ATTACTGCTTGGATTGTGATTGTGGACTGCAGCGCTAACCCAGCAGAAGGTGACTCATGCTTCTCTCTTCCAGGCATTGTAAGGAGTAACCTGCATGTCAGCTACCAAGAATCTAACTGCTTCTGAGACTAGCAGAGCAGATGCCTTCTTTAAGTGGTGAGATGGAGAGCCTGGATTTGATCAGAGACCGAGAAGCACTCAGACTAGTTATATTTATTTATTTTTGGGGGGTGGGAAGGGTGGGTATGAAAGGCATCTTACAAAATGCTCCATAAGAAATAGTTCAATGCGATCACCTTTGGCCCTCCAAATTATTTTCAAAAAGAAATCGAATTCCTAAAGTTAAAAAACAAAACTAAACCACAAAACCACAAAAAAATCAAATATCATTTGACTAGTTTTCAGCAGAATTACTACAGCAGAAGAGGGGCAAATTTTGAACATGGAGATAGAAGATTACTACTAAGAAAGCCCTTTACAACAAGTCATTTCAGTAGTAGAAAGTAATCCACAAACTGAAAACATACCTTCTTAAAAACAGTGTACAACTAGCAGTATACAAATAAGGACTGCTGTCATGTAGTTCGAAAAATACACACATTCAGGATTCTGAATCATGGCCAAGTGCAATTATATGTAAAGCTGGGTGAAAAAAAAAACACCACCAAACACAACCAACAGATCTTTTTCCCCCACTCATTTATAACTTTAGGGGGAAAAGGTATAAAACCCAGACACTTCATATTTACTGTTTTGTTCTGACAAACCCAATGAGCTTCTAAAATTTTTAAATTAAATTGAAAGCATAGTAAAGAAATTCCAAAAGAAAAGTGGTTCTTGAGGAAAGACTTAATTTATGCATTTCTAGATAGGTCTTATAAGGTTCGTGGCTTTTTCAAAAGAAAAAAGCCTTCCAATTATTTGCACATTCATGAAACATTTCAAGTAAGGTTTTGTACAGCAGTTAAAAAGATGTTATAGCAATGTGGGAAACTGCAACCCGGTCTAATCACATAAAGTAGGTTGATCAGTCCTGGTTTATCCTCTATACTGTAAAATACATTAGGAGTAAGAGGGCTAACAGTACAAACATTCTCTTACCAAAACTTGCTCGTCACAGCGCACATATAGCTCAGAGGCAATCTATGTGGCTATTTCTTGAAAGCATCCTTCCTTGCAATTAATCAGAAATCCAGGACCAAAGCTCTTCTCCACAACATTCAGAGCACTTCAAGTTCAGTGGCCTTATCCAATTCATTTCCAGGTCAAATTAAATTGTAGCTGAATTAATACTCACACAGGAATCTCAAACACTATTAATCTTTTAGTTAAGGTGGCTACCTGTTAATCAGAACAATAATGGGAAATCACCATTCTATAAGAGTTATATTTTATTTTACCCCAGACCCTAAGATACTACATTGTAATATTTTAAAATGCTTTAATGTCTGCCTCATTACCCTGACTTTTTGAGAAGATAATAACAATACTTTAAAAGACATTAAAGCTCTATCTACATGACGCAAGTGATGTTTCAAAACAAGCTAATCAGCTCTAGAAACACTTAGTCTTTTTTTTTTTGTCCTTTAACTGATCTTTCACCTGGGCTAGGCCTAATCAAGACAAGAATTAAAATATTGTCACCATTGAATTTTAAAGAGTACAGCACTAACGAATTGAGCTAACCCCATGACATCAATGTTGAGACAGGATAACGTGCTCATATCACACCTTTAATTCTCTTGTCTAGACTAGGATTTAAGACAACACAGCTGCTAAAATGCAACCCATTGACAAAGAAAGCATTTGAGTTGCACTCATCATTGTACATTGTACCTAGCCTATACTGTATGCCTTAGTGCAGCAAAAACTAAATACTAGTCCTGTATTGGTAACGGCTAGAGAAAAAAACAAACCAAAAACAGACCAGCAGGAAGTTAATTAATATAAGAATATGAAGAAGGAGATAGCTATAGTTGTTGTTACCTTAACAATCATGTAAATCTTTGTACAAGTCACTACGTGCCTGGATAATTTAGCACTGCAGCCCCAATTGCTTCCCTATTCTCTCTTAAAATGTTATCATCACATACCACCTACACAATTTACAAGGAGCAAAAAAGGAGGAAAAAAAAAAAAAGAAAAAGATGTTTGAGCAACACTTGCAATATTTCAGAAATGAAATAACCAGTAACCCTGGGTTTGTTCTTAGGTGCAAAAACTAGGAGTCTGACACTGATTGAGGGAAAAACTAGAAAAGGAATGGATTAAATGATTTTTGGGTAAGCCGCCCACTCAGACATTTCAAATTTTATTCATCTAAAAAACTTTCAATCACCAAAGAATGTCTATTTTTAAATTTCAGTCCAAAAAGTATGCCTGCTAACATAAGAGTTTTAACTAAACATACTGCTACCCAGAATGTTTGATGTATGACCAAACAACAAAATTTGTTTCTATCCACATACTATCCAACTGAAGAGTAGAGAATCATGGTTATTTTGAAAGAAAAGACTCAAGTTACTGCCAACTGTGTTGGCTATAAAAAACAGTATTTAAAGAATTATTGTCCTCTAGGCAAAACAGAAATTCAAAGGCAAAAGAGAAATTCTAATGAGCAATGATTCTTTTTTTTGATAAAATTTTCCAAATATTCATTGCAAAAATCTGTGTCAAAACAGCTTAATGAATAGCAAGATAGAAAACATTCAACCCCAAGCACTAATGCTATATTATTGTACTAAACTATGAAAGCCATTAAAGCCACTGTTACATTTGGTCTTTAACACATTAAATAGCATTTTTACAACGCAGACACGATCAAGCAACACTGCACAACTGAAAACAAATTTAAGAAGTCTTGCCGCATACTATTCTACTATTTGACAATCGTAGCTCTCCATATTTATTCACGCATCTCTACAACAACATGAGCTACAGCACCAATTAAGGCCTGAAAGGAAAAGATGATGCTAAGTGATACAGGCATCATAAAAGAAGATACGCTATATGCTAAACTAGCACAATCTAAACTAAACATGCATACAAAAGGAGCTTGCCTACCTGGCTTTTTCAATAAAAGTCCAAAGAACACCTAAAAAGCAGGAGGGGATAAAAAGATTTATTTTCAGAGCCCGCATAGGGAAGCTATCATGTCACTTTACTGTACAAAGAAAAATAAATACATCTTGGAAAGTAATACCTATACAATTAGCTGGGAAGGGGGAGCTAAGTAACCAAAGAAAAACCCCATTAAAAGACTCTGGTTATAATAATTGTCTCAAATTTTCATGGTTTCCACAGAAAGTAACTTAAAGTAGCATGGATATTTCAGATTATCACAAAAGTCAGAGGGGGGAGAGTGGGGAGGAGAGGCAGGAAATCAAGAGAACTCTGCATGTATGGAATTACATGCTACAATTAAATTCCATACTAATTCAAAAGCTTCTACAGGAAAACATTAAAGGTAATGTGTTCTGAAGATGCATGAGCACCTTGAAATTTCCAAGTTTAGGACTAAGCGATGCAACTTTAAAATAATCTTCTATATCTTAAAATTGCACACTGTCAGAGACATTTTTTAGAGGATTGTCTACGTATAAATTCCCCCGTTAAATCAAGAACCTATAATTTTGTCTGACAGAATTAGTTCATTAATCTCAAATTAAAACAAAGGTAGATTCACTAAAAAAAAAAAAAAAGAAAAAAGATCTTAACTCTATAGAGCCAGAAAGAATTATTGTAAAGTTATTTTAAAAACATGAGAGCATGAAGAGAAACTAAAAATCTGAGTTTAAAACTAAATAAATTTTACAGGACTGTCATGTATCCTGCAAACCTGTCCTCTATTATAAACACTTTCTAGTGGAAGGTCTACGTATCAGTTCCCCAATAAGACACAGGAGATGGCCATACAGCTGAAGGCTCTGATGTTACATACAGGGTCAATTTGATACGACTAACTACTTGTGTTTACCAGGTCTTTAAAGCTCTACGGATGCTTAAATTATTTGCATTTTCTTCTTGTAAATCAATAAGGTTCTCAGCAGAGAGAACGGCTACCCATAGGTGTCCATTTAAAAAAAGAAAAAAAAAAAAAAAGAGGCCAGTATAGCTCTTCTGTTGTACTTAAATATTTTAACACAATGGCTGATGTCTGCACCATGTCAGAATTCTGTTCAGGTTCCTACAATTTCTAAGAAATATGTACATGTGTTTGATGGGATTTAAAATCCATTAATATGCTCCTATTAGTGCTAAGTTTCGTCCGATGGGTGCACAAGAGGGGCTGGCAGCTTGGGCAAGAAAAAAAAACAACCTTTGCTAAAAAAAAAAGATTTCAGTCTGTTCCAGTTTCTAACATCTCTACATGTCTTGCTAGCACCTATGAAAGTCCTTAGACATTTGTCAACCTTTTGCATACAGTACTTCAGAAAGAACTCTATTTTCCCAAGTTCCACTCCTGAACACTTAGGTATTTCTTCCTGGAAGGCTGGAGCCATTTCTGTGGTTGAATGTGTCATAGCCGTGCTTGAGAATTATTTAGAGAATTCTTCATAAGTAAATATTTTTCTAATTTAAAAAAAAAAAGAGACGAGAAACATAGAATTTCAGGAAAATGGTAAGTTCAACCTTGCTTAAAGGGTACTTATTACAGTAAAGAACTAAAGAACAAACTAAACTGTTCTATGTCCTCAAAACTCTCTATTTACTAATGTCATCTGTATGACCATATTATGTAGTTTTCATGAGGATCTGGACCCCAAAGTTCTAAATGGTCTTTGAATAGAAAACAAACATTGTTTTCATAGTACCTGGAAAGCAACACTTTCAAACTAGACATTTGAGCAGTTTGTAATTTCAAGTGTAGTTTTTTCAGACTTAATCACCATTAAGTCACTAAATACATCAATTATCATTGACTCAAGATGCTGATTTCACAATTAATAAATTTCAATAATTACATCTCTTGTATGTTTTAAATTACCACACAGAATCCCTAGACTGGGAGGCAGACTTTCATCCCGATGATAAATCCCATCACAAAGAACATTCTCAACTCGGAAACACTTTTCTGTAATATTTCATAGCAATACACCTATATCATTGAGGTCTACATTTTCAGACAATCTAAATTAATAAATTTTCTGGTCTTTGCTTCCTAAAGAAAAAGCAATAGATCAATGAAAATTTTTTTTCACTACTTGAAATAAAGCATTTCTCAAAATTTCTGTACTTTAGTTTTCTGCTTGAATAGACATAATACTAGTTTTCTATTTCATGAGGTTTTACTAAAATATATATATATATATATATATATATATATATAAAGTCTATAGAACAGACTGAGAAATTACATTATTGAAGGTTATGTAAGCACCTAGAATACATACCCAAGGAGGTTTCATGAGAGAAAAACATTGGGAAAGTCATATCCAAAATTAAAATTCAGTATATGGTAAATATCAGCAGATTCTCTTCAGAGAGCTTTCTAATCACACAGAAGATAAACACAGAAGTGTCAGAAGTTACCTCCTTTTTCCACCAAAAAAATATAAAAAATTACACTGCTTAATCTGCACACTCACTACTTATTTCTAAACCTTGATATCTAACTGGGGTGTACTGCTTCCAATCTGTTTCATTTGACAGCTTCTGCTCTTCTTTCACTGCAGACCTTCACTGGCATGGGCCCACTCATCCAGTTTAGCCTTGCTCTCACAAATAAAAGGTTTCTCCAGAAAACAGCTCGTTCTGAAACTACAGTGCCGCATAAACAGCAGAGAGTTCTTTGCTGCCAAGCTTGCAAATCCATTCTGGAGGGAAAGAAGGTCCCAGAGTTGTGGCACCTTCAAATGCAGAGATAACATATTTTGGGTAGCATCTCACCAGGAGGCAGCAAAGCAGCAGTTCACTCCCTTTGTTGTTCTTGCATACACAAAGTGAGGAGTATCCTTCAAAGCTATCGCACGGAAAATATTATCCTTATATACACTCCGTCTTCCCAACACTACAAACCCTAAGCATTTGCAAGATTCAGACAAAACAAGGCTTAATGGACATATTTCACACAAGTGGGATCCAGAAACGGGTACCAGGTGCCTGAAACACTAAGATCATGGGGTTGGAACAATGCATTTCAGATAAGCACTCATTTGTACAGTGACTAGGAGCTCCCAAGCTGTTTACTTAGCTATCATCATCAGTGACAACAGCTTCAAACAAGCACGGAGGCACTCTCAAGATCCTAAACCCAGAGATCAACCTCATACCTTTGGCCTCATTCCGCACAACCCACCACCCTACGTTAGGACACAACGCTTCTGTCCTCCTACCTTCTGATTACACTCCTTATCCAGCAACACAAGGCCTCCACAGCTTCACTCTCTCCTAAGGCATGTCCTCTTTCAGGAGTTTCCTGCCCCCAACGTACTGATACTAAAGCACACATTCCAGATAAGCAGGGCTAGTCGCAGGCACTGCGAGAACAGCTGATTGCAGAAGCGATTGTTTTGTACCACACAAGCTACAGCCAAGCCACTCCTCGGGTAGAAGCTATCGCAAGACACAGCATCTGGAGGGAGAACAACAGCAGCTGTGATTTTGCATCACCGAGATCCTTCACCCAACACCGGCAGCATTCCGTGCAGCAGAAAACTGGCCCAGAGTAAATGAGCACCTTCTGAAACCTTTTCCTTCTCCTCCTCATCCTGTATCTAGGCAGAGCTGCTGGGGGTGCACCCATCCACTCAGAACTGACGGGGCTCCCTTACTGAAGGTAAAGCACCTGAACTCATTCTTAGAAAGATCTAGACAAAAATGTTTCATTTACTTTGAAAAGAACAATGCACTTTACATTTAAACCATTTCCCAGGAAAGAACTTCAATCACCTGTTTAAAAGCCACGGAGCTCCACTTCAGTAAAGCCATGCACCATGACTGAAAGGGACGCAAGGCTGCCACATCACACAAGGAAGCTTGACTTTATAGTTTTGCCATTAGGAGATCCCTCTGCAAACTTGGAGACCTGGATTGCAGTCCTGTTTCTAAGCCTATTTATGAATTTTTTAATATTAAATAGCAATTTAACGAGAATAGAAACCATACTGGTAAGAGTGATCTCAACCGCTTCTAGCCACTAAGCTTCTAGGAGTCAACCACTAAGAGTCAAGTAAAGATCCACTTGCTTCCTCTCTTTCATTCATGAAGGTGTCATTCATTCCTACAAAGTAACTCCACCTCACCAGGTGGAGCGAAGGACTCCCTTAGCTTAGTTTGGCCTGGTATCTGGTGGGGTTAGACCAGGGAAGCATAAGACTCTAGCATGCATTTCTTAACCTGAAGAGGAAATTTGACCCGGCTTTTCTACTTCTTGGAAGAGTAATTAAAATCACTCTCTAATTATGTAGTAACATAGGGATTCTTCCATCAAAAAAAGAAAAAAATAGCAAGGCAAATGAGTAAAACGCAGAGGTACCTACCAGTTAGAGACCAGGCCAATTGGTTTTCAGATACAATGAAAGTTCAAAGATTTTTAGACCACAGTTTTGTATCAATATAACCATACTGTTGTTGTTCCCAGGTATATTTCATCCAGAATCCCTAAGTAAACAGGACTACGACTATTTGCCTCTCAACATGGATTAAATGCATTTGCGCAACTGTAAATTATAATTTAGAAGTCCTTGTACAGATACATATTATATCTGTAAATATGCATTCTTCCAGTTTAACTGGTAGAAAGCATGCAAGCTTAAGTCAACAGCACATTAGGTCTTACGCTGCCTGTGAACTTAAGTCAGGCTCCCAAACATAACACCACCACCACCCACAAATATAAGATGAGGCTGACAAGGAAAGATCTAGTACACTTAACTATATCTTTTTAATACTGCAAGATCAATAGCATATCCCCTTCAACTACAACTCAAAGGTTTTCAGGACCTGCTAATATTTTCAGGATTTCAGCTGCTTTTAGATTACTTTGCATAAGTGAATTTTAGAATTAAAACATTGCTTGCATGTCTTTCACAAAGTACCTAAGCAAAAGCCAGAAGTTGAAGTCTTGCAGCAAAAGAGATGGCAGAAGAAAAATAAGAGCAGTGTTTAGACCCACTCTGAGCAGTGCTGAGTCAACGTAACTATGGAAGTACAAGTTGCCTCCTATTCTGCTTCACCTATCTACAGCTTGTCAGCTGGGGTCTGAATGCAGACACTCCACTGCAAGGCACAACACAAGCTGCAAAAGCCACGGCCAGGCATTCAGAGACTCAATGAATTTCTATCACAGATTAAACACAGGAAAACCAAAAGCGTTTATCAGTTAATAAAGTCTAACTACGTAAAAGGAAAACTGTTCTTCTGCAGAGTATGTGTGAACAGGAAGGATCGCAAGGATATAGAAAATGCGTTTTCCATAGTAGATTCAAAATGACTTCACTACATGGGTCTTTAGAAATCCCCAGTGAAAAAGTTAGGACACACATGAAGAATCACCTACTGTGAGAAAGTTGCAAGTCTCCAAAAATATCAGCGCTTTGTCTCCTCCCTTCCCCTTTCCCCTACTCACCCTCCTCCCCAGTTTCAAAATACATCTTCCCCGGGCCTTGGCTCTGGAATGGTAGTTTCTGTGAACAGACCGTATCTGGACCATACGATTAGCCATTATCACCTTTTATAATCCACTCTACATTAAGATGCAAATCCAACAGCTGTGGTCCAACTAAGTTATTTACAAGAGTTTCCCTTTCAGATGTCCAAGCCCAAGCTACAACCAGTTCTGCGACATAAGTGCAGCCTCTCTCCAGGGGCCATAACAGATCTCGGTCTGTGACCAGCGGCATTTTCCCACCCGCGCTATGGTTCAAACGGTCGCTGCGATTTCAAATGGTACACCTACCCTTATTTCGGCCTGACTGGCTGCATTTCAGCTGCTGACAGCTAACTGATTGACGCATATCTAAACAAGGTAGTGGTTATACAAACAAACTGGCAGTATGCACCCGTGTTTCACCACCGTGGATTTACTTGTAATAAGAGTGGCTGGCAACGCAACCGTGGGAAATTTAAGAGCAACACCAGCCTGCAGAAGGCCCAAAGCTCCCAGCCACCATCTCTTCACCAAGAAAAGAGGCTCTGCGTCCTGCACTTTTTAAGAGGAGTGGGAAGTTCACGGCAATACCTACGCAGGTAGCTGAAAAAGGCAGATCTCTACCTGCCTCAGAAGGCAGGTGTGCTGCACGAAAACACCCCGGCGCTTCCCTTTGCGGATCAGCACAGAAAGTGCACTCGAGGGCTGACCCACACAACACCCGGGGAACTGCTCTCCGCACCCCACCACCACCACCGCCACCCCCGCCGCTCCCCGGTTCCAGCCAGTGCCCAGCCTGTCTGCCATATTTCACGCAGGAGCACCCCGAACTTACCGCACACGGGTGGGGAGGTAGGGAGGGAGAGAGGGCGGGCGAGCAGCGGGGCCCGCCGGAGCCCCCTGCCCCCGCTCCACCACCCCTGCGGCTGGGGCCGCCCCCCCCCGCCGCCCCCTCTTGCGGGCGAGGCACCGGCGGGGCCCACCGGGGAAGGAGGGAGGCGGGTGAAGGAAGGAAGCCGCGGGGCAGGCACCTGAGCGGGGCGGCGGGCAAGGCGTGGGCAGCCCGCGGGCCGGAGATCCGGGCACCGCGGGGCGGCCCAGCCCGGGGGAAGGAGGGGACGGAGGCGGGAAGGGGAGAGGTGGAGGGGGGATCGGACAGAAGGGCGGGCGGGCGGCAGGCCCCGGCGGGCCGGGCCGCAGGTGGGCGTCGGGCGCGGCCGCCGGAGGAGCGGCCGCCGGGCAAGTCACCTCTTGACGCGGATGATCTGGTCGCGCATGGGTCGGATGTCCTGGAAGCTCTGCTGGTTGACCAGGCTATAGACGAGGATGAAGCCCTGCCCGTTCTTGATGTAGAGGTCCCGCATGGAGGCGAACTGCTCGGTGCCCGCCGTGTCCAGGATCTCCAGCACCGACGGCGAGGAGTCCACCTCGATCTCCTTGCGGTAGAAGTCCTCGATGGTGGGGTCATACTTCTCGATGAAGGAGCCCGTCACGAACTGGACGGTGAGGGCGGACTTGCCCACGCCGCCCGAGCCCAGCACCACCACCTTGTACTCCCGCATGGCTCCCGGCGCGCCGCCTCCCTCGCCTCCCGCTCGGGGCTGCCGCTTCCCTCCCGCCCTCACGGCGGGCGGAGAGAGGGAGGGAAGGAGGGAGGGGGGGCGGGAAGGGGCGGCCGCGCCTCACGGA
>JAOXNO010000001.1:155394215-155447315 GCA_028565335.1 Limnodromus scolopaceus
CCCTCTTCCAATTTAAAACCGTTGCCCCTTGTCCTGTCACTACACTTCCTGACAAAGAGTCCCTCTCTGGCTCTCCTACAGGCTCCCTTCAGATATTGAAAGGCCATTATAAGGTGTCCCCGGAGTACGCGTATGAAAAAGGAACAAGGCCTCTTAACATCTATTTCCATTCCAAAGGCAGGGTTTGCTAATTCTTAAGTTAGTAACAGCAGCAGTGGCAAGATGTAAACCATAGCAGTATAAAAAATGGGGAAATCCATAGCCCCCTCCATCTGAGAGCTGATGGTGGTCTCCTGACACCAAAGCACAAGAGAATGTGTGAAAGGGAGCCTGTCTACTCTACCAACTGTTCCAGTGTATATTTGTTTTCCATGGTCAAGAGCTCTTTTAAGTGCATGTTAGTAAAATAACAATGATTTCGTGGCCTTGCTTACTGTCATATTTTTACATTCAGGCTGTCAATGCAGTTCTGTCATCACATGCATTGCTCCTAAGCATGTGTCATTACAGTATTTTAGGAAGTGTAGCCAATGTTAAGGATTGAGGTTATGTTTAATCTTTAATATTTCTTGCTAAATCAGTTGTCTTATTAGAACCCTCCGTAAAGTTGTTATGAAATTCAGGATGGAACTAACTGGAGGGAAAAGGTGACTGACTTTTCTTACCCTATCCTTAGAATTTTCAGGTGATTGCACTGTTAATTTCCCTTTTATCCCAGCAGTAATATTGTCCCTTTTTTTAACTGATTGCTAAATTGTAGGTGTTTGACATATTTGTTCATGAAAACAGCAGCTTTCTGGGTGAGAGCAGGAACCACCTGAGTGCACTTGTAAAGGCAAAGGAGGTTGGACCTCCTCCGTCCTGTTTGGCAGCGGTCGGTTGGCAGCTCTGATCGTCCAAGAGCCTGACTGGTGAGAGCCAGCACTGTCTCCAGCCCGGTGGAGGGTGTGGAGTGGGATTTAACTTACTGCACTTGGAAAAGCATGTTATAGAAGCTCGGTTTCATTAGCTTCACTGCTTGTGAAGGCCAGTTTGGGTTTGTTGGGAGTTTTTGTCTTGTTCTTAAGGAAATCTAAATGCTTAAATTTCAAGGTATAGAGGGCGTGCTTTTGTTTTGTAGTGATGAAGCCTGATGTGAGCTCCGAGTGAGGTGACTTCTGTGTTTGTGTTAAGACTTAGTGAAGTCAGGAGGGCTGTGTCTAAAGGTGGTGTAGCAGCTCTCCATAGTCCTCACTGTAAGATCAGAGTCAAAGTTTGCAGTGATGAATTGCAGTCATCAGTGTCTGCGCTTGTTGGGGTTAACAGTTCTCTAAGTGTAGGGAGTTGTCCGTGTACCATCCTGGGCTTAGCGCACGAAGCTGGTAAACCAGGGTGCGTGGGGGCTGAAGCTCAGCTGATCTGCCGAGCGCAGTAAGTGTGACAGTGACCAGCATTCCCCTGCTTTAGTTCTGGTACCTGACTTTGGGAAGACCATTGACACATCTGAGGTAGGCACTAGGAAATTCTTGGCAAAATTGAGACTTTAGCACTTGGATTCCCAGCAATCAAGCATGCTGAACGGGGAGATCTTAAACAAGCTGATTGGAAATGAGTGGGCAGTTCTTTTCTCCTCAGTTCAAATTGCTTATAGCCTTCATTTGAGCCTATTTAAAGTCAGGGAGCCAAAATCTGAAACGGTCTCTTGCTGTGTTAGCTCCCCCACCCTGCCCAGACCCACACCGCCTTTCTTCCTCTTACACCCATCCTGGTGCTGCCTGTCCCTGAGCTGGGCCAGTTCAGCTCACTAAATTTGTAGACAGCAAATCCAGACTAGAAATGCAAATTGTTTTGTAATTGCTAGCTGCCAGGGACTCAGCCATGAAAGAGGAACAGAGTTAATGCCATCTTCAGCTTGAAACAGTTTAAACCCCCACCTATTGCTTCCCAAGAGACTGTTTTGTGTTGTGAAGGAAAACAAACTAGATTTCATTCCAGCAGAACGAGATTCAATTAATGCGTTTTACCTTACAAGTAGAGAAGACAACTAGTGTGAACACAATTACTGTGGCTCCACCAATAGCTACTCATTAAGTTGCCGTACCTGCCGCTTTCAATTGTGTGCACCAGTCCCCGGGGTCTGGGTTTGTTTTATGTTATCTTTTGTTGTTTTGGTTTTTGGTGTTGTGGTTTTTTGCTTTTTGTTTTGTTTGGTTGTTTTTACAGTTTGAAAGAGATGGAAGTAATAGGAGTAGGCTCACCAAAGTCTTCTCTCAGTCATAATTTAATTTTCTGACCAGAAAGGAACATTAAGGCTCTGGTCTCATGGGTTTATTTCAGAGGATGGCCGGTTCGGTAGCTCTGCAATTCAGGACAGCTTTCTGTTGTTATCATCTTATTAATGTTCTTTCCTGACATTGCAGGTTAACTGTTCAAAGGAAGGGGATCACTCATGAAGGGCTGATGGTTTTTAACTACTTCATGCAGTCAGATAGTCATCCTTGTCACGTAATAAGGTCGTTGTGTTTAATTGAAGATGGTGGTTAAATTTAAAAAGAATAATTGCTCCTAGTCCCTCTATTTATTAAGAGTGAAAATTTGATCGAACCATTCCCCAAAGCATTAAGAAATCTAAGTGAAATTATTAAGGTTTAGCATGTGACCTGATTTTTTCCTGTTTCTAGTGGAGTTTTGATGGACTTCTGCTGATGTATTATGGGTTTTCACAACAAAGTTTTCTTTGCTTCCCATAAAAGCAAACGGGAAACCTTGGTGGTGTTATTAATTTTAATGAAAAGCTTCCACTGCATGTCTAAGTTTTGTAAGAAATTCTCATCTGTCAATAAAGTTAAGTTAAAGAGCTGTCGTTCAGATGTAGGTTGAAAACAGAGGAAGTGAGTTTCAGGATATAAAAAAACCACAGTAAAATAAACTAAAACCAGCTAATTTATTATTCCATTTGAATGTTTCTTTCTCTTTATGATGTTCAAAAATAAACCAATTCAATTGCAAGACTTAAGAGAAAGTGAAGATAATGATAGTCTGTTTTTATTAAGGTATAAAAATCTTGCAATATCTGTCACAAGTCACGTAGCTGTTTTTTTTCTGTCAGACTTGAAAGGAAATAAGTTTAACTCCTTTTTAACAATGGGAGTAGAAGCATCAGGGTTGTGTGTTTCACAAGCATCAGATTTCATAGGAGTCAAAAAAATAATATTACAGTTACAATAGTATTTTCTTTTTACATCGTTATTTTGATCAAAATAATGAGAACTGGATTAAATTGTAAGATGTCTTAATTGCTGTGAGTTATACTGTAAATTAAAATAAGATCACAGAATCACAGAATGATATGGGGTTGGATGTGACCTCTGGAGATCATCTAGTCCAACCCCCCTGTCAAAGCAGGTCCACCTAGAGCAGGTTGCACAGGAACATGTCCAGGCGGGTTTTGAATGTCTCCAGAGATGGAGACTCCACCACCTCTCTGGGCAGCCTGTTCCAGTGCTCTGCCACCTTCAAAGTGAAAAAGTTCCTCCTCATGTTTAGATGGAACTTCTTACATACAAGTTTGTGCCCATTTCTTCTTGTCCTGTCCCTGGGCACCACTGAAAAAAGACTGGCCCCATCCTCTTGACACCCATCCTTTTAGTATTTATAGGTGTTGATCAGATCCGCCCTCAGTCTTCTCTTTTCCAGACTAAAAAGATCCAAGTCCCTCAGCCTTTCCTTATAAGAGAGATGCTTCAGGCCCCTAATCATATTTATGGTCCTCTGCTGTACCTTCTCCAGCAGTTGCCTGTCCTTCTTGAACTGGGGAGCCCAGAACTGGACACAGTACTCCAGATGGGGCCTCACCAGGGCAGAGCAGAGGGAAAGGATAACCTCCCTTGACCTGCTGGTCACACTCTTCTTGATGTACCCCAGGATACCATTGACCTTCTTGGCCACAAGGGCACATTGCTGGCTCATGGTCATCTTGTTGTCCCACCAGGATTTCCAATGTGCTTTTCTCATGTTTATTTCTTACATATGCATTTTCTTAAGAGGGGCAGCATTTAATCTTCTTCTCATGTGTGATCAATTCATAATTTAGATCGGATCAATCCAGTACGTGTTCTAAATCTGAGTTGGTCATTTTGGTGTATGTCCAAGTAGGTGCATTTGTTCTGGATGTTTCTGTTTACATTATCTGTTCTAGGCAGTGCATCTGGTCGCTCGCCGAAGCAAATTCTGAAATACCCCGGAAAGGGCTCATGCTCCCTCCCTCAGTGGATGCGCAGATGTAGACAGGAGGTAGTTTGGGGCTATGGGTGTGGGGAGGCAGGTCTCACCTGTAGAGTAGCTTGTCTCTTTCTACCTGAAAGTCTTCTGGAGTTTCCGCTTCTGGGAGTTTGTAGAGGCC
Source organism: Limnodromus scolopaceus (assembly GCA_028565335.1). Classification (NCBI taxonomy): domain Eukaryota; kingdom Metazoa; phylum Chordata; class Aves; order Charadriiformes; family Scolopacidae; genus Limnodromus; species Limnodromus scolopaceus. The sequence goes on from JAOXNO010000001.1 coordinate 155,398,597, forward strand.
AACCTCTAATTAGTCAAGGAGGAAGTTTTACCAAAATGCCTCTGAATTGTGAGTTTTATATATGATCTTTATCAACACAGGAGTTGCTAACTGCTGGCCTTCAGAGAACACTAAAGGCCTGAAAATCATGAGGGTTTGCGTCCCAGCACTGGCTATTGGATTTGCCTTTTGGATTTTAGATATCATTGCTTCTTTTTGCTGCTTCCTCATACATTAAACACTCAAGGTTTTTTAACAGAAGCCAGGAGTCCCATGTTCTTCATTCCAGTAGCTGGTGCTTTAAGAAAACCCAGCATCATAAATTTGTGATAAAATGGAAGTTTTCGCAACTGTGACTATGGATGGACTAAAAATAGCTCAGTAATCATTCTGAGCCTGGAGAAAAGATTCATCCAAGGGAAAACCAAGAAGGAACTGAGTTTGTGAGGTGTACAAAGCTCTCATATTCTTCTTTAGGTCTTCAGTGCTGTAGATGAATGCAACCCTGTGTCTACTGCTTTTGAGCAAGCTTTCAGAGCTGTGTTATTGTGGGAGGCCTATCCTACAAGCGCGAGATATGCATATGCTACTTCAAAGAAGAACCACAGCTCATTTGCTTGAGGAAAATAATACAAAGAATTAGCTCCAGCCTCTCTTTGCATTTCCTCTTAGGACTTCAGTGAGGGTTGATACAATTGCAGGTAGGTTCTTGCAAAATAATTTGGGAGCAACTCAGAACACACCAAACAAACACATAAAATTAGATTTCCCAGAATTATTAAGGAGCTTTCATATAGATCTGGTCCCACTGCACAGAGCTGAACTTTATCAAGATACCTTCTCTGGGGCAGATTCCAACAAGATTTCCTCATGGATTTGGGATGATCGTAGTGGACATATTAGGTGACTGATGAATCTGACAGAATTGCTCCATGACAATCTTCTCCAGGTGGGCAGTGTCTGCTTCTTTGTGGTTCTCCTGTCATCTTCCAAGTCAATGTTTTTTCTCACACTTGGATCTCTTTTCCAATTACTCAGCAAGGGGAAAAAAAACCAACATAGCATTTTGTAGTTACTTAAGGAAAGAGTTTGATGCAGCAGTGCAGCAAGGGGGTTATCTCTTGGTTGGTTGGGGTTTTTTTTGTGGTGTCACAAGTCTTGGTTCTATGCTTGCTGCAAACTTCTCTTTGTCATGTGGCTTCTTCTTGGCTTCTTTCTCTTTTTAATGTAGTGTCCTCACAACTCCTCTTCCCCAAGGCCATGCTTTCATGGTGTGTTAGATCTGATGATGACCAAATTCCTACTCTTTCCCCTAGCTACTCTCCATATCATCCCCCGGTGGTGTCTCACCCAATGAGCACAGAGCCCTTGGGCTCCAACACACCATCGATTTTTCAGTCAATGCCTGTGGGGCTATTGCTGCAGTTTGAGGAGCTGTAGAAAGGAAATCAGCATTATTCTGGTTTTTAATTGTGATTGCATTTATGTGATTGGTATTTTCTACCTCTTGGTACAAAAAACCCACCAACACTTTGATTAGAAGTTCAGCATTTGCAAATTCTTCGGCTGAATTGCATCCTGATATCCCAGCCCTATCAATATTCACTGGTTGGTATAGCTCTCAGTTTCTGCGATCACCCGTGAAGGGGGTTACCTCCACCTCTGCAGAGGGACAGCACTGAAGCACCTTCCTTGGAAATGTCAAGATCACTGCCATGAGCAGCTACAACTGAAACATACTGGAATTTCTTCAGAGCCACAGAAAAAAAATAGGCTGATGGGTGGATTTGAAGAGATCTCATAGGTCACGCTCTCCTGTGAGGCAGTTTGAGTGCATCAGGGTCAGTCCTGATGCACGTCTGCACAGCCACTTCCTGACCTCAGACGATGAAGGTGCCATGACAGCCCTAAGCGCCCTATTCCTGGGTGTTGCTGTCTGCACCATGTTGGTTTGAGGTTCAACCTGAACCTCCCTTTGTGTACTTTAACCCTGTTACACCTTGTCCAGTTCACTCAGGTTGTGAAGCTGCGTGTCCCCCTTTCAGCAGACTTCTAGGAACTTTAATAAAATCAGATTTTCCCCTTGGTCTTCTTCAGGATAAAAGTGCCGTGGTGTTGTGGTCTCAGGTGGGATAACTTTCTTACTAGCAGCTGGTATAGTGCTGTGTTTTGGATTTGGGTTGGGAATGCTGTTGATAGCGTACTGGTGGCCTTTTCTGCTCCTCACACCGCCCCGCCAGCATGTAGACTACGTGGAGGGCACAAGAAGTTGGGAGGGGACACAGCCAGGACAGCTGACCCCAACTGACCAAAGGGATATTCCATGCCATGTGACATCATGCTCAGCATATAAGGGTTGGGGAAGAAGAAGGAAGGGGGGAACATTCAGAGTTACAGTGTTTGTCTTCCCAAGTCACCATTAGGCGTGGTGGAGCCCTGCTTTCCTGGAGATGGCTGAACACCTGCCTGCTGATGGGAAGCAGTGAATGAGTGCCTTGATTTGCTTTGCCTGCGTGTGTGGCTTTTGCTCTACCTATTAAATTGTCTTTATCTCAACCCATGAGTTTTTTTCTCACTTTTACCCTTCTGATTCTCTTCCCCCATCCCAGCTAGGGGGGTTAGCGAGCAGCTGCGTGGTTCTAGCTGCCAGCTGGGGTTAAACCACAACGCACGGGCAACACTGTCTAGACCTCTGATTGAATTTGCATCGTCCCTGGAGTTTTTCTGACTAGAGCATCTTTTTCCTGAAGCAGAGTGTCCCGGGCTGGACACAGGGCCTCAGCTGAGGCCTTTCCAGAGCTGAGTTGGTAGGACTCACCTTCTTGGTAAGGTAGGCTTCTGTTTGTACCTATCTGTATAACCTGGAACTTCTTTTTACAGCAAAACCACGGTCGAGTTAATTTGTGTTAAATTTGTGATCTCAGCCTCTTCCACCCTGCTCCTTCATGAAGAATTTCTGCTCAGCTAGTTGTATTTCATCCTTCATTTGTCAAGCTGATTATTCTTATCCAAGTGCAGTACCATTCACCTGTCTTCACTGAATTACATCATAGTTTTCATACTGTCTTTTCCCAATTTGTCAAGACAATTTTGAATTCTAATTTTGTCCTTCAGCATACTTGCAGGTCCTTCTCAGCTTTGTATCATCCTCAGATCTAATAAGCATCATCTGTTCCAACAGATGTAATACACCAATAAGTGACTGGTTGCTGGATTGTTCCCTAATCAAATAAGTATTTGTTGTCTTTATTGTTACTACAAAAGAAACTAGATTTTAGTGTGTTCAGCAGCAGCGTGTTATTGGATACAACTCTGCTTTGTGACCGCAAAAGTGACAGCAGTGCAGACCAGAGAAACCTGAACCAGCTAGCATAGATAGCACATAAATACTCACTAAACTTGAGATAGTAATTAGGAGCATGATTTGCACTGCTCCGTCTAATTCTCTAGGCAGTGGTTGGTTTGGTTTTTTTCCTGAGAAGCTCGTATCTACAAAAACTTGCTGTCTAATTAGATATGGCTGTACCATTGATCATGCTACCACTGAAAAAAAAATCATTTAGGTAAAAATTGTGATGGCTCAGCTTTTTCTTGGAGTGTGACGTAATTCTCCTCAACATCCATGTCCCATCTAGGCAGCTGTTAGTGAAATCTAATTGTTTAATAAAAAAGCCTAATTAATAATGCATGTTGCCATATAACTTTCTTATATTTACTTTTGCTTCCTAAAATTTGCATCACTGTGTCATCAAATGTACCCTTGCCTCAAAGCTGCTGATCACTTACAAATCAAATTCTTGATTTGCATCCACACAAAGGAAAGAAGATGCTGAAAAAGTCAAGAATTGTGTTTACCGCTGTCTTTGGATGAAGATGCAAGACTGCTGTAAATACCCAGAGGCCACAGAAACCCATGGGAGCCCCGTGGGAGACCCACCCAGAATCTGAAGACCTGAAACCATGGGATTCAGACTCCTCAACTCATTCCAAAGCTGCTGTTTTGGGGCCTGGAGCACCCTGCTAAGGGAGTAAGTGGGTTTGTGGAGGTCCAGTGCCACACGGGCATGGTGCTCTTTGGTCTTCCTGCTGGTATGGACACCCGTCAATGCTCCTCACCCTGGTGGGACACAAGGACACCTGAAGGCAGAGGCAAGTCCACAGGCAGTATCTGCTGGAAGGTGCTCAGCTGATAAATTACTTTATGTCAGTCATTCCTTTAAGTTAAAAAAACATTTTAATGGGCCATCCTCAGTAGTTTCAGCTGGGGAGGCACCAGATTATATGTGGACGGCAGATAACCTGGAGAGCGCATCAGTATCCAGGGAGGAATGGTGGAAAGTGGTGGTCCAGAGAGACCTCGTCACATGTGCAGCAAATGAGATCTGCTTGTTGGATGAGAGCTGGCAGTAAATCGATGCAAATTTGAGCTGGGAGAGCACAGGGTAAGGGCCATTTCTTTCCACAGAGCACTGGTCTGGAGGGGTCTCCTGCACTACCACCCTGTGGCTCTTGGCCCTCAGTGCCTAAATCATCTGTGAAGGAGGTGGTTCAGGAGATCCTCAGTCATTCAGGTGCTTGAAAAACATCATCCTATAGATCTTTTCAGCTGCAGTCTCTAATGGAATGCAGCAGGGAATTTGTGTCCCTGAAGTAATTTAAAAGTTGTTTGGAACAAAAACCAGAAAATAACCATTTAGGTCTCAAAAATAATTCTTTACAAGGAGAAATAGCTGCAGTTTAACGTGGGAGGAAGAGAAACCATGCCAGCTGTAGCTCCAAATCAGCCACGAACAAATGTGCTACGTGTCAGATGGTGGTATATCCAGAGCAGCACTGTGTCTGTATGTCTCCACTGTGGTGTAGGTACGGCTGCAGTTTGTATTAGGGCCAACTGCACATGTGGGGACCGTGGCAATGCAGCCTGGCGTGTGTGTGTGTCTCCTGGGGGGGGGGATAAATATGTGTCCCCCTGCTCCCCACAGCGCTATTCTCAGTGGGTACTGGAGCTCTGTCTCATTTGAAGGTGAGGTGTGTGTGTATGTCTGTAAGCTGTGGTTATACGTGTAACCCCTCTGCTGGCATGCCCCATGCCTGTTCTAGAGAAAAGACATTTCTATCAGATAACCTTGTGTTTTTCTCGATGCAGAAGGAGATATGAGCAGCAAGAGTTACTGGGCACCGTGGCACTGAAATGCTCTCTTAACTGTAAGAGAGCTACCGCACGTCTAGTTAAGGACCAGCTTTTCATAAAGTAACCTTACAGGCAAAATTTTGAAATTTTTAAAAGCGTGCTGGGAAAGAAATCGGTGTTGTATTTTTAAAAGTGATAATTCAATTTGCACATATTATCTAAGTACCTATGTGTGTATATATGTAAGTGTATTCTCTCCCTCTGTGTGTGTTTACACAGGCTCAAACCCCACTGAGTTTTATTTAAACCTGGACATGATGAAGAATTTTTTTAGAGTGGTAAATTCTTGCCTGTTTGAGTAGGAAGTAATATTTTCTCATGTTCTAAATTAGATAGCTGTCCAGATAAAAATGATGGTAATATAGTTAAGACACACACACAAAACCCCTAGATGATCTGAAAGACCCTTGATGATCTGAAAGGTCCCTTCCAACCTAGATGATTCTATGATTCCATGAAAAAAGACCCTATTTACAAAGAAAAGACAAAGCAGCATGTTTTGGTTAAACGGACTATTTACAACTCTCTTTGGACTTTTTTTCTTTCCTTTATTGCAGTATTTCAGCTAGTGGCTAAGAAATGGATTGTCTCTGATGCTGATATATTGCTACGCAGAGCCGTTTGATTAGAGGAAGAAGCATCTATTTAACAACATGTAAAGGAAGTTAAAGAGCAAGAACAGTCTTAGCTGCAGTATTTTCCATGGCCTTGAAAACCTTCAGCCAGAGTCTCAGCTGCTATCCCAAAGCCGCATTGGTTTTTGCGACCCGAAGAGATGACCTCTGGGATTTGTGGGACCACTGTATAAATACCAGAGCTTTCAACCTGCCAGGGTTGAAATAAATAATGCTTTTGGTCCAGTCCTGGCTCCATGCATGCTTATCTATCACTCCTTGATTTAAGCAGCATGGCATGAAGCAGCAGAGGGGAGAAGGGAGTCCTCAGCAGCTCTGCGCTTCTCCCCCACCAGGGTGTTGCCATTTTTGTCTTGCAGATGAGGAAACTGATGAAGAGAGAAGCTGTTTCCTCACTGCTGTGCTAAAAAATGCACTTTTTTCTGGAGCCAAAAGAGGCAGTGAGGGAGCTTTCCAGTGCGAAGTGAAGGGCAAACCCTTCTCCTGGGGAACTTCTGACAGGGCAAGAAAACTTTGTTCCTCCGGGCCCCTCACTTGCCACTGGAGTGGGAAGGGAAGTTGGTGGAGAAAAGAGAAACGACAGCAACAACGTTCATATCCTCCAGAGGCTAAAACCAAAGGGGCAAGATGCTGCTCTTGCAGTGCTGGAGCATCCCCCTTGCGCCCACACAGATGCTTTGTTCCTCTGAGGGCAAAACAAATTAAATAGTAGCTGACCTACCAGCTCTACCCATGCAATGGTGCCCATCTGCAGTGGGCGGGCAGATGGACCCTCAGGGACAAGAGTGGTCAAACTGAATTATTAAGAACATAAATGCCTGAGGAATGGGATTTAAACAAATATTTTATTTTTCCCCTGAGATAAAAGAGGTAGTGATGAACCCAAACCTTGGGAGCTGAGGATTGGCAAAAGGTGCCAATCTGAGCTTTATCCAGAGGAAAAAGACAGCAGTCTGTGAGGTGCCAGGGATGCTCCTGGCAGCAGAGCACAGAGCAATTCCTCCCCACGGCAGGCGCAGGGGGAGGTTTGCTGTACCAGCAGGCGTAGCTGCAGGCTGCTATCATCATAAACCTCCAGCTATTTTCATTTCACCAAAACAAATGCAAAGTTAGCTCCTAGGCGGGTACAAAATGCTCTAAAAGGGTCTTGGGCTTTTCCTAACACAGGAAAGACACAGTGATCCAAGCCCCATATCTTATGCCCACGCAGGGAAGCCGTGTGGAGTGATGCCAGGAAGGGCTGAGGAGCTTGGTTGCAGCTGGGTGAACAGCAGAAGACATGAGCCTGCGTCACTAGCATTAAGTTAGCAAGGTGATTGCAGGATTGAGGGCCTAAGGCAGGCAAACCCAGCCAGATCTCTCTTCTGAAGGAGCAGGAGCTTCAGCAGCACCCTGGCTGCCAGTGACAGTAGCAGAGCAGATGCCATCAACGGCCAAGGGAAGTTCAGGGCAGGCCTGTTGCAAGTAAGCCTCGTCTCACCTCAGCTGACCCCAAGGTCTGTGGGTGGCCTGTGGGAGCTAATCAACCTCCCAGACCCCCAACCTTCTCAATTTTACTGGTTCAGAAATAGCTGCAGGCTCCTTAAGGGACTGCAGCTGAGGAGACTCCCTCATAACCCAGCTGGCTGAACGGGCCCTGTAAAACCCACTTGCTACCTTGGGTCCCCACAAGGGCATTTTCCAAGTGTGGTACAAATAGACATTTCTACATTTCTGTCTTTGTATGTGCTCTGATTCAAAAAGGAAACATGGCAGAAGGGGATGGCTCCAGAGGAGCCAGTGCTGGCAACCACCAGAGATTTGGCAGAAGAAACCCCAACAAGGAGAAGCCAATAGAACTTACTTAGCACTGGACCAGCCTGCCCAGGGAGGTGGTGGAGTCACCATCCCTGGAGGTATTTAAGAAACGTGTAGACGTGGCACTTCAGGGCATGCTCTAGTACCCAGGATTGTTGGTTTGTGTCTGTGGGTGGGTGGAGTATGGTTTTGGGTGGGTTTTTTTTTTGGTTGGTTTTTGTTTTGGTTGGACTCAATGATCTCGAAGGACCCTTCCAACCATGAATACTCTGTGATTACTGCAGAGGCCACTGACTTTCCTCCTTCCTAATTAATAGCTCCTCAGAGGGGTCCTGCTACTGCTGATGCCAAAGGTTAGGGAACTTTGGGCCTTGTTTTGAAGGGCAATATTATTTTGTGTGTGCAGAAACAGGGTAGTTGGTAAGGCCATTAGGATTCTGCCACAGGGATGTGCCGGACTGCTCAGGATGAAGACACATCCCCCAGCCTGTGCCTCTGAGTCCTTTCCTGTGGGCCAGCCCCTTGCCTCCATCTCTGTCAGGAGGCTGTAGGACAGTAAATCCAGTAGTCTGACTGGTGGAAAAAGCTGCTCTCTTTTACTCAGGCAGCTGAGGAGGCCGCCTATGGCTCATTCATGGCCAACCTAGTTATCCATGTGCCAGACAGACACCTTGGGATCTTGAAAAAAAATCATTACACTTAAAAGGATGAGATGCTTGCTTCCACTTCCAACAGCCAGGGTGCTTTGCACTGCAGAGCAGCTACCCACAGCTTCTGAGCATATGGGCGGTTTCCATAAATCCACATGCCAGCATATCCTAATAATACCCTGCTCAAGTAGCCCAGCCCAAGTTTACTCCTTCCAGCCGCGCATCCAGGTCCAGTAATAATTTTCGAATCCCAGCGAAGCCCACCTGCTGCAGGTCTTGCTGCTGAGGAGCCTCACCAGGAGCTCCGGCTGGTTCAATGGGCATCAGCCCCGTTACTGGGAGCTCCTGATAGCACAACACTGCACATATTCTACACTACACAAAATTCACGTTGGGACATGTCTCTATTGCTGAGCAGGCTAAATCCAAAAGTTCTACAAATACCACATCTTATCGGGGCCATTTTCTTTATCAGTTTTATTGCAAATTGGCTCAAGTGTTTGAACTCCTGGAGCATGAAGCCACATCCAGCTATGTCTTAGAAAGAAACTGAAAAATAAAGGAGAGGCAGCTGTTTCTCTCTGCAGTATTCATGGGGTAATAATAGTAACAATAAAGGGAAGTAAAACAGAGCAGTTTCATTGTGGTATTTCTAAAAAGTAAGGATTCAATTGAATATAAAATGATCATTGATTTTAGGCACTTTGACAGACTAACCTTTGATTCTAACAGAGTCATTTTCTGAGAGGAACAGAAAGAAAGCTGTGTCAAGAGGAAACAACCCTCGCTTTGTATAGAGAGGTGTTGCCGAGTAGCGCTGCCGGAGTCCTTTATTTACATAGGAGTAATTATATTGCACAGGAAACTTGGATATGAAAGCAGTTCCTCTGATAATTACTCCTGAAGAGGAATTTATCTTCTGCATTCACCAACACCTGAAGGCTGGTCTCGTATCACAGAGGATCATCTGCGTCATGGCTAAAATTAAAGCGAAGGGAGAAGAAACAAACAAGAAAGGACATCAACTCACAAATGACAGATCCATGCAAAAAAAAAAGTCCATTCCACCAGGAAGTGGTGAACATCTCTTGGAGTGAAGATCTGATATAGACGGAGGTGAGAGGCAAATGAGAGAATCACGCTGCACTTGGATTCCTTTTCAAGGGGAAACCGTACTGGTTTCTCACTGTACAATGTCCCCTCACTGCTCTACATCTTCTGCTTTCCTTTGGGTTTCCACCAAGCCTGTGAGCTCTCATCAAAACCTTTCCCATGAACAGCATTCACCATGAAAAAACTGGCAAATTTCTCTGGCCAAATCACAGTAAGCAGAGAGCTGCTTCTGCTGGAGAAATGGGGTTTGTTTGCAGTCAGTCTGGATTGCAGCCTGCCCTCTCTATCTTCTCCATGACCTTCAGGTGTTGGATGGAGCAGGCGAGACATAGCCTGCATGAAAGTTGGATCCTCTCCAGGAAGGTTTTGACCACTCTACCTTCCACGCAAAGCAAATCCACAATTAAACAATGCTTTAAAGGCTCAGCCCGTTGTGGTTTCCTCCTTTGGTTATGAAAATGAAGGCTGGCTGGTCAGTCCCACTGGAAATTACTCTCAACGCAGGCTTTCATAAGCTTGCAAGGAACTTCTCCATGTGGCCAAGAGCAGTGTGGCTCTTTACTTGGATCCAAAGGTCTTCTAAGGAAGGCCAGCAGAATCAAGTGAGTGAAGATAAAAGTGTCCACACACCGATTAAAAAGGATCGGCTAATGCTTCTCCTAAGTAGCAAGAGGATATTTTCCCCTGAAGTTTCTCTAAGCTGTAAAGGATTCATATTAATGTGCATGTGTAACAGAGGGGAAAGGTATTTGATTACTGCAGAGCAGGTCACTTACAAATCATCCCCTCACCTCTCAGGCAGCAGGCTCAATCTGTGCTGGCAAGAAAAATAAATTCATTGCAACTAATGGGCCTAAATGACCCGTTAAAGCGCTGCAATGGTGCAAGACCTGAAATGTGCTCCTCAACCACATGACAGTAAAAAAGCCTATGTCATTTCTAGAATAAAAGGAAGAAAAGAGGAACAAGAGGCTTTAAAAAACACAACCACCCTCAGACAAACATAAAGGCGCAGAAGCTGGCAGGCAACATGGTGTTCTTGTGGTGACAGTGTGCTCAGAAGAGAAGCTCAGGTGAAAGCTGAGCAAGGATCTGGCGTTCTGGGGGCAGGAACGGGGATGCACAGCACCTTGTCATGTGCCCCAGCTCAGCTTAGGAGGGCGTCACCCTAGACATCTCCATAAGCAGCTGGGTTGGGCAGGCTCCAGAAAAGGCAATCCTGCCCAGAAGTTGCATGCTGTTGCCCTCTGGCAAAGCCTTGGTCACTCTCTCTCCATTTGCTCATACAGGAGGTCTGGGGCTGAATACAAAAGGCCTTAATTTTGTGTGGTAAAAACATACTTCTGTTCTGCCTGTATACAGAAAAGGATGCTCAGAAGAAAACTACTGCCACTGTTAAAGCAATCCATATAAATTCTGTGCTACATCTGGGAAATAGAGTTGTTGCAAGTAAGAAAGTGCAGAGTTGGCTGCAAATTTGAAGTAATTTGGCTGCATATGCCTTATAAGATGTCTGTATAGAATTATAGAATCAGAATAGTTTGGGTTGGAAGGAATATTTAAAGGCCATCTAGTCCACACGCATGCACACACACACACACACCCTCCCAGACAATAAGCATGGACATCTTCAACTAGATCAAGTTGCTCAGAGCCCCGTCCAACCTGACCTTGAATATTTTCAGAGATGGGGCATCTACCGCCTCACTGGGCAATGTGTTCCAGTGTTTCACCACCCTCATTATTAAAAATTTCTTCCTTATATGTAGTCCAAATCTACCCTCTTTCACTTTAAAACCATTACCCCTTGTCCTGTCGCGACAGGCCCTGCTAAAAGTCTGTCCCCATCTTTCTTATAAGCCACCTTTAAGTACTGAAAAACCACAATAAGGTCTTTGTGGAGCCTTCTCTTCTCCAGGCTGAACAACCCCAACTCTCTCAGCCTGTCCTCATAGGAGAGATGCTCCAGCCCTCTGATCATTTCTGTGGCCCTCCTCTGGGCCTGCTCCAACAGGTCCATGTCTTTCCTGTACTGAGGCTCCAGAGCTGGACACAGTGCTCCAGAGCTGGACACAGTACTCCAGGTGGGGTCTCACCAGAGCAGAGTAGAGGGGGAGAATCACCTCCTTCGACCTGCTGGCCACGCTTCTTCTGATGCAGCCCAGGATATGGTTGGCTTTCTTGGCTGTGAGCATACATTGCTGCCTCATGTCCAGCTTTTCATCCGCCAGTACCTTCAAGTCCTGCTTGGCTGGGCTGCTCTCAATGTCTTCATCGTATTGATACAAGGGGCTACCCTGACCCAGGTGCAGGACCTTGCACTTGGCCTTGTTGAACCTCATGAGGTTCACATGGGCCCAGATGGGGGTTTTACAGAAGTTCAGACGGATGATATCTGTAGCTCTCCCCTTGTCCACTCACGTAGTCATTCCATCGTAGAAGGCCACTAGTTTGGCCTAACAAGTTGGGGAGAAAAACACAAACCAAAAATCCCCATACTTACCTGCAACTCCAAATAAAATTGGACTTGAAGAAGTTCAGCTTCTCCCATCATCCAATTAGAAGGAACTGAAATGAGAAGTCCACAGATCACAAGAGGAATTGCCAGTATGCTTCTGCTGCTACCCGTAAGCACTTACCATGGACTCCGAGACAACAACTGAGGAATGGGCAGTGCCATCAGCCCGGGGACTTCTCCAGCAATTGGTCTGGATCAGAAAGTTAATGCACATGCAGGAGAGCATGGATTCCCTATTAGAAGAGTTCAACCCCATTTATTTCCTCTAGAATGGGTATAAAGTAACCACTTTTAAGGTCAATAGAAAAGGAAAATGCTTTCTATCACATCCTGCAGTTAGAAAGCCCACTGACATCTGATCAAGGCTGACCACTATTTTTCCACATCGGTCCTTGTTTACTTGTACTTGATGATGTAGCTTTTCTTGTGAGCACATTTGGCTTGAGGGAGGACACAAAACAGGACTCTTGCCTTTCACCACTTATCTTAAAACTGAAAAACTGTGTGGGTTCTACCAAATGCCTGTCAAAGGACAGTTTGTTATCGAGCCTCACAGAAGTAGAAATCAAAGCAAAGTAACTGCATTGGATAGAGTGGAGTCCAGTCACTCCACATGAAACAGTTAAGCAGAATGATTTATTTGCATACAGGAACAATCCATCCCATTGCAATTGCACTGAGACTAAGTTATATTGCTAACATCACACCTCCATTGGCATAATAATAATTGAATAAAGCCCATGGGAAGATTAAGCCTGAAGAAATGGTATTACATGCCAAATGGTTACCATATTTCTTCATTTCTCCCTATGTCATGGCAAAAGATAAGAACATCTTGAATTCACCAACTTTGTAAAGTCCTTGTTGTCAATTTTCATTAGTTTCTCAAAAATTTTATGAGCTGCTCTTTAACTTTACCTCCATGAGCACATCGGCATGTTAGATAACATGAAAAACATTTCTAGGCATCATGGTAGGAGAGAAAAAGCTTAAACATGCAAGCTGAATGTACTCCAAATACCTACAGAGAAGAACAGGGGTTTTAACTATCAGACCATTTAAGCCAGTCTCATGATCTTGTGATTTCTTGTGCATCACGGTGTTTTAAAATCTATCAAAACTGTTGTTACGATTGACAGGCCCTTGTGAAAACAGGTGGGATTCATCAAATGAACTCATCTGAGGCACCGTGGAGCATCTCAGCCATCTGCATGGAGGTGGCAGACTTGAGCTAAGATAGCCATCCAGACCTGTGCTCCTCCATAGCGACACCCTGCAGTGTCTGAAATGATACTTGACAGCTACAGAGAGAAAGTGGATCCCACCCTAACAGCTTCCCAAGTGTGAAAATCCTGCTTGTTCGCAGTCCTGAGCCATGCTGTCAGCCACCAACTTTAGCATCTCTGATTGTGCTCTGCTGGCATTCAGTGTGGCAACTACAACCGTAACACAAGGAAATAAAAGCACTTCCTCCCTCTGCCCTTCCGTGAAAAAGAGGAGGCATTCATGGCAAATGTAAACACAGCTCTCTCCGTGGTTCAAGCTCAGGTTTAGCGTGGGCACGCCAGCTGCGTGACCATCCCTGGGGGCTGTTCCTACAAGGTGAACCTCACACCATTGCGGTCACACTCATCACTACCACATCCTGGCATCTGTTTGGTCCTGTCACCCTCTGAAGAACCACCTAACATGCCGGCTACACCTTGACTGCTTTATGACAATTAGAAGTAAGGAGGACACTCACCAGATTTTGTTTTCCTTAAAAGTAGTATCCAAATCCAGCTCTTTGAAGATGAGAGGAGCAGGGCGTCTTTCTTGTAGTGATTTTCCTAAACCATAAAGCTGAGTGTATTTTCCTCACTCGGTAAGAAGCTTTGGTGGAAATAATGCAACCGCAACACAACATTGCATAAGCAGCTCACACCAGTATCTTCCTTTCACATTTCTGAGTGTTTATTCCCTCCTGTGGCAGAAGGTATTTTCATAAGACAACATGCAATTTATTTTCTACAATTTCAATGGTTTCTATAATTGCAAAATTAGAAGAATAAGAATTTTAAGGCTATTTCTATAATTCATGCATTCACAGATTGTCTAACTATATATTCTATACCTATCACTACTTGCTCAGATATATTACATGCCAGCAATAGTAACTGCTTGAATGCAACATCTGGGATGGTGCTGCCCTCACCCCACCCCAGCACCCAAATAAAAATCATACTGACCCGTGCAGAAAACCTCCAGAACCCTCAATTACATGACATTAAAAAGGAAGAAGGTTACTCAACAAAAGGCTTGGCTCGGGATATGATTGCAGGCACAAGGAGCATGGTATGCATGTGATCAGATGCCAAGGAATGTTTTCAGCAATTCCAGGCGAGGCGTTTTTTTTGGGGTCCCATGAGTTCCTGGAACAAATGCCACTAGCAGAAGACTCAGTGCCCACACTGTCAAGGAGCCTTGCCCCACGAGTCCTTTTTTTTCCACCATCACCCACAGTACAGAAATGTTGGGTTGTTCCTGGGCTCTCTTCTGGAGCGAAACAACTCTTCCTGAGATAAAACCCAGCTGCTGTTTCAGTAACTTGCTCAACTGACACTCCCAAAATGCAGCGCGGACAAGGCTGAACCGGTTTTGGCTTCTTTAGCTGTATACAAACATGCAAAGCCACCCCAGCAGGCTCCGACCCCTCAAATGTCACATCCCCTTTTGTTTCATGCTATTAATTCCAGTGGGCTGCAAAAAGAACCTCCAGCCCTCAGAATACTTCAGACCTTTGAACTGAAACCCAAGCAAAACATACTAAAAATAATAATTATGCCTTATGGTCATGGCTACACCATGTGGGGCCAGAGGAGATACGCAGCCAAACACTGCTGAGTGTGGACCTGGCCGGTTTGCTCCAGAGAAGGCTGATGTTGGGCAACACGATGCTGCTGCAGAGCTTGGCCTGGGACAAGGGATGGTTCCCTGCAGGGGGGCAGCCTTTGGCACCAAAGCTCTGGCCACCGTGTGGCCACCGCCTGTCTGTGAGGCCGTGCGTGGCATGGTGTTACGATTTGAGGAACCCACAAAAATGTGTCATTTAGATAATTATTCTATCACCCGATGACCCCCCCTCACCCAGGAAGGCAAACTGGGAAAAGCCAAGGAAACCTGAGGGTTGAGATATAAACAGATTTAATAGAGTAAGAGTAAATAATTAACAATAATAACACTAAAGAACCAGTATGGGTCCCAATACCAATATAAAATACACAGGGATTATACTCAGCCAGTGCTGTCAGCAGGAAGCTGTGCACTCCCAGCAGGGACAGCAAATGTGGGACACTGTGAGCCCTGTGGCTTTGGGAGGAAGGGAAGGGCTCAGGGGTCCGGCACTGGGGCGAGAAGTTCTCAGGATCACAGTCATCACAGAAGAGGAGGAACTCCTCAGCAAACTTTCTAATTTATATTGAATGTGACGTTCATGGTATGAAATGATCCTGTTGGCAGCTTGGGTCAAGTGCTCCTCCTCATCCCTGCACCTGGCAAGGCTCGAAAACACTGAGACCTTGAAACCCACATACCATGGCTGGCTAGGAAGTAAATATTTTCACAAATTCAGACACTAGAGTCTTCTACAAATGCAGTTTTCTCCAGCATTAGAAGAGACTCTACTAAAAAATACAATTACTGAAAGAGAAATTAATCCTGTGTCACTCAAACCAGGACATGGGGGGAATAGCAAAAGTGTCCAAAGCCTCTTCTGTAAGGTATTTTGCTTCTTTTTAGAAGCACTGACTTTATCTGATGGTGGTATGCTCCGCACACAGAGGTGGACAAAGACTGCGGGTTCGGTGCAAATCCTGAAAGCTCAGGGCTCCCATGAGCGCCTCTCCACTGCCAAAAAAGTGCCAAAGTTGACAAGAAACAAAGCAGCTTTCAGACAAGAAAACTGACATGTCCTGACCCTTCTTGGCAGCTGGCAACTGCCCAGGTTTAACATAAGGAAGTGTGAAGACAGGGTTTCTGCTCCTGAATCATCAGGAGTTGAGTATGACTCGTTCGCTGCTTCTGCTCTACAATGCCCTTGCAGCCCTCTGATGGTCCCTCAGAGGTCCTTCTCTTCTGTCCCTGCAGGTCATCCCCGCATCTCCCTCTCCATCCCACACGCTTGTTCTCAGCGGGCTTCTGGCTTGGTACGCTTGTCTACCAAGCCAATATAGATAGATATATCTATCCAAATCCACTGGTTAGCCTGGTGGTTTTCCACATCACTTCCGACCTGGGGTTCCTTCCAAACCAGCCCCCGCGCTGATGCAATGTATGTGACTTTACGACACAAACTCTTCTTGATTCTGCAGGAATTGTATTTCCGTTCTTTAAAAAAAAAAAAATCATTTAAAAAAAAAAAAAAAAAAAGATCAGAGAAGATGGTGCGAAGAAACCACGGCGCTTCAAGCTAGAGGTTTTAATCCTTCCTCTGTCACTACCTTGCCGTGCGAGCTCTGCCCTTGGGCACGCAACACCTCTGCGGTGCCGCTCTCCCCAGAGGAACTCGTAGGTAACGGGGACTATTTGTCGGTGCAATACTCTCCGAGGTGCAGGCAAGAAAAGAGGATGCAGAGGACACGCTGGCCAAAAAAGCCCCCACCTGTCAGGCATCTGCGAGCCACACCGCTGAGATAACCACTGCCTGCCTGCAGCCCAGCAGCACGGGCAGGCAGAAAGGGCACAAAATGACCATCTGGGGCTAAAGACGTGCAGTGGGGCATCCTCGGCACGCTGTCCCCAGCGGGAGAAGGCTACGTGCTTCCTCACACAGCATCTGCGTGTGTCCTGAACCTGGGCACTGCACTTAAGGATTTGTACTCGAACATGCAATTAAGGAAAAAATAAAATTAAAAATAAAATAATTATAGACTTTTTTTAAAGAGACTCCTCCACTTCCTTTTGAGACTCCTTTCGTTCCCCCAGGCCCCTCTTCCCAGAGCCGCGCCGCAAGAAAGGATGGCCCCGACCCGGCTCTCATTTTAAAATGCTTCTTTTTATTTCAGTGGTTGTACATTGGGTGAATGAATTTAACGTCACAACAGAAGTAGAATGGCTATTTAACAGACCACTAGTAGTTATATGCTGAAAAAGAGTGAATGGAGGGGTTTCTTTTAACTGTTACCGAAATATTCATTGTACGCGTCATCAATTATGCTGGATGAGAGAGGCAAACAAAAAGGTATTTTGGTGAGGTGCTGTATCCTTTGAAAAAAATAAACACTGAGACACCTCAAGTCACTTGAAACCGTGTCCCAGCTACAGTATCCACTGTCTCTGTGTTGGCCCATCTCATGGTTCTTTTAGGGGGTTTTATTTGTTGGATTTTTTTTTTAATTAAACAAAGCATTTAAAATTTAATCATTTTCATTAGACTTTTTTTTTTTAAAATATAAACAAAGTTTTGGCAAATAATATTTATACAGAAAAATAGTTTTAGATCTTCCCAAATTTTGAAATAGTCTATAAAATTACTTTATAAATAAATAAAATGCAGAATCTGTTGTACACGTATTTGCACATCTCTGTAATTGCCTCCTTACTGTTAGCATAAGTTTGTACTTGTACAGTTTTCAGGAATATTACAAAGTCATAAAGTCGGAAAGTGGATCTCTTATTAAAAATACATTTTCTCTTTTTGTCTGTCAGTTTATCTGGATGAAAGACCTGATGTATCTGAAGCTTCGTCATCCATGGGCAAAAAATAGTAGTATTGGATTAATTGTAAAAAACATAGAATAACAGTTATTTCGAAACATAAAAAGTTCACACAAAACAATGTCTTGAAGAGTTATCTACATAAAATATTTAAACAACATGGATAATTTACCATTTAGTATTGTACAATAAGCTACCCAAATGCCTAAATTAACTATTATAAAAAAATAAAAACAACTTTGACAGATATAGGCAAGTTGCAGTGTCAACTACCTAGTTATAATGACTGAGAAAGTCTACAAATATTAGTGTTTTAATAGTATATAATGGTGATACCTTAACTGCTAAAGTAACAAGTTAAGATACATTATTTTTCCACAAATTAAAACTAACGCAACGTTACAAGCACTATGTTCATTTTACAATCGAATCGTGATTATTTTTTTCTTTCGGATGATCAAATCTCCAGCTTTATATATAAATAGATAGTAATTAGACATCGGACAAACAAGATTTAGCCCGGAAAATAATTTCCTAGACAAATAATTATATGGTTAGTGCCTTCAGTCGTCCAGAACAGGCAGTGCTGCCGAAGTTTAAAATAGTTTACAATCAATCTGAAGAGGTTAAGTTAAAATACTGCAATCACTAATAATGTCCACATAGAAAACTTATGCTGCAAACAATTATACATAATATCCACTTATAACAGCTGTCTTGTTTTTTTAAACAATAATTTAAAAACTATGTCATTTATGTGATACATGTGCAACATATAAAATGTGAAATATGAAATATTTGGTACAATAGTGCTTGAAACAAATCTCAAATCAAACAAATGAAATTTTAATTATACATATATAATTACCTTGTAAATCAACAAAGTATTTAAAAAAGTAAACAACATTAAAATCTGCTTCATCCATATATATGTATGTATGTATATATAATATGTATATAATTGTATTAAAGATATCTTCATACTTTTGTGACATAAAATATGTTTTTAAAGAAAAACAATTAAAAGAACTATTTTTTTCTCCACTCTAATCTGGTTACAATCGTATAATCCAATTAAAAAAAAATGCAAGTACAGTAACGATTTATTAAACTGAATCTCATTCTACATTCTTAGTGTTCAGTTAATAATCTAGATTAAAGTCACCCCTGAAGTTTCAGTGACTCAACTGAATTTTAATTAAATTAGAATATCATACAAAGCTCTTCATCTACCACCTTCTTTTTCGCCTTTTCTTTTGTTAGTTTGGTCTTTTTTTGTGTGTGTGTGTGTGTGTGTGTTTGATTTTACAGTTTTAGAAGTTACTTCTTAACAGCTTGAATCTTTTTGGTAACCTGACTATGAGTTTGAAAGATTATTCGCTTCCGGTGAGATTTGACTGTTGGCATCAGGCTCACTTTCATCAAGTCTGATGTGACAAAATTTAGGCACTTCTGCAAAGTCTCTTTTAAAAACATTATAAATATACTCGTAAAATAATATTCTCAAGACTTTGTTCTTTTGGGGACTGAAGGGGGTACGACTGTGCAAAACTTTTAAATTTTCTTCTGCTATTCTGCTATGATTCAAATGCAACTTCTCCATACAAGTCAAACACCAACCATGTGCATCTAAAGAATTTGTGCTTTCCTTTGGAATTCTGGCTAAAAATATTCAGATTGGCAGGGTGGCGTGCAGGACACTGGGCTGCGTTTCACTTCCTCTGTCTTGGAATCAACTCCCTAGGGGAGCAAAACCAAGATTTTTTTTTTTTTAATTTTTTTATTTTTTTTTAACCGAGAAGGAAAACCCCAATCATAGTTCGAGTGAAAATTAAACCTGCAACTGGGATAAGTTTTTAGCCAATACAACTTAATTATTGCTGAGCTCGAAAGATTCAGAGACACTGAATCTCACGAGGACCATTTAACTGGACCATTTCCGTTGGGTATAGTTATGGAGAAAAGACAATATTTGCAAGAATTAAACTATGCTTAGAAAAATCTTTAAAACTAAATGTTACCCTTTATGTCTTGAAACATCACAGCTGGTATCAGGTAGTTAACTATTTTAGGTTGGAGTATAGTAAGCATACCATATTTAATATTCATATATGACATAGCAGCACTAGCTTTTTCGAGTTTGTGATTTGTCCGTAAGAACAAATTCTTGACTTTTAGCATGCAGTTTGTGGCAACTCTAGAGAGGAGGAGACGGGGTAGTATGTACAGTAGCCGTGCTTGGCCGTCCGCAGGGAGGCTTCGTGACACTCCGTTCCGCTCCTGCCGGCTATTTCAGGATTATCTGTTAAGAGAAAGGAAAGCGTGATCGCCCTTTTAAGGTGACACGGGGAGAGCCGTTCGCCCGGACGGATGGCACTGGACTAACTAAGCTCGGGTACAGCTCGTAGAGGACAACATCCCGTACGGGACAGCATCCCTCACGGCACAGCATCCTCTATCCTCACGCTGCCTGAGAGGTCTTTGCACCTCACAAACCTGGCCATCCTCTTCCCGCACGCCCACTCCTCACTTGAGTGAGCGAGAACACGCAGAGGCGGGTGGAATTTGGTGTACCAAAATACTGGAGGCCGTGGTGAAGCCCCAAAGGGCCTGGCCGTCGGTGGGGTGTGCACCCTCAGTGCCCTGGCTGCCAGTGGAGGGGGAAGCAGCCCAGGTCTCCCGAGAAGGCTTCCCAAGTGCGTTGGTGCCTGGTGCGGTTCTCCAGCTCCCACCCAGCTCCCACAAAGTCAGGAATGACCAAGGGGAACGGTGGAGGCAGAGGCCCCTCACCACTAGCAAGCAAAAAAATGTACTGGGCTGGGCGTTTTCAAGGAGCTAAACACCCTTTTCACAGCTGCTTATTTCCTAAAAAATAAAAAATAAAAATTTTATCTGCAGGTCAGCAAACTTGAGACGTTTTTCACGCTTCCTTATGCCAGGGGGTCCAGGGGGATGATGGTAACGCTACCACTGCGTGCCCAGCGAGTCACTGGCCTTGCTGCTTTACCTCCCCAACGTCTCAAACTGAGGCTGAAGCAACCATTTTGCAGCCCTAAACTCTCGCCCTGCCCACACCGCGGGGGCGAAACGCACAAGGCGCCCGGCAACGTCGAGACTTCCATCACCTGCTGTCGGTGAAAAGGGATGTGAAAAGCCAGGGGTGCGATGGCTTCACCACGTCATTGCTCATCTGCGCAGGCCAGACTCCTCCGCCCGAGGCAGGGAACCGGAGCGCACCGCATCCCCTGCTCCTCCTCTTGAATTGGGCACTCGACGGTATTTTTAAGCTGCCTTGGTAGGTGGTAAGCAAGACAGTCATAACTGCACTTTGACCTTAATGCCATATTTATTTTAAAAAGGGGGGGGGGGGGAAAAAGGTGTTTTTGAAAATATCCTGAGCAACATACTACCTCTGACATACAGACTGCCCAAAAAGAAACGCGCTCGCCCGCCTCTGCGTGGATGGCGTTTGCTCTAGTCCCCTGCCCGGTCGTATGTTAACTTTTTAACACGCCTCACAACCACAGCTGCCTTGCTCCCTCCTGTGCACAACCACCAGCTCCCTCACCCCACCTCACTGGCCTGGCCGGCCTGCCAAAAAGTCATCTTTGATTACCATCAGCACCGAAAAAAATCTGGTGGCACGCGAAGGCCCCATTGTAACGAACGCTGTGCAAACACCTGCTGCTCCGAAGGGCTTGACGTCTAAATACATCATACATCCAACAAGGACATATATTTTTAATGAACTTCCACCCATTGTGAGTTTGTTAGCTTATCGCCTATCTTCTGTTTCCTATTGAAATAACAAAGAAATACCTTTGCTGAAATAATAAAGCCCTGCCTGCCATAGCCCTGGTCCACCTAGAGCAGGGTGATTTGACAGTATGTACAAAGAACATAGCTGTGCTGAAAATAAGCAGCGACCAAGATTATCAGCACTGATATTTTTAGCCTGTTACAACCCAACATGTCAATGTAATTAATAAAGCAGCTTTAGCTATACTGGGTTAGCCATAATCACGCAAGTGTATTTAAAATTAAACCTAAGGTCTGGTTTAATGGGACACAACGTGAAACCTACTGAGTGTAAAAAAAGAAAAAAAAAAAAAAAAAAAGAGAATTTCAGACACGGCAGCTGACTACATTGTCTGCCAACTTTTGAGGGGATAAATTTGCATTTTCCTATAGCTTTTTTCTCCCTTTTGTCTCTACAGGGAGACAAATCACTGCCCCTTACACCCTGAAAGGGCAAACAGCCCCACAAGACCGATGCTCCCAGTTCCCCCAAAATGTGTGACAGAGAAGGCAGAGGGGCTCGTCTCACAGCCCAGGTAAGGACTTCTACCACCCAGTCCCTATTCCTGCCATTCCTCCCCTCCTCTCGAAACTCAGGAAACAGCGAAGACAATGTTAGCACTTTCCTTTTGTGCCGAGCACGTCCTGTTTACGCGGCTGGGGGTGCAGGAGGAGCAGCTGGAGCCGTCCCCAACATGCTTCTCCCCCTGCCAGTGCCTGGGGAGCCGGCTTGCTCCCACCACATCGTCCTCGCCGCCCCACCGCTCGTGCAGGGGATGTAACTAGGGCATGTTGCACCCCGGCTATTTCTAGTACACGTAGGAGTCCTCCTAGGAAAAAAAAAAAAACCCAAAACCTCAAGCTTCTCCTTCAGAACAAGCTTCTCCAGCGCAGAGAAGCAGAACCGAGGAGCTACATTATTTTTTTTTTTAACTTTAGCCACAAAGTGTAAAACGTATCCCGTAGTCTTTAATTATATGTTCACACCCTATTTCTCTAAAGATATCACAACTCTGCCATAGCTACATACACATGTAATCAGCTTCT
The DNA here is from genome assembly GCA_028565335.1 of Limnodromus scolopaceus. NCBI lineage: Eukaryota > Metazoa > Chordata > Aves > Charadriiformes > Scolopacidae > Limnodromus > Limnodromus scolopaceus. The sequence continues at coordinate 155,421,019 of JAOXNO010000001.1, forward strand.
GCAACTGTTTTTTCTGGCTTGTTGGTTTTGGTGTTTTTTTTTTTTCCCCACTGTGTCTGACAGAGAAACATAAAATGCTAAACTACTTTCCATGGAAAACACACCGTGAACCTCTTCTGTTTAATCTGCAAATGAAGTAATAAGCTGTGATGGAAGACAGAGGCTATCGCTGCTAATTCCTCCAACCTTGCATGCTGAAAAAGGAGAAGCTGTACAGAACATACCGGTGAAGGAACATCCCTGCAAACACCTATTACAGAGTCTGCACTCCCTCGTTACTTGCAAATAGGTCCAACGACCTTCCTGTTCGCTACTCTTTGAAAAATTACATCTGAAATGTACATATATTTGCAGTGATACTTTATCATTATACTTCACAGCAATTTGATATAACGTGTTGACACTTTTACCATAGGACATGTAAGCTTAAAAAACAGAAAAATAACGACTACACAATGAGTGTGCATTGTCCCATGTAGAAGGGTCTACAGGTCAAGCACGGGAAAGCATTTTCTCATGCTCTGCATGGATAAGATCCACAGGTGTGGACACAGACGTGCCAGAAAACATACCTTCTGCTGCTGCAGTAAGAGATCTAATAAGAACACTATTTCTAGCATAAGCAGAATGGCCTGGCACTTACAGTCTGGGGCAGTAATGCACAGAAGATGTAACAACAGCAAAGGGCATTTTTTGGAGGCATTCACAGACACAGGGCACCCTCTCCATTGCCTTATTGCTTGGAACCCTGTTTGGAATGCCAGAAAGCTGGCTACCTTTTAGACTAAAATCACTAAAATTGTGCCAATGTTAGCTATGAGACCTCACTGAAATTGCAAATACACAGAGTGAACCTAAATACCAACCCATGGTATGCAGCAGACAAATCGACGTCAGCTTGGGATCTCCTCAGACCCGGCAAAGGCAGCTGCGACTGGCTATTGCCTCAAGACTTCAGAAGTAAAACTGAGATTCTCTTAAATTGAGGTGGAAATTTCACCTTTGTGAACTCTCTTCTGACACCCAGGTTACTATGCACACTGCTTTCTTTGATACAGTCCACAGAATTAACCAAAGTACCTAGAATCACGACTGGGTACTACGAATTTCAAGAACACCGCTTGGCTTGAGATTTTCTGTTTTGAAACTAAAACTCACAAAGCTTCTATATTCTCTCTGTTAAATTCTGTTCCCAGTCCCAGATTTGTTATACAACGATGACTACAGAAAACTTCCTATTCTACATGAATTCTGTGTACGTGAACTCTTGTTCAACTAAAGACCTGTCAGAGTGGATCAGCTGGAAAACGTGACTTTGCATCTACCTCTGAGATGTTTCTCTTTCAGAAGTTTTGGAATTATTTCTCCAAATTACACTTACTCTATAAGTGTTAATACATTTTAAGGGGGCATTAGAATAGTATTTGACCTCCACATTGCGAAGGACTTACCCCTCCAAGAACAAACATAGTAAATATTTTAGACTGCTCAGCCTTTCATTTTAAGAGCAATGTAGTAATAGCAGTTTCTTGTAGACAAGTTTAATCTCAGATGATTTCAGACATGTATGCCTCAGCTGGTCATCCTGTTCTATATCTTCCTAGCCCACCTCAGGCAACTTTTTTTGGCATAGGGCAGATTATCAACTCATGACGCTTTTTTCCCCTCCACCAAATGTAAGAGTCTATGGCAAACAGTTCACACGCAGGTATTTAAGACACCTGCATCAGGGCAGATGAATCCTACCACACTGACATTTTCTATTTTCACGTTTTTCACACGAGTAGCAGACTGGTCATATACATCTAGGGTATACATTAAAAACGACAGATATTTTCAGACAGCCAACTCATATCAGGCTGTCTCATAACTTCTTCCGCTTTCTAAAAATAAAACTAACACCAAGTATTTTTTCCCTTTGACATGAAACTCAAGACTATTTATATTTCTCAATACCTTTGGGAAATGCCTCCATCTCTTTATTTTTCATTTTCTCTTAGAATACTCTTTTGTGGCATGCATCTTGGTTTTTTTCTTCAAAATAAATCAGTCCTTTTTTTTTTTTAATCAAAAGTGGAAAAGAATGTGTAAATATTCAGACATTTACTGAGAGTAATCACTATCTTATCAATTATGCTCGGTCTTAATTTTTACATAAAGTTACAGAGGAATCTTTTTAACCTCCTGTTTCATAGAATCATTTGCATAGAGGCATTTAAGTCAGGCCCCCAGTGAAGCTAACTTACTGGCTGGCATGTCTGGTTTTCCTTTGTGCTGCGCTCCAGGTGCTCTCCTGCTGACTTGCAACCCTCCTCCAGGTATTGGGCATCTGTTACTGGTACCGGCATCATACTGGTAGGAGTGGGATGCATTGCGGTTCCCCTTCCCCTGCAACTTTAGCTTAAAGCCCTCTTCACAGGATTTGCAAGCCTCTGACCAAAGATGCTCTTCCCTTGTCTGACAGGTGGACCCCACCAGGCCCCAGTAGACCAGGTTTCTCAAAGGGAGTCCCATGGTCTAAGCAGCCAAAACTCTGGCTGTGGCACCAGCCCTGTTGCCATTTATTGATTTGCCAGATTCGATCGGCCCTATCAACCCCCTCCCCTTTGTCTGGGAGGACTGATGAAAAAACCACCTGCACCCGGTTCCCTGACTGCCGCCCCCAGGGCTCTATAGTCTTCCTTGATAGTCTTCAGGCTGCTCCCAGCTGCATCACTGGTACCCATGTGAAACAGCAGCAGCAGGTAATAGTCAGAGGACTACACGAGAATCGGTAGTCTCTCAGTGACTGTTTCTCCATGGCTTCAGCAGCAGCAGCTCCATGGAGCGCCAACCCCAGCTACCCAATCTCCCACTCCAGGACTCCCACCGACATTCCCCCAAGTGGATGGGATTTGCCCCTGTCCTCAACTGGCTAACAGCTGAGCAAGCTCCAAGTCTTGCTTGCATTAAAAGTGGTCTTCTTGCTCCCAACACTCAGGGTGGAAAGGTGTTGGGGTACTCACACCCCACCTCTCCCACCTTCGCTGTTGTCCTGCACCCTTTCCTGGTCCTGGCACTAGCTGCAATCCCCCGCTGGAAGTCTCTACCCGACCTACTGCCTGCGCTACATCGCGAGCCTCGTCACTGCCACAGGAGCCTCCCCCTTCCTTGTCTCGACCGAAAAACACCTGCACATGCGTGTGCCCATCTGACCTCAGGCCTGCCTCACTCATTTGTCCCCTTCCACTTTCAAAATTCATGGTCACCAGTTTGTAACCCTGTAAAACTAGTGTCAAACTAGTATCTTTCTACAGGGATGTCACCTGCAAACACTGAAACGAAAAAAAAAAACACGAATAAATGTATCCTCCCCCCCCCCAGCCAAAACCTAAAGGAGCTACTAATAGGGCTGGAGCGACCTGCTGAAAGCAATTTGTTACCCCTGCTATCACTGCCAATCACTTCATCACTTTTCATAAACATACTGAGCTGCACCTTGCATTGCTGCCATCTTTCCTTTGCTATTCCTCCTCTCTTGACAGCCAGAAACTTCATTCTCATTTCCACCCTATTATGATTTCATGTATATGTGCTTCATTTTTCTCACTAACTGTGGAACTCTCTTCAATTCAGGAGTGAAGGAAGATTTTTATTTTATTGCTTCTCCATTAATCCAATGTATCCCCAATATATTTGTCTATTTTGCTCATCAATAAGGTGGCCTCTGACTTGTATATAAAGGGTGAGATGTCTACGCCACAGATGATCTTCTTGGTTGCCTGCCCATACAGTGACTAGTACCAGGGGCATCAGGTGTCTCCTGAGGGGTGGAGGTCCTATTTTCTTGGCTTTCTCACAGCCCATCCCCTCCTATGGTAATTCTGGTACCCTGCTCCATCCTCTCTTTTCTTCCCTTAATTTGAGCATCCCCAGTTCACATGGGACAATTATGCCTGTCCCATATGTTGATGTTATGCCTCTGGAAGTGGCTGAGGGTCAGATGTCCATGCTGAAGTGGACACAGCTGCTAGCATGTTTTCATTGCATCAGGCACAAGCTGCTGGCCATCAGGGTGTCATGAAGCTGACAAAGACATTGTCTGAATCCAGCTCTTCATGATGATCTAAAGAAAAGATCAAGGCAACTATGGGATCCCAAAGGGCTCAAGGGTTCAACAGCATCATTCTTCTCATTTAATATTCACAAGATCCTGAAAGAGAGTCCAAAGCCACTTGTGCTGCCAACTCCTTAGCATTCTTATGAGCTTCAATAGGTATTTACCCAAGTAATAATGTATAATATTTAAGTTCAACTTAATAGGTATTTACTCACTCCGAAGCAACAGGACTAGTTGTTTTAAAAATGAAAGCAATCTGCCTTTATTTATCCTTCTTTAAAGTAATAAATAATGCAGTACTATAGATTGATCATAACATACTCTAATCTATTCTACCAAAATCTATTTTTACATAATCACACAAACAGCAGACAGACTACATAGAAATGAGAAAACCACTGTGGTAATATTTTAGGAGTTCCTGTACAGTGACTGTTTTGAATAGCCACTCAATTTTACCTTTCAGCAGGTGTGAGCTACTGCAATCATCTGTGTTTTTCGCTTCCTACTTTCAAGTAATTTTCCTTCTCCTCTTGAATTTTAGAAACTGCCAGAACAGGCTTACGCAGAGAAACTGAGAGCACAAAGGAGGGAAAGGCTGTGCATTACCTGTGAAAGTGCCCATATTCCTGTTGCAGGGGTGTTACTTCTCCAAACTTCCATTCTCTTAAGTGTCCTTAACCTAGCTTCCCCCTGCCTCCCCAACAAAAGCAGCTTTATATTTTCCTCTTACACATCATGCATGCCCAAATCACGCAAAATAAGACTGTCACTACTCCTACATCTCTGTAGGTGAACACGGCCACTGCACGCAGAGCAGGGCTAGCCCTTCTCCAAGTTCCCCATCGGTAACCACTGCTCTGAACACCCCTCACCCCCCGCCTCCCAAAACCTGGTCCTCCAGTTCGGACTCCCTTCCAAGCAAGGGACGGTCCACAGCAACATCCAGAACTTAACTCAAACACAGAAAGGTACCAAATTTGTGTTCATCAAGGTTACTCATCAGACACTGTGTTTATAACACTTGTGTTAGATTTATAAAACTCTCCATACTTAAAACTAGTCTGAGGAAAACTTAATGTTCCTGACTTTTAACTGCTTACTACTTCCTTAATTTTCTTTGTATCTGAATACTCTCACATAAACAGACAAACATATTATTATACTAATATATATTAATACTGTATTATTATACTATTACGTGTCTCCCTCTGTACTTTGCACTGGTGAGGCCGCACCTTGACTACTGTGTTCAGTTTTGGGCTCCTCTCCACAAGAAAGGCATTGAGGTGCTGGAGTAGGTCCAGAGAAGGGCAATGAAGCTGGTGAGGGGTCTGGAGAGTAAGTCTTATGAGGAGAGGCTGAGGGAGCTGGGGTTGTTCAGCCTGGAGAAGAGGAGGCTGAGGGGAGACCTTATCGCTCTCTACAACTACCTGAAAGGAGGGTGTAGAGAGGCGGGGGTCGGTCTCTTCTCCCAAGTCACAGGCGATAGGACAAGAAGAAATGGCCTCAAGTTGCACCAGGGGAGGTTCAGATTGGATATTAGGAAACTTTTCTTCACTGGAAGGGTTGTCAAGCATTCCAACAGGCTGCCCAGGGAAGTGGTTGAGTCACCATCCCCGGAGGTATTTAAAAGACATGTAGATGTGGCGCTGAGCGACATGGTTTAGGGGTGGACTTGGCAGTTCTAAGTTAACAGTTAGGCTTGATGATCTTAAAAGTCTTTTCCAACCTAAACGATTCTATAATTTAGATTTAGAAGATAATATTGCACCAAAAATGAAGTCAGTCAAAGCTAACTAATACCTGTCTCGAGATATAAAGTCATGAGAGGTACAAGAAACTAACAAATAAATAAATAGATGTTTCCACTGCGGTTATGTGGGCAGCCTCCTGCACACTCGAAGCCAAAGAATGGCATTTCTGATAGGCAATAAATCATACACTGAGATAAAAATATGACATTTGTTTATTTCAAGGGAAAATAGTTGGAGCAGCTAGAGATGTCCAGATGCAATTATTTCATAGAGCAGAATCCCAAAGTAGTACATCTGGAGCTCTGGACTGCACTGTGTTGTTAAAATTTTATGATGGAAAAAACCAGACGCACATGAGCCGTGCATACATGCCAAGCACAACGAAACAAACGCATTTTCCCCTAAATGCCTACAAAATGAGTTGACCTCAGAATTTTTTTCCTATGTTTAAATAATAAATATATGCCCCAAGACTTTTACTCAACCTGTCAAAGTATAATTTGTTGAGTAATTCAAAGCAAGAGCACAAAAGGAAGTTATCATATCAAACATAAATACATTATTTTAATTGCAATAATACAAAAGCTAAACCCGTCTATAACAGGAATGGGAAATATGTCTTGATTTTTTGTTATATAAAAGAAATAGTGTTTGCCTTTGCTTACTGCTCATGTTATGTGATACTGCCATCTAGCAGGCTATCAGAGGAAGTCAGGTTTCAGTCCTCTACAGGGCCAGAGGTGTGTGAGGGGGTAATTTAAAAAAAAAAAAAACAAACCAAAACAGATTTTCCATCTCTTCCCAGTGGTTTCTTGTATATGAGCATGTCATCTAAAACTATATATTCAAGCCAGTCAGAAATCTTCATCATCTACACAGAAACAACACTCTATCTTAAAAGACAAAAAAAATGTTATGAAAAAATAAAACAAAGACTTGGTTAAAGTTTGCATGAGACCTAAAATTCATTTAAATTCTCCAGGGTAATCTTTTGTCTTTGCTTATTTTCTGCCTTACAGTGTAAGAAAACAAAGTTTTGCCACATATTTTGTCATGTCAGTTGTTTAAAGGCAATTGAAAGGGGTCTTTTCTTGGCACAGTTTGAGATTTACTGTGGGCTTTAAGGTTGGAAACTCTCAATTCTTGAGTCTGCAAACTGTTAATTCTGAAAGTTACGTACATCGTAACCCAGTGTCTTCAGACAAGATAACTTGATTGAATTGAGGCTTGTGATTCTTGGGTGTCTAGTATGAAAGAGGCAGCAAGCTGTTTAAGTTTGCCTTTCTTACTGTGACAAGCTATTGCCATTCAAATACCTTCTCTAGAGACATGACTCTTCACCATCGAGGATTGCTTATGTTCATTTTTCCAGCCTGCTGCAGGTACAAGGCAAGATGTCCAGTCCTGCATCCCAGATGCCAAGGCTTGCCCGTACTTCTACGTGGAGCAGCATGGCACCATACGTGGGCTCGCAAGATGCCCAACACTGGACTCGCTCCCTGCAAGCACTCCCTCTGACAATGTGTCTGAGAAAGGAACCTGTTCCTCCATCTCCTGTTTTGGACTCTTTCACGTCAGATTCAAATCGTCCTTTCTGCTGTTAGAACAGAGGAGCATTTCACTTGGGACTTTATGGAACTTTTAGAGCAAAGCTTTCAGTTAAAAAAGGACAAAAAATGTTTCGATGGCTATTATTCACAGCAGAAGTGCTTTCCGACCTGCTCCCCCATTCCCTTAGAAATGGCAATTAAAGCTTTTCAAATCAGTAACAATAATTTTGCATAGGCTCTTATTTGCAATGTTGTTGTATACGGGCACTGAAGATGTAAATAACAAGTGTTTCCCCTTTCCACCTTCCTTCTCAAAAGCTTGCTTTCAACCAACAAAAAAAGGCCGTTTCCTACTACCTTCCAGATTTTTCAATTAATTTTCTGAGTATGTTGCTATTCTTCTCCCCGATTACGAGTCCAGCAGGTTTCCACAAGGAGGAAAGGGAACTTGAGATAGAAAAGCCCTTGTCAGCAGCGCTGAGGACAGCCCTCTGCCCTGCCAGAAGGCTTCCTGGGGTTGGATGGGTAGACTGGAAAGGAAGCCCTTTTTGGGGACACCAGGGAATATTTGGAAGAGGGAGCAACTGGCGCTTCTGCTTTATGCAGAAGGAGAAATTAGCTCGAGTAGGTGCCACATGACATTTTGGTCTAAGAAGGATCTTCCTCCTCTGGGAGCAGCAGCTGCCTTTGTGAGGACCTTGGCAAGAAGAGGTGCTCTGTTGCTGCACATCCCAGGTCCCCTCCCTCCTGAGGGAGCTGCCACATACAGTGTCTCAAATCCCCACTAAACATTTGGCATGTTTGTATTTTACACAATCTTAACTACTTTTTGAATTCTGGGGCAAATATTTTAATTGTCCTTTTGTTTGTGGCACTTGAATGTAACATAACTATTTTTATTTCTGCTTCATTGTATTTTTACAGAATTTGACAAAACCGAAGGCTACTGAATGATTTCATAATTAATATCTGCATAATTGCCACCTAATTTAGTGTGAACGCTGATGCATAATTTAAAGCAGCTGTGCTAGATAATCACAAGCCTTAGCATGAGACAGCCTGTTGATCTTACATTTCTTTTCAGACGTGGCCTATGAGTATTTCATTTTTCTACTGGATCTGCCTTTTAATTTTTCCTTCTTGGTTAAAGGGCACATAACCAGTAGAATAATGTTGTCGCTAAATAACATCTTTAGGCAGAATCCTCTGTAATGCTATTTTTATACTGCCAGATTTTGGCCCATTTTCATCGTGACAGAAAATAAAGCCGTGTACTGTTCTGTACTGATGTGAGCAAGACTCTTCTCTCTAATTCGGAATTCGGTAATTGCCCTGTAATGACAAAGAACTAAGGAAGCATTCACGGAGCTTGAGGACACAGCTTAATACACAGAAATGCTGGTGTCTAACCTCCTGTCCCAGTCAACGGGGTAATACAATCTAGTCAATAAGCCAACGGAGCCTGGAGATCACTTCACCTGATCAGCCACTGCAGGCTCAGGTCATTTGCTCAACAGGTTTTTAGTACCATTCGGGCCTAAGGTCTCCTGGCCTGTTGTCCACCTGCCAGCTCAGAAGCTTGCAGATTTGTCTGTAGGTCTTGAATTGCATTTGCCAAGCTTGTCAAAATGTCTTGGATAACCTAGACACCCAAGGTTATCTTAGGACAATCATAAACATCAGCAGACACATGTTTAGGCAACTGAACCAAGCCCTGCCTGACTTTTGAAGGGTGAGCCAGACTATTCTTCAGACTTCACCTGACTCTGCTGATAACCTTCACAGTCTACAATGGGCACTTAAACTTCTAGCTTGCATGTAGACACCCGTAATCAGACACCAACACTTAGGTGTCTTAGTTTCAGGCTTAGTCCTAACTTTTTAATCCTGGTAGGACTCACCCATGCATATACATAAATGAAGCAATAGCAAGGCTTTCTACTTAGAAATTTAAAGCTCCCAAAACCAGGTGTTGGCATTATTCAAAACTGAAACTCAGTCCCAGAATTCAGAATAACACCGCTCTCAAATAATGCTAGGATAGATTGTCATCTGTGGCATCTTATGGCTACCTATGAGTGAAGCTGAGCAGGTTAACAGTTTCCTTGCTTACTTGAGTACTGCTAGTCCACTACCTACAGAGACAATAATTAAAATCTGTGTTAGAGATCTCTGAAGTATATATTTACACACAAATACTGTACTAATATTTCAAATAAGGTATTTTACATACCTCTGCCTGCACGCATGCACTAGAGGGAGCTAGGACCAAACTCTCCGTACACACGCCCTAACACTGCTTCCCACGGTCGTTTCACACTTTTTGGAACTTTGCTAGTTCCATCTTCCAGGAAAACCTTGTCAGCATCCCCAAACAACAACTGAACATAAGTTCATTAAAGATCTGACCCTGAAGCGAGGTTAGGCAGTGGCAGTTTCCAGCCCCACTCTGGTGGGAATGGCTGGAGCAGTTGTGAAGGAGGAACAAGGAAAAGGGGAAGGACCTCTCACCTCTGATGGGTCATACTCCCAGACTCCTCACACACCTTTGGAAGTCCACCTGCCCTGCACTGGAAATCCCAAGCTGAAGTCCCTCCCTCCATCCCCTCTCACCACAGCTGGCAGCTACACTAAGCAGGGACACCCCCTCACAAGATGTCCACACGCAGTGAAGAGCAATACCACCAGCTCTTGTATTGAGTGAGTCAGTTTTTAATCAGGATTTGTAAAACAGGGTTTGCTAAAGCACTTTTGCTCCATCCTGTTTTCATTGCACTGAGCCAAAGCGATTCTCCTCCGCTCTGAAGTACATGTGCAAGAAAATTATTTGGGTTTTAAAACCTAACTTCTGTTAAGTCAGGAAAAGCAAGAGACTTCCGATTTCCCATATATTCTTAACTGGTATCACCCTGCATGGAGGCACTATGGTACAGCCTTTAACCCTACATAATCTTCTCACGTGCCTGGTGCCATACATTGAACACGCAATGCCAAGAGTTGCTGGCAAAGCATGACGGACTGTGCCTGTGTCAATGCAGGCACATTTTGAGCTGTTACTCGCGTTATTTTCAGACAGCAAGCACAGACAGAAGACGTGAGGCACAGTTCATCTTTTTTCAAAATACAAGCTGACAGCACATACTAAATAATTTACCGGACTCAACAGAGCTGTTGGGTTTTTGTAGCCATCAGCTGAGACGCCGTAACTTTTGGGATGTTGACTTTTCCTTCCGCTGGTGCTTCAAGGACACCTGGATCATCATACTCAACCCAAGGAAGCCCAACAATCTCTCCCCAGGCCAGAATACTAAGCCAAATGATATTGAGCTCAATGATTAAGACCTGCTACAACTTTCTTTTCACGCCTGGCATTGTGAGGAGAAGCTGTGGGAGCTGAAATGGGATGGGCTGAAGACTGCAGGTTGATTAAAAAAATGAGGGAGAGGCACTGGGAAGAGGACATCGTATCCCACAGATATGTAAAGCAGCGCGGCACAGACCAGGAAAGGAAATTTTATCTAGACGGGAATAAAAAAAGTCCTTTTCTGAAATACACAGAGGAGCTTAAATCCATACAAGAGGACACAAACAAAGGATGTTATGACCATGAACAAAGTCTTAACCCAAGTTAATTTCCTGTTCCTTCTGTGTTTCTTGGGCCAGACAAATACTGAGAGTCAGGAACACAGAACTACTATGGGGCCTTTCCCAGTGTTGTAACTTAGTCTCTGACTCTTAGGAAACGGTAAATAAAGAGCAAACTGGGAGATTTACCTCTTATAAAGAAGAGGTAACTACTGCTACTTTCCATACTTCCAAATATACTTTTTTTTGTTTGTTTTACAGTAGCTTTTATAGATTTGCAATGACTAAAAGAAAGACATAAGCCAGAAGAAAAATGAAAGTGCTGGCACACGCTGCAGCAGCCAACGAGAAAAGCTGCTGGGGTGGGACTCATCTCCTCCATGTGCGGTGGTGCAGAGCTTCGGTTATGCAGCACCCACGCTCCTTCTGCAGGCAAGAGAAAGAGACAGGACCCTCCAGGGCAATTCACCTTGCCCTAACACGGACTTCTAGAAAAGCAGATGAACTGGATGCCAAACTTCCAAATGGCTGAAGCTAAACAAGTGGAAACCCATCCCCCCCCCGCTAAACCATCCTTTAATTTCAGCGTGGAGTTTTATGTATACATACACACACACAAATATATGCAACTAAATAAATATAGGCAGACACTTTCTACACCTCCTGTTACATTTAAAATGCTCTAATCCTCCGATGCAAACAAAATCTGTACTGGGAAAGGAGGGGCTCTGCCCGCTAACCTGTTAGATGAGAAAGTGTATTAAGGCACACCTATGTCTCCCCAGTGGCACTAGTCACTCCTGTGAAACTATTCCCATAGTTTAAAAAAAATGCTTAAAATCCCATGCTTAAAAAAAAGACTCCTTTTGTAGATGTACGTGTATTTATCCTACTTCATCCACAGTCAGCTCCTCTGGAGCTCAGAAGTGTGGGTGGCAGAGCTGCCCTGGCCGCATTCCTGCACTGCAGAGGGTCCCCAGCCGACCCCCTCCCCAAACCCACCACAGTCCCTTGGCACCTCTGAAGTCCCTCTGTCACCACTTTGGGATCACAAAACCACACTGGATACCGCCAAACAATTTTCTGCTGCCTGCAGACGCTGTTCTGGGAAAGACAGCGGAATGCGCCATTCGCCCGCTGCACTTTCCTCCTTGTCCCAAGCAGTTTTTCATTAAAACAAGCTAGTTCTCAGAAAAAGAACATACAAAACAACAACCTTCTTTTGATTAAAATGCTAGCAGCACAAACACCACAATGCTGGCAAAGAAGCCTTTTAAAAAAAAAAAAAAAATAAAGAAAACGGACTGGTTTGTGTTTCTTTAAGAAAGCAGGGTGTATTTCAGAGGTAGTATATTTTTCCTGAATTATTATAAATAAACTCTTGCGGATACTTCTATTTTTCCATGGGATACTTAAATAGTTTTGGGGCCAACAGTAAAAAAAAAAAAAATAATAAATCTGCTTGTGTAACATTATTAAGCAAAATATTTTCACTGTATTTTTTGTAATTCCTTGACAGGTGGAGGGGAATGAATCAACGGGCGAGCGTTTCTACTCGGTCTGCAGCAGCTTGTCGGTCTGGCCGGGAGCAACACAAGGCAAGGTGATGGGGACATACAGCCCTTTGCTTTCTCTTGGTGAGCAAATCTGCTTGCTTCCTCCTCAGTTTGGCCTCTCAAAAGCTGAGAGGAAAACAGGTCTCAGGTGGAAGTGCCCGAGGATGGTCCCAAAGCAACAGGAAAGTCAGAGTGACCCAACTGCTGTGGAAACCGGCAGATGCTGGGCACATGGGGGTGGGAACCTCTACGGCCCCAATGGAGGAGTCAAAGCTACACACTTTGAGCTGCAATAGATATGTCTTCCTGGGGAATCAGGTCCTACAGGAGAAGAAGGAAACCCTACCAAAGTGAAAACTGCCATTAACATAACAAACTGCAGAAGAAAAGGAGAAAGTATCATCTTTCCTAGCCTGCCTCTGCCAATAACCCTGGGGGTTGTCTGTAACAACGTCCTTCCTTAGGGAAATATAATTTCCAGGTTAAAAATATATTTTCAAACGTAAAGCAGGGACAGTCATAAATATCTCGAGTGCTGTTTTAATCACCAGTGTTTACAGAAAACATTCAATTTTGTTTCTCTCATTTTTTTTTCAGCTGCCTTGTCCGGCCTGTGATTTTAGACAGTTTCCATGCTTACAGATTAGTCACTTCCACACACCGCATGGAGAATGCTACATTAACACACCTGAAGGTTTGAAACATGTGATGATCTTCCTTTTGAACTTAGGAGTTAATAATTGACTTATGTTAAGTAGTCCAGTACTACGGTGATTCTAACTCCAGCTGGGTTAATTACACAGTAATTAGGTACAAACATCGCAACACAAAACACAGCTACATCATTATTTGCAACAAATGTTAACTCTAAATAAGTGCAACCTGTCCCACAAACACTTGCTATAAACGACTTAAAAATAAAAGTAAAATTTGATGGGGTAAACACAGAAAAAAAAAAAATTCTCCGGGAGAATTTTTTTTGTTAAAAAAAATAAATTAAAATAAAAATCTCAGCACTCATTTAGAGTTCGGGATCTTGTGAAAGAAAGCTTTAAAAGGAGCAAACCTGATTTGCTGTGGCTGTTGCGGCGAAGGGAACACTTGTTGCAGGAGTTGTTGCTGCAGAGACAGTGGCGGCCGTAGCGTTGTGCATCATGGGTACTTTCAGGAGGGGAACCATGGAAGCAATGAACAGGAGGGTGCAGCATTATGGTAAGAGAAGTGGTATTTTTGGCATGGTGAATATCAAGAGCGGCAAGCCATCGTCATGGGTTAAACCGGCAGATGGCATGCAATCACAGTGCAAAGCGAGAAAGCGTGGCGGAGAAATAAAAAAAAAAAAAAAAAAAAGGGAAAATAGCTTATTACAAGTACAATTAAAGGAAGGTTGTCAACACAATCGGCGATTCCCAGAAAAAAAAAAAAAAAAAAGAGCAAGGACCATTGAAAACGGAGGCGTTATCTCTAAGAAGAGCATTACTTGTGCAAACAAGGTCTCTACCAAAACAGCCCGTTACCTGAGAATTGTTACATGGGCAATTTGTTTTCCCTCAGTACTGATATACAGCACTCCAAAATAAAATTCTACTAAAAAAAAGAAAAATACAGTGGTTTGTACTAGGAAGGAAACTAATAAATGTTTATGTTAATTTTTAAACACAACTAAAAATGAATTATTTTCATGTATCTTCATTTTGAAGTTAGCCAGATACTCGTTGTCTTCCTTTATAATCCAATTTACGCATTTTTTCTACTAGCACTGCATAACTGTTAGATTTTATCAGAGTTAAATTACCATCTGCTTTGAGGCAAAAATCAGGAGAAGGATGATAATAATTTTCCTGATTTAAATTCTGCTTTGTTTGATCTAAAAAAGCCAGGTCAATTTAGTGAAAGTCGCTGCTTTTGCTCATTTGAAGAATGAATTTTAATCAGCATCTTCATGGGAGAATTATTAACTTGATGTTTTAAAGGCTTGATATTATAACTGCTTATCTAAATAGCCCCACAAAAAAATAATATCACTGGGATAGGGCTATAGAATAGAAGAGAGATTACTTTTCTGTCTTAGGGCTGTTGCATTGGACTTCCATTTTGCATGCCCAAAATGTTAATTCCAAGCTGCAAACATATTTAAAGAAGGAGCGAGATTCAGATCATGGGTTTCAACAGAACCTCTGCGGATCAAAGGAGGCATTTCTGGGAAACGCTGATAAAACTTTCTAACACACAGCAAAAAGGAGAAATAGGCACACCACTATGAAACTTTAAAACACTGATGAAATTTGCTGGCTTTTTTCCAGTATTTTATGATTTTATAGTACTAGACAATATAAAATATAAAGAGAAATAAAACTTCGAAAACTGAAAAGCAGACTGGAATTCATGGTATTATGCTTTTGCAGTGTAGTTGTTATAGCAGGTGATATCACATCTAAACTGCAGCTTTCATCTACAAATCTAAAACACTCTACAAAGTCAACCAGAAAGAAGGACAAGCGAATCTTTAATTCTAGTCAGTGTCTAAATCTTGCCTAGGGTTTTTGAAACAAGTGAATATACATTATATACAGTATAAAAAGAGATCAATAAAGAAATTTGGAACCTACCAATACTGGTAGCGGGTGTCATGCACAAAACTGACCCTGCGTGTCATGCAATGATAGGTGAAAAAAGTGGATAAAGGGAAGAAACAGGTTAGCCGTTTAGAGTTAACATTCAAAGTGAGATTCAAGCATAACCACAGAGAAGTAAGTTAGTTAAATGAAAACTGTAAGGTCATTCATAGTTTTGCTTTAACACAAAAAAGGTGATTATGTTCTTACTAAACTCCTACCTGAGTATACTGTGTGACTTTGGGTCTGTTTGTGTGTATACACAAGATACTTCATAAACTTTTTTATTTAGTACTTCTATCCCTTCACTTAGCCCTTTTGCAGCAACAGGTTTTTGTTTATAGAAACGTCTTTGGTTCAACATCACACGTCTTTAGTTAAATATCACATTACTTGGGAATTTTAGAACTCATTGCATAATCCAGACAGCTCAATGTTATGCAGATCAACATTCACCGACTTTTTGATGTGCAGCAGAGAAAGAAGTTAAAAAGGAATTAGTCGATAATGTTCCGCGGGGGCTTTGCCAAATTTAATGTACTTTCTTAACACAACACCTGAGGTGGAGAGGTGCTTCTGGCCCAAGAAAACACCACTGTGACAATTCCCCAAGCTAAACACCTCAAAGTTCCAGCAAGAGGCTCCCATCGCACCTCAGAGACGCTCTGGAAGGACTGGTTGCCTGCCACGCCATTTAGCTTTGGTGCCCAGTCCACCTTTAACCTTTCTGGGAAAACCAAATGAAAAAACAAAACGAAACAAAACAAAAAAGAACAGTGTATTTTCAGTACAGTGCATATAGCAAGCTGGTGAAGGTGAGTAAGTAAGGAGACTAGTCACTAGTCCCACATACAGGCATATTTGTTAAAAAGTCAAATATGCTTCCCATATTCCTGCGAAATTACTACTGCAGCCCCTTATCGGACCATCGCAGCGGCAGTGTAACTATGAATGACCTTACCCAAGAACAGTCCCCGGAGAATACACAAAGTTCCTCCTCTGGAGGCTACAGAAACACTAACAAACAGCAATGGGAAGAGAGAAAAGATCTGTTGATTTTAAGATCATTCACCAAACAATAAGGAGAAGGTGACAAAGCAGTCAAACTGATGTAAAACAAACAAGGTGCAGAACTTTGGAGGTAAGCCATGCTAAGTCAAGCCCCACTCTTTTTATTAGGGGAGCAAGTGGTTAAGAAAGCAGAGAAGTTATATAAAACAATTAAGTTTTATATATATTCCAGCAGCAAAACTTGTCTTAAAATTTAACTTAACAGACACACACACACACACAAGTAACACATTTGAAAATTATACCAGTTCAGAAAATACCACATAATCATTTAAAACCCAACAGCTAATGTCATGCATTGCTCTTTAGACCTGGGTCGCATGACAGTCCTTACACCCACCAAATCCAACCTTCCCAGGAAACGTGGGAATATCAGACGTAGCATCTTTAATGAAAAGCTCATGACATCCACTCATATAGAGGGGGCTCTCCTCTCCTAACCTCCTCCCAAACCCCACTTCTCTCTCTAACATCCTTTCCAGGTGCTGATGGTGTTCACCAAGAGGAGAAGGTCCAGCACCGTGAGAAAGGTTTTCTACTGTGGGCTTGGGCTCCATCTGCTACGTTATCCCTCTGTTTCTTCTTTTTTCGTGCACTTGCTTTGGAGCTTGCCAACAACCTGGCCCTTGAGGTTTGGTTCCAAGATCACCCTTCCTACCACCAGAAATTTGTAAGATAAAACTATAATTACAACCATTAGTTGGAAAGAGGGATGGACAATAAAAAGCACAATGAATGAGCTACTACTTAAGGAAGCATGAGCACTCCAGAAGTCTGGAAAATATCCAAATGCTATTTCACTGAAAAAGCTTTAAACTACTGTATTTTCCATAGTTAATTTAAAATCCTTGGCAATTGCAAATAATAGCGATAAACCCTGAAAGGGGAGTGCTTAAGAGAAAGAATAATACATATCATGCTGCAAATTCTCAGGGTTATAATGTAAAATAAATTTGTGGAAATTTCTGTATGTTTGTAAACACAGGGCAGCCTTCCATTCATGTCCAAATAGGCAGTCTCACAATTTATTTATTTTTTCGAACACTCCCATAAATGACAGTATGTTTTCTGCCACAGATATTCTGGTGCACCAACGTGCTAAAAATACGGCATGCTAAAACTTACTATTATAAATACAGGGGCAGGCTCCAAGGTTGTTACTCAGGCCTTATAGCAAAATTCCATCAAGTAAAAGCCATCTGTGTTTGTTTTTATCTTTAAAAACATATGGGAATGCTGATAGATTGGGAAATGATCGTGTGTTGCGTTTCATTCCTTGTTTAACCGACATTACTTCCATAAACTAAAATAACATCGCTGAAATGTCAAGCGCATTTGCAAACACGTAGTTTTAAACGATTCTGGAAGTTCACGCTCGATAACGTTCCGATACTAAAATACGTAATTTGTTAATTACAAATGAAATCACAGAATTCATTAGGCAGGATATTTATCTTTGGGAAGTCTGGAGTGAGGGTGACTGACATAATTTAGAGGGTTATGTTGTTATTGTTTCCACGATCACCTAGCACTCTTTCTTCTGCAGTGTTAAAGAGAAGCCCTGCCACCAGCCACGGTGCAGTTCAAGCCCTCTCTGAATGCTCTGATTTTTACAGAGTTCCAAGCACTGAAAGGCAAATTACACTCACTCATCTTCAGATCGCCCCCTGTGAAGAACTACAAGCCCAGCTATTAGCCTCAAATGCTAGGAAAAGTTCTGGTGGCCTTCCAAAATGAAAACCACAAAATCGCGTCTGATGCCTCAAAGCCCCTCCGTGCAGCTGTGGGGAGCGATGCGTTTTGCCGGTGCTTCCACGCAGGTTATTGACTGGAAGGTTATGGCTGGTGCTCCCCTTCTCCAGTTGTGGCTGCCCCATCCCTGGAGGTGTTCGAGGCCAGGCTGGATGTGGGTTCTGAGCAACCTGCTCTAGTGGGAGGTGTCCCTGCCCACGGCAGGGGGGTTGGAACTCCATGATCTTTAAGGTCCCTTCCAACCCGAACCATTCCATGATTCTCACCCTGCTCATCCGTGGCTGAGGCAATCCCCCACAGCTGCAAAACAGCCCCCGAGGAGCAGGAGGACATGCCTGGGGCACAGGACATTTCCCATGGCATCTCTGAAGCGTGATGCTTTTCCCAGCATTTTCGGTGGCAGAACTTTGCCCTCTCGTCTCCTAGGAGAGAGCTGGCTGATCCAAGTCAAAATCCAGCCAATTTAAGTAGGGAAAAAAAAAGGGGCAAACTGCGGCCAATGATGCAGGAGGCTACGAATGTGAAAAGCAGCCTGACGGCATGTGGAAAATTCTGCTTGATTTCTCGTACTTTGCAAGAGGAATTAAAATACCACGTAAATATCTGCGCAGACTCTACCTCGAGCAGGGCAGGGAGCATAATAAGTAAAACCTTCTGTTAAAGTGCAACTGCCTGACACGGAGTTGCCACCTGAGGAACACAAAACTGGCTCAACGTGGGTACAACATACCTGTCGGGATAAACGCTGCGTGTTGCTGCAACTGAGCATTGGCAAGAGCCTGTTGATAGTGCAAGACACTGGGATTGAAAACGGCACTGGCACCATTGCTTTTTTCAAGTGCTTGTCTCTTTGGTAAAGGGTGAAGAACACCAGGAGGAAAGGCCTGTAAATGAGAAAGTTAGTTAAAATGGTGTCATTTTGAAGACGTTGTCCGTAACATATACATAAATAAAAAAAAAAAAAACTTATTATATTTTAAAGCGGCTAAAGATGCCTCGCCATGCATATTAACTCAAAGCACAGCAATGTAAAATGAGTGAAATTTTGTTATTGATAGCAAAAGCATGGTACTATTAACCTAAAACTGTAGCAGCACAACTACTGAAAAGAAAGGCCTTTAAAGCAACGAAAATGGCATTGCCTTTAAATAGGTTTTCAAATATTATAGGGAGAAAAAACCACTTGTGTTTCATTGCCAAGTATTTTCTTTTTTAAATTTAAATATCGTTTCCTATTATTACACAGATTAATGGATTACGTTAAGCGTTTTCAATTACAGAAGCAGTTTTATCTCAATTCGACTTTTCATGAGAGGATATTTAAAAAAATAAAACCATGTTAGGAACCAAACTAAATCGTCTGCGTTTATTATGTATGAGAATGAGATGGATAAATAGAGTTTCTGGTAAATTAACGAGTATGTGAAATCATTTCCGGTTGATGTTCAAAAGTAAAGCGGATACAAATTTCATTAGTTGCTTCATCTGAAAAAAAAACAAAACCAACGAAAACCAAACCAAAACCAAAAAACCCAAAAAAAAGCTACATGCAAAGCAAAAGGTGAAAGGTCAAAGTACCAGGTCTACAGTTGCTTCGAGAGGTCGCTTCATTGCTTTGGCAGTCGACTGAGTCTTTTAATAACAGGCAGCGAGCACATGATGGCAGTGGGCCAATGGGATTCAAGCGAATTAACATACAGGTAAACAGCAAGCAGAGGTGCATCATGGGAACGGCATTGCATTTGTGGATAGGTGAGAAGGAAAAAAATATTCTGAATGCAATATACAACATACAAAAACACTAGGCATGCACAACAACAAAAATGTCTTCTAAAGAAATGGATATTACATTTCGAATTAGTACCGAAGCAAAAATGCATCTACTATACCTTAGTTAAAAGCATATAAGAGAGTAAAATATAGATGTTTGAAATTCAGGAAAGTTGAGTAAAACAGCAGCTTGCAGACACTATTAAGCATCGTATAAACACTTCACAGAGATGCAGAAAGTTTTAAGGATACGCCTATAAGAATTCCTGATAAGTTAGTTAAGTCACATTTTAAAGCGGAAAAATCAATTTGGACGGCTACATTTTCAAATACAAAGCACTAGTGAAAGTTGTAATGCATTACAAATGCTACTAATATCAGTGCTCGCAAGGTCAGGGTCTTTTAATTAAGAGAAATGTGTCACTCAATAGATTTGGGGTTCTAAATGGGAAAGGTTCTCCTTTTCCAATACAATGCAGGGTAAGTAATATGTCTATTTACACTAACTTATCATTAATTCCTTTTTTTTTTCTCCCTTACAGCTGAGCCATTTTTGTAGATTTTTTTTTTTCCTCGTAACTTACCACGTTACATTGAGAGGGAAAAAAGTCTTTCAGAATTTAAAACATATTTTCTAAATTTTGCTACAACCTTCAGTGCTAGTTTCAGGAGCAGGGAGTAAAAATACTGCTCTCAGTTCATAAGCGAACACCAACATACGAGTTACGATACTAGTCCAGCATTATTAATTTTTTTAAAATAAAATATTTAAGCATAGCACAGAGGCATATACATTGGTGTATACTTCCATAATAAGATCAAACGTATGGCTGACATGATGGCATTCTGTAAAAAAGTCTTCTCATACAAAATATTACCTTCTAGTTTTATAGTGTAAATAATTCTTATAAACCTTTTAAAAGGAAATGAAGATTTACTTAGAAATTGGAATTTTTACTTTTGTTTTTTAAACACAGGCTGATATTTAGCTCTTTTTTAGGATATGCAGATTATGTCTATCTTGACATCAGTATGTGGAAATAGGGAACAAAAGTGAAAAAAATAAAAAGAGGACCAGGCACAAAATGCCTACAGACAGCTTATGGTCACAAGATTAGCTAGTGCCAACAGGGTATTTTGCAGGATAGCCCTCACTTTGCCTATTCCTTGCTCCTGGCTCTGTTGCACCTATGTTGCATGGGGCTTCCCAATGCCTTCTCCATCTCTCCTTCAGCATATTTCTGGATTACACACCCTGATCTACAGGATCTGCTCACCTGCCTGGGTCCAAGATTCGGACATAAGAAGAAACGCCTGCTGCAAAATGAGGACCTGGAAAGCCTTCTTGAATCTAAGCAGGGTGCTGTGCAGGTGACGTGTGGTACCCTCCACGGGCACCCCCGCGGGGGACATCAGTCCGTCTGCATGGGGCACAGCCCCAGACCCACTCTGCATCCACCAGGGATGGAAGTGAAGCATTACGACTGATTATGCGATGATGAAGTCCACAAATTCAAATCAACATCATTAAGAGTAAAGCGTTTCAGTTAATTACCTTTATTATCCAAATGCAAATTTTATCTGATCTCACTTGTTAACTTATTATCTCTGTGTTAATGATTGCCTTTCTCCACTTCATCTCCATGCTCCTCTTAACCTCACCTCCTATTTTCAAGCTTTTTGCTGGCTTTCCCCTCATCTTCCACAGCAAGTTCAGTCTCACAGTTTTCCCAGCCTGAAGGCTTTACCTTGATCTGTTTCTGCACCTACTCAACAACCTTGTTTCCATGTAGACTCCCTCTTTTTTCAGGCTTTCAGACCACCTGCCCATTTTTCTCTCCTGTCTTCAACTTTTCTTTCATTTTGTCCTGACGGTAAAACCTCCTTTACCTCTTTCTGTTCCATCAGGTTATCTCCTGCTCAACATTTGATCTCCTACATAACAACCAAACAAATCAATAACTACAGACTGGAGAGGAAAAGGCTATGGAAAGGAAATAAAGATAATAAAAATGATCAAATATACTCAGGCATAGTATTTGTCTGCCATATGTCACATTGGTACACTATAACGTCTCCTGGAGTAAGAGCAAGATCCACACAGCAGAGGCCTGTGTGGATGCGCAAGGAGCTCTTGACTAACTCTAACGCAAGAAGGGAAGCATACAAGAGGTGGAAGCAGGGATGGATAGGAGGAGGAATAGTGACACAGCCTGAGCCTGCAGGGATGGGTTAGGAGAGCCAAAGACCACCTGCAGTTGTATCTGGCAAGGTACGTGAAAGACAACAAGAAGGGTTTCTCCAAGCATACCAGCAACAAAAGGAAGACTAGGGACAATGTGGGCCTACTGCTGAATGGGGCAGGCGATCTAGTGACGCAGGACATGGAGAAGGCTGAGGTATTGAACATCTTCTCCACCTCAGTCTCTACTGGTGAGACTGGCCTTCAGGCCAGGGAGAGACCAGTGGGAAAATCTGAAGTGAAGAAAATTTACCCTTGGAGGAGGAAGATCAAGCTAGGAAACATTTAAACAAACTGGATGTACACAAATTCATCTTGTCATACCTGACAAGATACAATGATGGGTGCTGAAGGAGCTGGCCAATTTCACTGCAAGGCCACTACTAATTAGCCTTGAAAGGTCACTGCAACTGGGGGAAGTTTCCAATGACTGTAAGACAGTAAATGACACTCCTGTTTTTAAAATAGGCAGGAAGGTCTGAGGAATGGCAGGTTGGTCAACCTCACCTCAGTCCCTTGGAAAGTGAGCCAGCAAATCCTCCTGAAAACCATCTCCAAACACATGAAAGCCAAGAAGGTGATGGGGAGTAGTCAGCACATAGCTATGAAGGGGAAATTGTGCTTAACCACTCTTACAGCCTTCTACGATGAGACTGGCTTGGTGGGTGAGGAAGAGCCACGGATGTTGTTTCTCTTGACTTCAGAAAGATTTTCAACACTATCTCCCATTTAGCCCTCATGGACAAACTTATTCAGTATGGGCTAAATGGGTAACCGTGAGGTGGATTGAAAATCGGCTCAACTGCCAGGCTCAAAGGGTTGTGTTCAGCAACATGAAGTCCAGCTGGAGGCCACTCACTAGTGGTGTAAAACTGGGAGGTTGATACACAAGACAGATGGGCTGCAACTCAGAGGGACCTGGAAAGTCTGGAGAAGTGGGCACAGAGGAATCTCACTAAGTTCAACAAAGGGAAATACCAAGCCCTGCACCTGGGGAGGAACAACCCCAGGCAGCAGTACATGCTGGGGGCCACCCAGCTGGAAAGCAACTTAGCAGAAAAGGCCCTCAAGGTTTTGGTGTACACCAAGTCAAACATGAGCTAGCAGTGTGCCCTCACAGCCAAGGCAGCCAACAGCATCCTGGGCTTCATTAGGAAGAGCAACACCAGCAGGTCTAGGGAGGTGATCCTTCCCCTCTACTCAGCACTGGTGAGGCTGCACATGGAATTCTATGTCCAGGTCTGTGCGCCCCAGTACAAGAAAGACATGGACATACTAGAAAACAGTCCCATAAAGGGCCCCAAAGATGATTAAGGCACTGGAGCACCTCTCATACGAGGAAAGGCTGAGAGAACTGGGACGGTTCAGTCTAGAGAAGATGCTGGGGAATCTTATCAGTGTATATTCATACCTGATTGAAGAGTAAAGATGGGACCAGACTCTTCTCAGTGGTGCCCTGCGGCAGGACAAGATGCAACGGGAACAAATTCAAATACAAGAAATTTAATTTAACTGTAAGTTTTGGGTTGCTTTTTTTTTTTTTCCTTAGTTTTTACTGTAAGCATTATTTAACCATGGAGCAGGGTGTCAAGAAAAGTTGTGAAATCTCCAACCTTGGAAATTTTCAAAAGCCAAGTAGGCATGTCCTGGGCAATCTGCTCTAGCTCACCCTGTTTGAGCAGTGGGGTTGGACTAGATGATCTCCAGAGGTCCCTTCCAACATCAACTATGAGTTCACATTTTAATTTAGACTGTACATTCTTCAGTGACTTTTTATGCTCTCTGATGCACCACATGAATACTTAGAGCTCATCGAGTACAATGATAGATGACGCTGCCTTCTAATGCACTTTACATTTAAGCTGTACATGATCTACAGCCTCTTTCACAGTGTCTTTCCCTTTCCTTTTTACATCAGATGATAGGTCACCTAGGATACCTGAGTAAAAATTCCTAAACTTCAGTGTAGAGAAATACACACAGAGCATTTTCTGCAAGGTCCCAGGCTGCAGAATTCATTGACCTTCAATGGTCTTACAAGCTTAAAGGGGGCTTACAAGAAAGACGGGGTCAAACCTCTTAGCAGGCCCTGCTGCTATAGGACAAGGAGTAATGGTTTTAAACTAAAAGAGGGTAGTTTTAGACTAGATACAAGGAAGAAAATTTTACAGTGAGGGTGGTGAAACACTGGAACAGGTTGCCCAGAAAGGTGGTAGATGTCCCATAGAATACTTTGTGTTGGAAGGGACATTACAGATCATCGAGCTCCAATCTCCCTGCCATGGGCAGAGACACCTCCCACTAGTCGGGGTTGCTCAAAACCCCATCCCTGGAACCATTCAAGGTCAGATTGGACAGGGCTCTGAGCAATAGTTGAAGATGCCCCTGCTCATTGCAGGGGGGTTGGACTAGATGACCTTTAAAGGTCCCTTCCACCCAAACTATTCTAAGATTCTATAAGCTTTGCCTACAGTGCTGTAACCTTATCCACAATGTTCACCTAGAAGAACACTCTCTGAACCAGTGCAATGCAGCCAGCTCCCCAAACAGGAAGGAAAACTTGGACGCAATTTCAACCTGGGAGCAACCTGCAAATGAACCCTATAGGTAAGCATCTATATTTCTGCCTTACTTTTGCTCTCTAGATCCAACTGAGTATTCTTGGTTGTTCCCAGGTAGCCTTGCAGGCATTTCTACCACTTTTTTGCTCTTATTGCCATTCCAGTGATTTTTCATTCACTCTGTCTGAATGTTTCATATCTATACTAAACAAAAAATAGCTGGATTGTAAAGAATCTTTTCTGCTTGGTAGCCTAAGTATGCCATTAAAATATTTTGTACAAATTTTTCTGCAAGAAGTTACCCTGAATTACAGGTCCCTGCGTTCTTCTCCCATGACACTAGATTGCTAACATTTCAGTTCTGTGTTTCCAAAGATGCTTCATCTTTCTTTGAGGCTAATGCAATTCCAATTATGGCTTATTTAAAATCACAGGATATATATCCAACCGTTACTGAAGCACAAAAAATTCCCCTCATCTCTCTCCTCTCTTGCTTAGTATATTGCCTAAAAATATTACATTCTCTAAATGGACAGTAAATATTGCACAACTGTAGCTAATTAGAGTAAAAAAAAAAAAACAAAAAACAATCTCCTTTGCTTTAATTTCCAGATGGCATTCAATTTCTGCAAGTACAGGAAAGTTTAACTAAAAATCACCCGGTTTGAAACAGAGACTGTAGATACTACAAAAGAAAGAATGTTAAAACTTAAGAAATGTTCTTCTGTTTGGAGGTTTACTTTCTTGCATAACTTACCCTTTGTCCCTCAAAAAGTCTGGTCTTTGCTAATTTGCTAAATACAATAGCTTGGGGTAGTTATATACTGTACTGTATTGTGTTTCTGGTAGGCTTTTTACCCAGAGAATAACTGTATTGTCTATAACTATTGTATGCACTGCCCACAAGTCCACAAACCACATCTGCTTAATTATTCGTCCACTGCCAGCAATGAGGACAATGATTCTTTGATTTGCTGCCAATAATTTTGTCTCCCAAGTCAGATCCTGCATGCGATTTATTTAACTTTATCAATACCACTCTATTTAAATTTATCAGCTTTCCTGGTAGCAACCGTAAGAGAGATCCAATACTGGTAAATGGATGGGCTGACTTGTCCGAACAGTTTTCAGTAAGAGCTTAAAATATCTGAAAATAGAAAGCCCTCCATATCTTCTGACTATAGTTACTGTGCTTTTGCTTAATGATTCCCATTATAGTTTACTACTTTTAAATCCTATTCTTCTAATACAAAAGTTGTATCATAGAGAAATTCAAGTAACTTGCCCATGACTGTGGGAGAGGCAAGAAAAGTCTCTAGGTGCGAGATTCATCCAACCAAAGTCCAAAAAGACATAGTCAACACTTTTTAGTCAGCAGGGATGGATGTGTGTCTACAGAGGGCAGTTTTTTCTCATCCCCAGACAGGCACTAGTAGTAGATCAGATGAATGTGCTGGTTTTTCTCCACTACGTATACAGGGAGACCAAGGTGGCCAGGGTAGGCCCAGATATCTGTCTGATGTCTAAGGTGGGGTGAGGTGAATCCTAGTACAGGTTTCTTTTCTGCTACCCGCCTCTGAGGCAAAAACTCTCTCTTTGCTTTTCGCCCTTTTCTTCCAAATTTCCACATGTATATCTGTCACCAAAGAGCTAAAACAGCGGATGTGCCCCTGTTTTCCAGGGGGTGTTGAAGCTTATCAGTTTTGTTTCTGTTTGAAAATACCAGGGGCAAATTTAAC
>JAOXNO010000001.1:155484773-155506544 GCA_028565335.1 Limnodromus scolopaceus
GTCTGTATCTCCCCTCTTTCAGTTTAAAACCACTATCACTTGTCCCATCACCACACTCCCTGATAAAGAGTCCCTCCCCATCTCTCCTGTAGGCCCCCTTTAGGTCCTGAAAGGCTGCTATAAGGTCTTCCCAGAGCCTTCTCTTCTCCAGGCTGAACAACTCCAACTCTCTCAGCCTGTCCTCATAGGAGAGGTGCTCCAGCCCTCTTACTGTCTTTCTGGTCCTCCTCTGGACACTTTGCCACAACTCTGTTCTCAGACTACCTGTAATTTATTGGACTTTTTGAAAGGAAAAACAGAGGCGGGTGGAAAAAGAAGAGATATGACTGAACTTGTTGCATCACAGGAAGAGGGAGCCCTGGATCCGGCATCGCCCACCTGGAAAGTTTCAGCCTGCAACTTCCACGTCCCCAGAGCCCACAACTACCGAAAGGGGCAGCCAACTCCCCCACCCTGCTGAAATTAGGTCACCGTGCAGCACAGCAGGCAAAATGCATGGGCCCAGAAGGAATATGCCATTCTGTCACCCAGGAGAAATGAGTTTGCCCGTTTCAGTCATTCTTCCCTACCAGCTGCAGGCACAGCCCTTGAACTCACCTTGTCTTTGAACAGTGTCACACCACATAACTGGGTGACGGGCAAAAATTCAGCCAGCGAGGACATTATAAACACCCATTTAAATGCTTTCTAGTACAGACAAAACTAGTCAACCCCCTCTGTGTATAGGGCTCATCTACAGCCTGTCCCGGATGCCTCACCTGCCAAGTGAGAGCAGGCATCACCTACTTCAAAATGTGAGAGGATCAGGAGACCTTGACATTTGTAAAACATTTAGAGACCCACAAAAGAATCGTGGTAAGGCAAATGACTACCTACTGCATCCCAGCTCTGAGCTCACTCTCTTACAAACAGCCTGCTTACTTTTATAAAGAGCTTTTTTTTTTTCCCTTTTTCTAAATAAAGCTGAGTCCATCTTAAACATATTCTTTTCAGTTCCAGATATTTCAACAAAGTGGATGTTCCTAAAATTTCTTTTTTTCCTGGAGCCCTTTTAACTTGGTAAACAGGTCTCTGTGTGCAGCTTTCAATTACCTTTTATTCTGTGGTGCCAAATGAGACCAGATAGGCATATTCCTAAAAGGCTTTCATGAAAATGCAAATGAACAGTTCACGCTAGTATGCTGGCTCAACAGACAGAACAGTTAGAAGTGTTTAGACACTAGTAAGTAGATAAAAAATACAGAAAAAGCTATCTGTAGCCCTAAAGAAGCTTTCGTTTTCCTGTTACCACCATAAAACTTGCAATGACAGTATCTTCAGGATACTTCCTCTGTTATCTGTATTAGCTCAGCTAACATATCCTTCCAGTAGCTGACCTGCAGAGAGGGTATAAATCTGAGTCAAGAGAAATAAGACCAGAACTTAAACCCAGACTTGCCTGTGAACATGAGAGTCAATTCCCACTAAAACACACATGATCGTATTTTCTTATCTGCCCAGGTTTTGCCTTCTCCCCTTCTTACACATCACCATTCATTTTAATGTTGGTGGTTTTTTTCTTCTCTTATAAATTCATCTCAAATATAGCAAAGTGTTGCATGTTGCTGTACCCAGACATTACATGATATATTAGTACTCCTTTGAAAGGATTTGTTCTTTACTACTAGCAGGACAAGAAAGCCTTGAAAACAGGTTTGCTTACAGTGTCCAACTTAGAGGGATCTAAATGTGATATATTAAGTGTTATAAGTGAAGCACCTGGATATATAAATTAAGTTACTTGAACCCAGTGAGCAGTATAAAAATATAAACAGAGCACCTTCTGAAATTCAAACTTTCCACTTTAGACAGGCCTCTTCACAGACCCTTCCCACTGCAAAAACACTGCGGCTTCCCAAGAGGACCCCATAAGGGCTCCAAAAAAGCTTCAGGAGGGTTTAAGGCAGCAGACGAGGCTCTGGCAGTGCTATCTCAGCATCCTCCATCTTCCTGCCCACTGGTGGGGCTCTGGGCCTTGCCATGGAAGTACCTCTTCGTTCACCTCAGGCAGTCAACCAGATCAGCTCAGAAATGCTTTCATCCTTACATTAAACTTACTGAGGCCACTGGCCCGGTACATTTTTGGGTGTGCCCACCTGGCCACACCAGTTAGCCAAGTCACAGGGGGCTTTTGCCGGAGGACGACCCATCGCTGGAGGTGGTGCTATGACCAGCTAACAGGCATACATCTGGCTGACTGCTGCATCCACCATCCATCAGGTGCACAGGAATGATCCATCTCCACCCTCCTAACTCCCCCAAAATGCCCTGCTCAGAACAGACCAGGCTCTGTCCTTCACCAAAGAGCGAGAACCAAACGCTGAGCCGCATGTCAGAAGCCCATGCAGCAGAACCTGGCTTGAAATCAGCAAGTTTCTGGCCTGAATCTGAACCAGGCTTATTAGTCTTCAGCTATTTCTGTCTAGCCTGGAGCATCTCACAGACGAAGGATATTCAGAGCCCAGACAGTCTTCAACAGTGAGCATTCTGGATCCTCTAAACCGTAATCAGTCCAACGGGTAGCTGTTGCAACTTTTGCTGTGTTTAAAGTCAAGTATTGCAAGGACAGGCACCCAGAGCCAAAAATCCCTTTTGAGTTAAAAGCAAACAGGGTCTGTTAAATTCTGTTTACATTTACTTGGAACCAACAGACCTACAAATATACTTCTTTAATACAGAAAAATTTGGATTCTGATGCAATCATGTTAGTGAAGAATCCAGGCCTAAGCCCACAGCACTATCACTGGCAGCAGTGACCCAGCACTCTGCTGGTGCCACACAGCCCCCCTCCCTTGTGTCAGCAGCAACTACAGCAACTTACATTTAACAACAATTAATTTCTGAACCTGGTACACCACACAACCACAAAGACAGCACTGGGAGCACAGAGGAGGATGTGGCAGAGCATGGAGGCAGGTGTCTTTGGCTGGGATTATTTCCTTTAAGTCCCAACACCAGCTTTTGCTAGCTTAGAACAACCCTGAGGCTACAGGCAAGTCAGCGTGATGATGCTTCTGGTCAAACAATCACAGGATGGTTGAGGTATGAGGGGACCTCTGGAGGTCATCTGGTCCAATCCCCTGCT
This sequence comes from Limnodromus scolopaceus, assembly GCA_028565335.1. NCBI lineage: Eukaryota > Metazoa > Chordata > Aves > Charadriiformes > Scolopacidae > Limnodromus > Limnodromus scolopaceus. The sequence continues at coordinate 155,487,898 of JAOXNO010000001.1, forward strand.
CAAGCAGGGCCACCTAGAGCCAATTGCCCAAGGATCATGCCCAAACAGCTTTTGAACATTCCAAGGATGGAGAATCCACAACCTCCCTGGGCAGCCTGTGCCAATGCTTGGTCACCCTCACTGTGAAAAAGTGTTCTCTGATATTCAGAGAGAACCTCCCGTGTTTCAGTGTGTGCCCACTGCCTCTGGTCCTGTCACTGGGCACTACTGAGCAAAGCCTGCCTCTGTCCTCTTTGCACCCTCCCTTCAGGTATGTATAGACATTGATGAGATTCCCCTGAGCCTTCTCTTCTCTGGGCTGAACAGCCCCAGCTCTCAGCCTCTCCTCATCGGAGAGATGCTCCAGTCCCTTCGTGATCTTTGTGGTCCTTTGCTGGACTCTTTCCAGTAGTTCCATAGCAGCGCTTTGGCAGTCTGACCCACCTGGCAGATACTGACACCATGCTCCCTTCTCTGCCCTGAAAATCTGGAAAGAAGATGCCATACAGGAGAGCTCATGCCCCTTCCCCAAACAGGGGTTCTTCTGATGAATCAGTGGGTAAAGCAGAGCCTGTTTTCAGAGTGCTGTATCTTGTGTTTGACTGACTTCTTAGGGAGCAGCTGTAACTACCAGGCACCACCTAAATGTAACACATACCTCAATCTGAGACTAAAAAAATCCTCTGTCTTCTCTGGGTAGGAAGATGTTTATTCAAAGAGACTCAACGTACTCGCTATAATTTATTTTTACAGCAGGCACACCAAACCAAGATAGTTAAATCGCTAAGTCTCCAAAGCTCTAGATATTATGTAAATAAACTCTAAATAATTGCCTGCATTAAAGTGTGGCTCAGTGTTCAGCAAGGAAAACAGCTCTTGTTTTTTTTAATTAAATTATGATTTTATCTATAATTCTAGACTCTTCTGTTTGTTTATTTACATGAAACGCTATTCTGCTTGTTGAGTGCCAAACCCTTATTCTGAAACTGTATGATTAATACCACTATTTCCGAAAGCTACGCGTCAAATAGATTTATGTGACTAACGACATAAGACCCTCAGCCGGCAGTATAAGCAAACTGAGCCAACCAGGCACATTCTTGCCGTACATACGGCGCTCTACAAACACTCTTCTGAATAACGGAGATAACGGCTGCGAGGACAGCAGTTGATACAGCCAAGAACCATGCCCTCGCGACGATCCCTGAATTTTTTTTTATGCAGTGAGGGATCAGGCAGCACACTGAAACGCACGGCTCCGACCCATGGTCAGCCATGAGGAGCTGCAGCAATCGAAGACAATACCATCCCCTTCTTGAATCTCCCTCTGCCCGCAGCAGGGTGGGCAGGAAGAAACCCGTACCTCCACCTGTGCTGCTTCGGGCCACAATTTGCTTTCTTGGCATAATTCCATCTTTACTGGCAATTTAACCCAACTGACTCAACCAGAAAATGCAAGACGGGAGGCCCAGGAGCATGGTCTCTTCTGCTGGCTGGGAAGCAGGTGATGTCAGGTAGTGGGACAGAGCATCACCTCTTCAGCCACCAGATCTTGACTGGAGCAAGCTGGCTCCTCGGAGCAGATGCCCTGCCGCACTAGGGCAAAACATGCCTGCTTGCTTTGACTACATTTTTAACATGGTCTTAGACTCCTCTCCACTGAGCAATGATGCTGGTTGTCAGTAAGTTATCCACAGCAATTCCCTCGGGATTTCTCTTCACGGTATTATTAGCTTAGGCTGTGATTCCAGTTTCAATTCGCCAGCGATACCCATCCCTGCACATAAGTCTCCAGCTTGAATAGCTGGCACCTCTGCTGCGAGCTCCCTGCGCTGCCAGGGAGATGTCCTCGGGCAGCATCACCGCTTCGGCTGGGGTGATGAGGTGGCAGCATCTCCTGCACTACAAACCCACCACCCGCGGGGGTGACCGAGCCCTTCTGCCTGCCTCCAGCCGCCCAGCCCAAACCATGACACAGCCACAGCCCTGAGTCTTTATAATGGTTACAACTTGTGTTTAAAAAAAACTTCTACTGACTTGCTTATTTTTTCCAAATGCTACTTATTGCCCATTTGCTGCAGATGCTAGCCTGCCGATTTAAAAAAAATAAAAAAATAAAAAAAATCCCATTGGCAAGCAACCAATATATGAGAATCTCTACAAGGAAGCTGTTACAGTTTATCGTGCAGTAATCCATGGATTAAGGTCATTAATAGCACTCGATGACATACTGTGATGACTCCAAAGGTCCTGCTCTGGCTTGCAGAATATATACAATGTAACTCCCTCACAAACATTTTCCCTGAGTCACTTTCTTCTAAATCTTCAAAGGAGGAGAAGAAACAAGAAAAGCCAGACGAAAGATGCCTAGCCCAGTATCCTGCATTGTACCCGAAAAAAAGTATAATGAAAATAAATGAACATTTTTAAACACCTGATTTTTCTTCTTATTCACACCGACGTGTTCACAGTAAGAGAGCAGTTAGTGAGCAACCACAATTTTGATCTACAGAGCTAAATTTAAAAAGCAAGCCAAGACATTCTCCCATGCTCAAAAGACCAAGCCACAACTAAAACTTTCAAAATAAAATCTGAAATGCTCAATTTTTCCCTTTAATTATTTATACGAAATAAGCTTTTTCCTTCTGTTGACATGGGAACACAAATGTATCATCACAGAAAACACTGTGTACTCCCCAAATCCCACAGGGTCATTAAACTTCTTTTATGCAGTACACAAAGTATTTTCACAGAACTTTTAAAATAGTTTTCTAAAGCATGCCTGATGTCATTAGCAAGTCAGAAGTTGATGACCTGACAACATAATTGCTAAATATGCTCCAAAGGAAAGGAGAGAATATCTTCACTCTGTTCTAAACATCCATGCGTGTAATTATCAATGCTATTAAATGTATCTGAGAGTCCCCAATACCAAGGGTAAACAACCCATTATGGTGTCAAAATTGAAGTAATGGATAGACTTTTCTTACTTCTGTTGATTAAAAAAATTAAAAACTCTGCACTATTTCCATATGATTTGTTTCATTAGGACTTTGGTAATGGTACTGTGCCACCATGTATTTTCATTTGCCGTGAAACAATAATAATTCACAAAATGTACTCAGCAGAATACAATTGTCCCACCAGCTCTAAGCAATCCTGTATCCCACACCCATATGCAATTTTTGTAAACAACATATTGACACTGAAAAAGAAAATCCTTAGAAAGAAATCTTTTCAAAGCTTCAGTAAATAAAAGTTATGACAAATAACATCTGTATTAATATACATCTTACCAAGAACAAGTCACTTTCTGATTAACCTGGTTTGGTTATAACTCATAATTTCACATTTTACTTTCAGTACAATGTTTTTGCATTTCTACTACACATGCAATTTTTTTTTCTTACCTTTAAGGAATCAAAGCAGGCAATTACTCTTCCATTTTCAACCTGGCAACTTTTAGGGGGGTGTGCAAATTTGCATTCTTCATCAGAGCGTGAACAAGTTCCCCTCTGAAATTGCCTGCACACTTCTAATGTTAGCCATTTTGTATCTCTTACAGGAGCAACATTCAAAGCCATGATGAAAAGATGATTTTGAACTTGTAAATTGCTGTCAAATGAATTATGCCAAAGAAATGTCCAAAATGAATAACAAAGGGAAGGGAGAGGAAAAAAAAAAGAAAGAAAGAAAAAACCACAACAACAAAAAATAACCAGAAAAAAATAATTTCAATTCCAGTTGAAAAGAAAGTTTAAAAAAAAAAATAATAAGTGGGGGATGATTAACGATGTCCAACACACTCAAAGCAGAATAAACAGAGAAAGTTTATCAGCACGCCGTCACTCATCAATCATTAAGTCCCGCTTGTAGATTTTTGGCTGGGAAAAACCATACTCAGTCGCATTTCTGTCTGTAAAACTTGTGGGCCAGCTGATTGTACCACGGATGCACCAGTTTTAAGCCAAGGTCCTTCAATGTAATGGCACTCCTTGATAGAATGTTAATTCTCTGATGGATGCTTGCTGGTATTGATTACACAAGAAAAGCAATGCAGTCATTTGTTCATGTCCCAGGAATAATAATAATTATTCTTCCTCTTTTTCTGCTTTCAGTTTCCCATCAACTAATTGGCAAATGGAGACAGCTGAGGTATCTTCCGCCAGGTGTAAGGTGAAGGCAATGTCTGGCTGGCAAAGACAGGATTTTGAGAACACGGGCGCAGCAGTCCTCGCTCATAAAAGTGACTTGGCAAAGGCACTTTTTAAGTCACTGACCTGACAAAACAAATACAGTATCAGTTCACATGCAACTCATTCAAATCAACATTACGAAACCTATCATCCCTTTTTATCTGGTATTATAAACATACTGCCAATGCTCACTTGTATTTCTTTTTTCCCAAGAAAATCAGCCTCCTTCATGAAGTTACGCGTGACAAGGGAATAACCAGTTGAAACATGTATTGCAGTCATATTCTAGGCAGTAATCCAAAAGTTGGGAATGATTTAAATAGATGAATGTGGCAGACACAATAATTAGGCATGCTGGTTGTGAAACAATTCAATCTAATGTGCTTAGTCTCCAAAACAATATACAAGAAACCGTTTCCATTAATTTATCGTTTGGCCCTTTAGATTGTGTTACTACATTATAAGCTGTTACTTGTTATTTGTTCTTCCTTAGAAATGAGGATGGTAGTATTTTGTTCAGTTTTGTCTCTCCCTCTGTTTCTCAAGGGAAAAAAAAAAAAAAAAGACAAAAAAATCATCATTCCAAAACTACAGGGAAAAAAAAAACCTTCCATATCTAGAAATAGAGTTAGTTTCCCTGTTAAGCTAAAGGCTGTATCAAAAAGGCTTCATGAAAGGTCTTACCACTAAGTGATCATCCTCTAATGAGTTCATTTTAATATGAAGGAGTCTTTATCTAAATTTTCCCTGGATTAACTTGGCTTTCATGTACTTTTAAAAATACATGGTTCAGCATCAAAATTTAAGACTTAAATATGGAACTTAAGCTATTTGGAGACTATAAAATACCTGGGATATTTTATAGATCAACAGATCTGAAAATCAAAGGGTTAGCTATTATAAATATTTTTTAATAAATGACTATATTTTATATGCAGACGGTGAAACCACTGTCTATTCAGCTTCAAAGGAACACAACTTTCACTTTGCAGATACCAGTCAGAAACAGTTGACGGATTATTTTTGTGCAAGAAGAAAGAAAGAGGGAAGGACTGCAATAAGTGAGGTTTTAAAATGCATCAGTAAAAATAGCTCTAAAAACACTGTCAGCTTTCCCATGCCAGAATAATTACCATTCTGTGCTTGAATTCATCTGATTTAATTGAAGTCAGTAATGTGAGTAAGAATTACTCACATGCAGTTTCAGGAACAGATCCCAGCTCTGACTTCCAGGTCCTCACATCAAAAGACTTTTCTATTACTTAGTAACGCTACCAGAAAGGGTTTGACTACGTGACCGATACCTACACCAAAATTTGCTACTGCTAGCCTGAATAAAGGCAGTGCAACACTAATTGCTCAAAAATTCAGTTTCAAGTCCAACGTGCAGTAAGATGGATCTGGATGATGCTTAGCTAGCTTTACCTGGTCATCAAGAATAATGAGTTGTGAGAGAATTAGTACATTTTTAAATTATTCAACACAATTGTAGTATAGTACGGTACATAAACTAAATATTCCCCAAATTAAGTATTTCATCAATGTTGTCCCACAGCATCAATGAGGAGCGAGGTTAAACCGAAAACGTACAAAGAGGTGAGAAAATACTCGTAAATGATGAAAAGGAAAGAGAGGGGGAAAGACAAGGAGAGCCTCTCCAAAAGAGCTTGTTGAGCTGATAGCTTGTTGACGATTTAGCAGGCTAAATGTAAAAGAGGAAATATTCTCCCTAGAGCCACCCATTCCAATTCAGAAATGTCAGTAACGGTTTTCAGTAATAGATGTAGGAGACAGACGGAAATTTTGGGAAAAGGGTAAATGTTATACTGCACACTGCTGAAAGTCACAAGTAGTAATACTCTGCTGGGGTGCATACTACTAAAAATGACAAAGTCATTTCTCAAGTAGTAGGTGTTAAGACTGAAGAAAACCAGACATTGGCACATGGAGGGAAAGCAAACAGCACACAGCGATGGTAGTAGCCATGATTTTTAAATAAAAAAAAAAGTGCAGAACAGAATCACATATGAGATTCATGAGACTGCAGAAAGAATTAATGCCAAAAAAGCCATTTGGGGGGTAGAGGGTAAAAGAGGAATGAAATACAGCATCACCCTAATTCCTCCTCTCTTCTTACTGTATAACCATTTTCTAAAGAAAGGGAAGCATGAAAAGTTCATCTGAAAAATCCACACCTTGTCAAAAATAACAACACTGATTTCTCAAGAGGTGTTGAGTGCTTCAGCAGTTTCTGTCGACACCGGCTTAGGAGAGGCAGAGCCGAGACCTTTCTGAAGGAGGTCACACCTTCAGTAGAAGGCAGGAGCAAACATGGTGGGGATAGAAAAATTTGGAGCACTTCATCCCTCTACCACTCACATGGCTTGAATGTTCACAATCCACATCCTAAGCAGCTGCCATACCTCCTCTGTTCATCACCTCCACCAGGAGGGTGATGGAAGAGATGCTACCAGGAAAGCCTGAACGCAAGAGGGAAGCAATACAAGAAGGGGGAGGAAAGACAATCTGGGGTGGAAAAAAAAAATATGGGGGGAACCAAGGAAAGTAGGGTTCAAGATATAAGGAAAGAGCTCAAGAGAATGAAAAAATGGGAGTGGAAAGTAGGAAAGTGAAGTGGCTGGTTGTGGAACAGGAAGAAAAATACACAAATAAAATAATAGCATTATAAAAGTCTCAGTAAAATTCCTCAGAGAGCACAGGCTATTACTAACATCACAGCTCACTCTGACCTTATATATTGCAAAACCCACCCACATGGAGAGATCCAGCAAGTGTGAACTCTGCTCTTCTTTCCACTGCTTCTTAACTTCTATTTGTGTCCCAACGTATCAGGCAAAGTTAGCTGTCCTGCCAAAACCAATGGGGTCTCACCAGCTTAGAGCCCTCAGAATCAATGGGCTCCCTTATCCAGGCAAAAGGTTTGCTTTTCAGCTCGCTTGGGAGTTTTGTTTAGATATTTTATTGTTTTTAATGATTCCAGCTTAAGCCTTCACTCCCCACTGCAGCTAAATGAAGTACCAAAACTTCCACATTAAAAACTGAGATACAAAATGTTCTTATTGAAGCTGAAGAAAACGCTCAACACAATAAGTATAAAAGAACTAATTTTGTTTGGTGGTTTTTTTATAACTATTGCTGTTTATTTTCAGTGTCTCACATACTTGGATCAATGGAATTGATCCAGAATGCACATCTACAAATGCAGTTTTTCATATGCTAAGTGAAAGAAATTTATGGACATGTATTTGTAAAAACTATTTAGCTTTAGACCCCTCTTTTCCTATAAGCATCACTCCCCTTTTGCAAAAACCTAACAAGGCATGGAGGAGTAGGAGGCTTTTGCCAATTGCACGAAAGAGCCTGCGTTAGGCTGCAGATCTTCTTTCTGTTCTAAAACACAAAATCATTTCTCCTTTTCCAAGTAAGCAAAATAAAAAAGAATTCCCACTACAAAAATATCCTTTTAATTATTAAACAAGGCAAAGCACACAGGCCCTAGAAGCCCCTAGAAAAGTTTCTTATTCTGAGGAACACTAGGCAACCAGCATCTTTAGGAGTTGCAAGTGAGCACAAAGTCCTGCCCTATTACAAATCAACTGGATCTCTCAGCTGGAAAACAGGAGCTCTTGCTACATACAAAATATGTGCTGCTTTAGTACAGTAGTTTTACTTATCAGACAGATTATGTGGCAATGGATTACCTGGTATCTGTCTAATGAAGAAGCTGAGGCTTCCTGGACATGTTGTATTCATACTTCAGTAGATAACGTGTAGTAACGAGCAAAGACCTCATCTTCAAGAAGTCAACTCTGCAGGTGATGACTCCAGTAAAGGTGCAGAGTCCTCCACATGATCCCAACACAGAGCTCCAGTGGAACCACTAAATTAACTCAAAAGGTGCTAAAACTGTTTTTCACTTTACTTGGAGAATTAAGTACCCTGTATTATTCATTACATTAAAATCTTCAGTAAGAGACATGAAGAGTGGGGCTCAATGTGTTGTTTCTACTGTCAAAGTTTGTCAACATGATCTATATATCTCTACACCAGAAACTCAAAAATGAGAAAGCTAGAGAACCCTCAGGTGTACCCAAGAGGGATTGCAGTTTAAAGTATACAAACTCTTCTTTCCCAGCAAGCCAGAAGAGAATTGCTAACTATACATAGCTTTACAAGTTTGATCATTTACAAATGCATGTTCTAAAAATAAGGAATTAAAGAAAAATTCTAAAGACTCACTATGTTGCAGAAGCAGAGTGTTCCTCCTTTAGGTCACTAGCAGGACAGAAATTGGTTAACTGTCAGGACAGATATCTCCTGCCCAAATTCAGTTAAACATGTGAATTCAGGTGGGATAAAGCTCACCTTCAGGACCTACCTACAGTTACCAAAAGCGACCTGCTGGATGCTCTAATGCCAAAAGAATGTCTTGAGAACTTAGTTTTCAAACCCAGCATGCATATACTGCAACTCTTCGGAGAGAGACTGTTAGCTTAGCCAAACATGGGAACGCTTTCAAGAGGACCAAAGTCACATCTCTCACCCCAGGGAAACAGTACTGCCCAGTTTTAAGCCCTTGACTCAAAGTACACAAATTCATGTTGCTTTTTTCCAGAAAATCACATCGATAGTCTTAAATTAGGTTCAGGAATCTTTTAACAAAGAAACAAAACAGTGACACTGCAGTAGACACCAGGCACAAGCAATTTCACGTTGAAATGTTAAGCTCTGGCTGAAAGCTGTAAGCAGCGGAAAACAGGGTTTTTTTACCCTTAGACATGGTTAACTGTAAGTATCACGGGCTTCACGCTCCACAATACTAGTTCATGAACCAGCAATGTCTTAACCACGCACTACCTTAACTCACATTCTCATGATGTTCCTATTTGTCCAATACATAAACTAATATATAAGAAATAATACCCCCAGTTTAGCCACTCCCTTCATCCTGTACTTAGTGGTGAAATGGTCAGTGATTTTACCTGGGACAGGCAATGTGGGACAAAATGCAGCCATTCCCAGACATGCTATGACATCCAAGCACAAGGATTAATCAATGTGCCCCACTCTCTAGATTCATCTTCAGATCACTGACAGGCATTGCGTTCCTTCAAAAAAGCTGCAGCTCCTTCAGTGGCTGACCAGGTTTACAAAGGAAATTTGTTTTGCAGTTCACTACGTTTATAGTGGAAAGTGGAAAGATTCCCTATATAAGTTTAATACATAGGGATCTTTCTATCACCAGATTGAGTTAAGTATCTTGAACACTCACAATGGAAATAGAGATACTCAACGACTGACAACTACTGAACCCTCATCCTTAAGGTCAGGAAAAGGTATTCAAAAATTGCTAAGTCATAGCTCTTGTTTACAGCTGCAGAGTGGACTCCGCTTCCAAAGCACTCAGGACACAGCCACATGTTTAAGGAGACACTGGCATACGCTTTAGTCCAAAAGATGGTGGGACTTTGCTTCAGTTTTTCAACTAAACCTCACTGTTACATTCTTTCAAATGTATTTCCCCCCCCCCCCCGCCTTTGTTTGTGCTTTAAATAGCATTCAAGGCCTCCAAACCGAAGAGAAGCTGCACGCCAAAGGACGGCCACGAGCCCACGAGCACACTCCAGCATCGCTTTCCATTCCAGCTCCCTGCCATTTCCTCCACTCCCCCGCACTGTTTTCTCTTGCCCTCCCTCAGACTCCCAGCCGAGGAAAGCAAGGCTGCAGCTTAATTCTAGGCTAAAGCTGGATCCGTTTATCATCTGCCTCCCCAGGTGCAGAATAAAGCCAACACAGCAGCATAAAGCCCCCTGCGTCACACGTGCTGGCCAACTCCACCGAGACATGCCCACCTGCCCATGCCCCACACCTGAGGGAGTGGAGAACAGAGCAGGCATGGTGGTGGGACATGGTGGCATGGGCTGCAGCCCTGCTCTCTCCCCTGCATCCCACCTGCAGCAGGCCTGGCTCCTCATTACAAGCTCCTATAACTACAAGGCTGTGTCCTACGGGATGTGCTCCCTGTCCTTGGAAAGCAAGGCTGGCTTTCAGTCATCCAGTCATCGCACGCTAATTTAAGCCTCACTGTGCAAAATCCCCCACTAACCAAGATGGAGAGCATCTTATGTCAAAAGATGCTCACATGTATTAAAAAAAAAAAAAGGTAATTTTACAGACAAACAACGTGACAGTTGGCATGATTTTAATCACATTTGAATGAATTACATTCTTAAAGAGAGAACGTGCAAGAGATTTTTCACGTGGTGGATAGGCTTTTCTCACCCCATCAGACCTCCAGATGAGGAAAAAGGACCAGAAAGCGATGCAACAGCACAGAGCTACCATTCATCAGTCAGTACTATGCCTGCTTCATATTCTTCTCTTGAACCAATTTCTAACATTCATATTTTTTATACATAACCTAATACTAGATATCTAGTAAGACTTGACAACGTACAGTACAGTTTAGTAATGCCTTTGCGTAGTTCAGTAAAATTACAGCATTAAAACCAGAATGAGGCTCCTGGCTCTTTTCTGAACTGTTGTGAAGTCACAAAAACAATATTCCCTGTATTCAAGAAACAAGAGAAAACAAGACAGACTTCCATGAAACATCATCCATTCTTTGATGGCACATAAGAATGGAAAACCCTTCTGCCACCGTAACATTTTTAAGAAAAAACATTCAATTGGATTAGAAAGTGCTAAATGCATTTTCTTCCACAAATCTCAAGTGAAACTTGGAAAGATTTCCTTAATCATTTTGAGGGTTTTTTTCCACTTTGTTAAGAAGTTAAACAGCTTCCATTTGGCATCAAGCAAACCAGTATTGCTCAAATGAGGAAGAAGCCAGAACTGCCCTATCAGAGAAGCAGCCCACTACTTTGACCAGATGGCCGGGAGCCAAAAATACTAAAATTCTAATCTTGCTTCTTGTATGAATTCAACCTGAACTCTGCTGAAGTCAAAAGTGTCCTGAGTTACAAAAGAACCATTATTGATTTTATTTGCTTAACTTGGAGATAACTATTGCAACATCTCTCTTTGCCTGTTATACAACCAGAGATGAACGCTTGTCAACTCTAACTCAGATGAACGCCTTACCCAGAGTCAATCCTAACTATTTCAGTTAAGCCAAGAGAAGTCCAGGGACAGGTTAGAAAATACCGGTCTGTTTTATTTAAACTGAGTATGACCTCCAATTATCCGTTTTGCTAAATGAGCCATATTCTCCTTGTCAAGATCACTAAAGTGCCAGGTTCAGGTGTTTTAGTATGTCCCACGCTATTTACAGTAGGGCAATGAGCTTCTTATTAAAACCTGCCGGTTCACTTTGAAGCTGGCTTTACAATATAACAACGCTAAAGTCCTTTGTCCCTGAGGAAGCAGGTGAGGAGGACAGTGTACCACTGACTGTGAAACAACAGATACAGCCTGGGACCTTTTCAGACATCCACTGTACTACTTTGCTAATGGACCATGAAATATTTCTGCTGAACTTTACGTCTGTAGATCACTGGAGCCCACGAGAGTATTTTCAAACATCAAAGTGCTTCGAAGTCATGCTGATAAAACTAATGCTTATTATGCTTCAGCAAAAATGCAATTACAGAAAACAGTTTTTCTCCTTCTAGCAATTTTTAATTTTTTTTTTTACAATGATATTCATCCCACTTTACTTAATCTTCTCCTCATCTCTTGGTCTGTACCTTCTCTCACAGTCTGTAACTTAAACACTTCTTGTTTCTAAGTCCAAAGAAAACCTGATTTCATCCTCTATGTGTATGAATTTCATACACAAAATTCTGCTCCCACCTTGACAAGAGGGCATAAGCAATTTCTGTTTCTGTGCTTCCACAAGCAGTGTTAATCATCCCCGGCAGCAATGACGTTATCACTTGGCCTCTTGTGGTCACAAATGTTTTGCTTTTGGCAGAGTGCACCACATAATAGCTATTAATCAAACCCAGTTCCCCAGGGAAGGGTACCCCAGTGCAATAGGAGCTTCTACTCTCACCCAGCTGCAGACATACATTGTATTTATTTTTTTTAGGACTGTAAAAATATTAAGAAAAGTGTGCTTATGTCCTGTGAAATTTTTATAGACTGGCACGGAGGGAACGCGTGATCAAATGACTGTTCTCACCTGCCAAAGGACCGATAACATGCTGTTACACAGGAGCACAATTTAAAAGAGCTCAGGCTGTTGTCAATTTTCTATTTTCTCTACTCCAGTTTCACACTAAGCCCAGAAGGAAGAACTCTTACCGAGGTATTTGTTTCTGTGACAAGCAGCACCCCTTTGCACTGAAAGACAAGGATAGGCCTGAATAAACCAAGAACTCTGTGTAAATTAAGATATGTTGAACTCACAAGCTGAAAACATGTTTAAGACTGCCAATAGCGTTATTAATAATATACTCTTACAAATTACCCAGCTCAGGGAAGTTGCATGGCACATGCAAAGCTCCCGAGGCAAGGGCAGCAAGAGCACTACCTAATGCTATTAACTCCGACTACCTCTTAAGCTCTAAACCCATTCTGCTGAACAGATTCCCTGCACAAAATCCAAGCAGTATCACTATCCTGAGATAAAATAACTGCATTTCCGTGTTTTCTCCATTTGCATTTCACCTGAGAACAGGATACCGAAGTGCCCAAGGATGACTTTAGCAGGTCAGCTGAAAAGTCCATCTCGTCAAATATCCAGTCTCCAACCATGGCCAATACCAAGTGTCTACAGAAGAGCGCAAAATCAGGGCAAGTAGAATGCAATAATTTCCATTAATCTTTTCCCAGAAACCTGTAACTGATGTCTTTTCATTTAAAAGGTCTCACTGGATTTTTCTTCCATGGACTTGCCTACTCCCTTTTTGAACGCTGCTCTGTCAGAAGCGTCTTTCATTGTCATGTGCATAGAAAGCAGAATACGGAAAGGGAGCCTGACTGGTTTTCACAACTGTTGACAAAAGCTTGGACTCTCAGGAGAGGAGCATGGATATGGAAGGAGACACTTCAGGACTTTGGAGATTTACAAAAATCTGAAAACACCAAATGGAGCTGAGGAGTAAGAAGACTGATTTCAAAATCCCTTAAGTAAACCTGTGTTGTTACTGGCTTTTTATTACCCCTGAATGGGTTAACTAGAAGAGGGAATGTACCTTCTCCTTCCAAGTGAAAGTAAAGCTTGAGAAAAGCACTTTTCAAACCTACCAGAAGAGGAAGAAACACCAAGACCCTTTCTTCTCCACCCGAGCTGCATCATCTAGGAGTGTTCCCAGAAGCAATGCTTTCTTTGTGATCCAATGGAGAAGGAGCAACACCTGAGAGCGTGCCCAAAGGAGCCCAAGAGAGGCACTCTGTGTTCTGCCAGACCTGGAGCATTTCACAACCATCTTAAACATGTTTTGGAAGCAGCAGCTCATCACAATGGAAAAGTGCTTCCAACAGGGAAAAGGAAAAACCTCAACAATGTCTTTACTTCTCAGAGGGTTGCCCAAGCAAGACTTCATCAGTGTCCATTTTATCGGAAGGATTCAATTCCCCTTTCGCTCTTATTAGTAGCATGCATGGTACACACAACAACAGTTTTATTTACTTCCAAAACTAAAGAAATCCTCATGAAGCGGAACATATGCAAGTGCTTTACTTCTTACTTATCTCAGGGGACATACTGTAAAGCCAGATTAAGCATCTATGTCAGAATACTTTATATTTTACAGCAGTTAAAGAGAGGGAACAGGAACCTAACTTCAAAGTCACCTATGGAATAGCAGATTGTTATCAAGTACCTTCAAAGGCAATTTAATTTTATTTTTTTTAAATAATGTTTTTATGCTAACATCCAGACAGCAAATGTTTTCTATAACAGAAGTTGAAATCTTCCACTAAAAGCCATTTTTCAAAGACCAGTAATGGGTTTTTTTGGCACAGCCCTGAATTTAAAAAAGCAGTAGTATTCAGCAGGTTATTGGTCTCTTCTGAAGGCAGGTTGTCTTTTTGTATTTTGAACCGAGAGAACTGTTTCCCATCTGATTATCTTTAGTGCTCCGAGGCAAATAAAGAAAATATCTTATCAAGCTCATTGTGAAGATGACAGTAAAAGACTTTCTTTTCAAAATTCACACCATTTATTTTTCCATGCCTTCCCACCCCCAACATTTAAAACTTCAGAGGCTACCTGCGTTGTGTTTGACAATGCATAATGGAAATTTATTCTCCCTGGAATGAAATAAATTTGCATTTAGTGAACCACTATTCCATTGTCAAATAGGTATCATGAGTTCAGAAAGAGAATGCTTTTCCTCTAAAATTGTTTTTGTAACTGGTGGCAGAGAAACAAAGAAGAGCTTTTCTCAGAGTACTTGCAAGTTCTGGTAAATTTCTGTTTTCCTGGAAACACTGAAAACTTCAATTTAATCCTGAGGCAAATAACGGAGTTACAACTGGAAGGAATGCAAAGTAACTGTCTGCAGAAATTGCCTACCAGAGCAAACACTTATTTTTTTTGTCTGACCTCTAGGATGACGAATTTGGGGTTTGGTGTACTGCGACTGACCTTCCTTTTTGCTTGAGCACTGATTAAGAAGCACTGACCCAATAAAAATGGGTCATATTGATCTGTTGTTTTAATTTGTGTAACACGTCTCCCTCCATCCAAAAAAGCTCACCACCCGTTGCCACTTGGATAAAGTTACTGTTTAACCCAGTTACATTTTAGAAAATAAACTTTTTTTTTTTTTCTCATTATTTTTATAAGTAACAGGAGACAAAGTACTTAATGCACAGAGAGAATGCACAGGAACAAACTCATAAAGTTTATTAGCCTACAGTAAGGACATCGGGTAAGTTCATACTCATTTTTCTGCCATGTGCATAGTTCAGTTGTCTGCAACAGTAAAAGGGGACATAAACTACATTCAGATTTCTGGAAGGAAAAAATTCAAACCTGTTTTGGGTTTGTAAAAGCAACTTTAATGTACAGAGCCTTCCCTTTCATTTCTGTTACCTTAAAAGTTGAAAAGGGAATGGATTCAGGCAGCAAGACTGACTGGTTACGCAGCGTTAGTCCAGTACTCCTGTGTCCCAGACCCAGGCATGTCCCTTCCTGAAATCAAAAATTTTCTCAATATTTAAATGACAATCCCTCTCTATTTTAACTCGGCCACTTAATATGGAAAGAGAGCAACAGGAAAAAAGTCTTTCCTACTCTCATCAGGTCTTGTTGAAAACTTTCCTGAAGGAAATTTCTGTATCTCAGTGCCTCCTCAGACTGATAGGTGAACATACCAGGGGGAAAAGTAGAAATATTTTAGCCACATTGAAACAATTCCACCTTGACACTTTATTTTCATATGGTTGAATCATTTTATCGTAACCTAAATAAGCACACAGTTATTCAGGACTACATTGTAAATTGTGTTTCAATAGGAAAGCGGAAAGAGTTCTTTCATCCTTTGACACAATGAATTGCAATATTTTTGCAGTGAAAACTGAATACATTTCCCAGATAGGTTTTGACAGAGCACTTTCCCAGACCTTTTTCTACTACTTCTGCTTACCTGCAACCGCAGAGATTTCTCCCTCCTGCTGGGGAGAGCGGTACTGCAAAGCACAGCCTGGCGCTCCCCAGCGCTTCCAAAGCAATGGATACGCTCGTGACACTGAGTACAAGCAACTGGCTTCTGGCAAGACAGAGTTTTCTGCTCACATTGCAGCGGAAAAATTTGGACTGGTTAAAATAAGTCTTGACAGTTTTGTCCTTTTCAAAGCTTTAATTTATTTGTTGTACTTGAAGCTTAGTCCCAAACGGGTATTTAAAGCTACATTTTGTTTTTGAAAGATAATATCAAATTTTCTGTGTTACGAAGTCAGTAAGTAGTGCAAAAATATATTGGGTTTGGTCAAACAAACAACATCAACAACAATATTCAGAGATAAAAAATTGTCCATTTATAAACAAAAATTGGACTGCTGTTATGCTTACACACTTTTCTATTCCAAAAAACAACTTCGCAAAAAAATTAATCATCAGACTTCTCTGTTGAATGTGCCTCATTTAAATGCAATATTTGCCTACCTTGTAAATAAGAGATTTTATATCCTCTAACCTCCAGCCTATGAGCACACACTGGCCCCTGATATTTGATAGGACTTCTTTCCATTTCATACAACATTTCCAGGACAAAGCAGGTGAGAAAACCAAATCAGAGCAGAAAAAAAAAGCAGCAGACAAATTAACCAACTCTTTCTCAGTCAAAATTATGCCCTCCGGTAATCCTTTGCAACTTTATGGCCTGCAAGTACACATTGGTAATATTTGGTTTTCACAGAGATACCCAGTTTATTACAATGCATGGAATCTAGAAATCTTGAAAATCTACTTGAAAGGCCCTTCTCCACTTCTGCCCATCATCTGAAATAGTAACCATGGTACCACTTTACAGCAACTGAACAGAACTGCCTGTCCACTACCAAAAAAAGCACTATTATACTCTGGAAAGACAGAAAAGGGAGAGACAAAAAAGATGCAGTGGTATTCCAGTTTTATCCTTTTAGGATTTCTTATGAATAAAGTTCACTCAATTTACACATTAAGAGGGTTTAGTATTTGTCAGGGGTTTTTTCATTTGTTTTGGTTGGTTTGGTTTTTTTAAAAACTTACTTACAATGGTGCTGCACAGTCAGGTGGAAATCCACAATTTAATGTCCCAGTTTTTTTTCTATCTTCATTATTGCCAAATAGTCACCAGTCAAGCAAGGTCCACCAGGAAAAATTTAAAGAATAATCATGCTGACACACAAGGCACAACACAAATTAATTTTCATAACTGTAGTACTGGAGTCAATACAGGCATAAAAATTTAAAAAGTTTCATATTTTTAAATCAGAAAAGCAGACACTCACCCACTGTTTCTAAAGTCCTATTTCAAGGCAGTCATTTTTACCGTGCAATGAAGCACTCCAAAGATGAAAACCATCATATTTACCTTTCCCCTAAGTAAAATGTTTGCTAGCATTTTGGTGTCTGGAAGACAAGAGGGTTGAGATACAGATGTTCATCTTTACCAAAGCAGACCATTATTACTAAGTCTGTTTTAACTTCATTTCTCTTTGGGGAAAAAAAACCCAAAACAAAACCAACACCACTCCATATTGATTCCTATCACAAGAATCCTCAAGTTTAAGGACCCACTACACAATCCTACTGCAGCACAGCTGCTTCCCATCAATTTCACTGAAAGCCTGGAAACATCAAGTGCATTTCATAAAGCCTTATCAGCCACAGGTATGTTTACAAGGAACTGTCAGATTTTATTAAAGAGTACAATTCTGACAACCGTAGAGAAGAGCAAGAAAATACAAATCCCAAAAGCTCAAAATTAAGCAAAATAAAAGCAAATGAATCATCTCACCTTTGTAAGATCATGATTTTTGTGGGACATAGTTCTCGTGATAACATGAGTCTTACAGATGTTAAAAGAAATTTAATTATAATGGCTAGCTAAAAACGCTAAGCATTTGCAGATGGCATGAAGACTGAAGTCAGAGCAGAAGTTCAGGGTCAACAAATTCTACAAAAGCCCCCAAACCCAACAAACTCACCTGGTTAAATAGTATGCTTTTACTTCTACTAGTCTACTGTAATTTTCATAATGAAGTTTACCAACAGAGTTGTCCTCCTCTGCTTTGCAACATAGCCATAAACAATAAAAGACAGTTTGCAGTTAACATAAAATTTTTGCAAAGTCATACCTGAAGCCAACTGTGAAGAGTTACAAAAGGATCTCAGGATAATGAGTACACCGGGTGATAAAATGACATAAGAATTTAACATAAAGATAGACAAAATAATGCAGATGAGGGGAAAAACCAAAAAGTAATAAACAGTACACACACAAGGATAGGTTCAAACAAGACACTATTACAGAGGAAAGATCTTGTGGACATTACAGGCAATTTGGTGAAAACTTCATCAAAATACTCAGCAGCTGATGGACTATAAAGCAAGCAGAACATTTGGCAATATCAAAGGAAAACAGAAAAGAATTACACTACTACACATAGTCATGGGGAATATAACTCTTGAGTGATAAATTAAGCTAAGATTCCCCACACCTCAAAGAGATTAACTGCAGAGCTAGAGAAGAGGGGGAGAACAGCAACAGCACCACCAGCACTATGGGAAGGCTTACCTACATGAAGAGGCAACGGCGAGGCTTTTGACAACAGAAAGAATATGACATTCATACAGACTGATGATGAGGGCCACTAAATTCTGACTAGGGGGCACTCGGTGAATTACCAGTTGGGTAGCCATAAAACAGTTATCTTTGCATATGGCAAACAGCTAGAATGTGAAGTTGAATGGTGACTGTTGTACTGAAGGTCAAAAAAAGGAACAAGTTTAAAATAACTTTTCAACTTACAAAATCAGACTATTTAAAGAGG
>JAOXNO010000001.1:155507849-155529599 GCA_028565335.1 Limnodromus scolopaceus
GCCTCCTCCTCTTCCTCCTCCTCCTCCTCCACAGGAGCAGCCTCCCACCAGCCCGAGGAGATGTCCCAGGCTCCACCGCCTTTGGGCTGCGGGGTGCGGAGATGAAGCGGGGAAAGGGTCTCCTCGCAGCAGTCGGGGGCTACAGCTGGGGATGCTGTGCCACGGAGGAACACAGCCGTCAGGGAAATCCCGTAGGTGTTATCGCAGCCTTTTAAAACAAATAAAACATAAGGCGGTGATGATGTCCCCAATCACTAAGTGGGCGCAGAGGTACGCTCCTGCCAGCCATGGTCCTGCCCGTCCCACCAGAGGTGTCTGCTGACAAACCGGTGCAGCTGTAGGCTTGAAATATGCATCTAGCTGCTGGCAACAGCACTGCAGACCATCTGAAAAGTGGGAAGGAGTATGTACCCGAAAAAACATAAAAACGGAGTAAAACTAGGCTTTGATATCCTACAAGGCAGCCGCTTCCCTCGTCTCAACGTCGGGAGTCTCCCACAGAGAAGCTGCTGGAGGAGAGCGTTAAGGTGTAAGTCCAACACGATGAAACCCAGCATTGAAAATCATCCCTCTGCGCACTTGAAAATACACGGAAGTCTTGCCACTTTGCAATTTAAGGTTAGTTTTAGAATAAGTTTGGAACACTGCCATTAATACCTATGAAGTACAAAAATCATGACAGTTCTGGGGGGCAGGGGGCTGAGCCATTTGGTACACCTGGAATATATATATATATAAAACAGAGAATTTGGGGAGAAAAAATAAAAAGAAGAAATCACTGTAAAAATCCTCAGAAACCCAGGGGAAAAATGTATTCAGACTGGATAGGAGAGAAGGATAGAGGGTTAAAAAAAAAAATTAAACAATTATTTGCTAGGCCTATCTCTTAAAAGCAATCACACACAAAAATCATACTGAAAAGCTGCCTTCAAAATTCACAAACAGAAGAAAAAAAAAGAAAAGGTATTTCTAACTAAGTCCTAGCTTTCTTCCATAAAACTACAGAAGAAAACATTTCTGTATTTTTCCTTACCTGTATTCTCTAATTCTGCCTATTGTCAGAGGCGCTGTACTCTCTGCAGGAGAGAAGATTTTACAGCACACGAAGCTCCAGACTGACCTTGTCTCCATTTATAAGCTCAGCAATGTGCGACACCCAGACCTTCCTGAATCGCTGTTTATCATCCACTCAGAAACTGATAAAAAATTATTGATCTAAAATTGTCAAAAAAAATAATATATGAACCATCTGTTACTATTGTTTGATCCATTTCTTTATGCAACAACTATACCACTAAATCCCTCCTACTGTCTTTATTAGCTATTGGGTTTGTAACACAAAAATGGAAAACCGTATTTTTATGAATGCGTGCATATTACATATATGTGTATGCATTTGGGGACATACATCTAGATATAAAAAGGAAGGGGGGGGGAGGGAAGAGCGAAAACCTGTGCATTTATCTCTTTTGTTTACCAGCTGAGCATTTCTAACTTGCAAAGTTTAAGGTATCACAAGCCCACCAGGTCCTTTGCCAGACTTACGGCTCCAGGAATCCTACAGGTCTTCTGCAGAAGGGGCAAGCTGCACACTGGCAGCTCTCAACAGCTTTAATAATCACCACCAGCACAAGAAGCCCCCTACATAACTGGTATTTTCTCTTGTTAGTGATAAGGATTTTGCATTTAATCTCCTGTTGGGTATGTGCTTCAGTTTTCACAGCCCCAAAATTTTCATTCTTTAGTGTGCCCAAAATACTAAGAACTTCACATTATCAGTGTTGTCAGAGGGAGAGCCCTGTGTTTTAATGGCCTTATTAAAAAAAGAATACTAAAAAAAAAATTGGGGAGATTAAGAAGTTGGCAGTTTTTAGAAAAGGGCCCCATGATTTCTTTCTCCTCATGAACCCTCCATCCCAAATATAGCCAAAAAGTTTGTTTTTTAAAAGGAGACTTTGGACTCCATATATCAATAACCAACAACTGTCACTGCATTTGCTAATAACATATAAGAAGATTAGCTTAATTAGTCAAGCAGTTAATACTACTATTATTTGAACTAGTTTTCAGCACTGACACCCTCTTGAAATGAGTTTTATTTTCCTCAGGCTATAATTTCCGCCTGTTTACAGACCAGTTACATAGCACTGGTTCACACTAGTTAACCATAACCCATTGTATTAAACATATCAAATTAGATTTACAATCAAGGGTTGGAAAATGCTTTTAAAAAGAAAATATATACCAACAAATTCTAAAGCAAATGATTTTATTCTCTTTTGCTACAACTTTGTAACAGCCATGTGTTTTTATTCACAAAGAAGGGGGGTGGGGCATCACAGGGCTTTAAAAAAAATATGTTTCTTTCATGAAAGAGAAAAAAAGTCCTCATAATCAGAATGTTCTTGTAACATTAGAAAACCAGGTATCACTAATGGCTATTGAGTGAAATTTAAATCTTAGCAATGTGTCTAACTAATGATTTAGGAAATTAAATCCATATGTGAAATCATTAACGAAGAATTTCATTTGAACACTAACTCTTTTTCTCATCTCTCAGTACTATAAAAAAATGAACATTTTACAGAGCTTTTTACAAATAAGCACAGTACAGATTATTCTTGACATACTTGTGAGCAACAGAGAACAACATTCATTCACAGCAGAAATGTGTTACCAGACATGAGTGCCTGAAATCCCACATACCATTAAGAGCTACTTTTCTTTCTCAAAAAAACCCCAAAACCAAACAAACCCGAAAAACCCCCACATTGTAGCATGTGATTATTTTAGATTTCTATAAAATATATGCTTACAAATGAAGAACTTGATTTTTCTTTATAAGCATCCTGCAATCACAACACTATTTCAGGACAAGTAACTAATTAGTAAACCCTACCTTAGGAAAATGAAGAAACTAATTCTAAACAGAGTAATTATTCCTTGAAAACAGACATGCTGCACACAGTAAGACGGTACTGTACTAATAGATCTGATTAAATCCACAGAGCAATTAAGAGGAAAAGATACTACTAAATGAAAAGAGGTACCAGCATCTGGTCCAAAATACTTTTATTACCAACTATTTACATAACAACTGCAAATACAGAGTTTACTGCCCCCTCTACCCTCCAAGCCAAAGCACACCTACCTATCTATATAAAGTGTTTCTTGGGCAGGAAAGAATTTTTTAATCCCCTTGTCACTTGATTGTCTGTCAATAGTTTGATACAAGCTATTTGATTGAGTGATGAATGCAAATTTTCAATTTGTAATATATAGCATTATCCTCCTTATGCCTAACTGCCAATCTCAAAAGTATGAAAAACATCCACTTAAATTATCTTAAAGGAAGAGACAGTCTCAAAACATGAGACTGGAAAGTTTTCTCCATGAGCTCTACATGAAAATGATTTTATCTGCAAAAAATAAAAAATTCAGCTCACATTTCATAGCTTGGAAAAGATTATTTTGACTTTTAACACCACACTTAAATATTGACAGTGATAGATATTTAAACATACATATCCATACCCCATGGATTTTTAATAATAATGCTCTATATCCTGACATGTGTTTCACTTGTTAGCAGAGTTTGAAATTCTCAGAAGACACAAGGTTGATTTTACTTAGAAGAGCACAGCGTTTAAAAATAACCAGTCCATAAACTGAAGATGTGCCAGCAACCAAGCAGGTCTTGAGCAAGTATTTAGCCAGGGAACAGGGAATTTGAATCAACCTTCTATGGGCAGAGTCAGATGCGAGGAGCTGGGAGGTGACATCGTGAGTTTTGAGCCTGTGCCCTGTACTTCTCCTTGGAAAAAGGGAGGGACAGTTGTCTAGAAGGGCCTATTTAACACAATACTTTTAAAACTAGCGTAACTTTTTCCTGGGGATAGGGGTGGTGGAATAATCTTAAAACTTTCCCCAAAATTACAGCACTGAAAGCTTTTCTAGGCAGCGAAAAGTTCTTTTACTTAATTTCCTCTTTAAGACATTGTATCTTTAGTCCTCCTCAGCTGATACACTTAGTTTTTCTACCCACATCCTATTTGAATACAAATATTTATATAGAATACAAATATTTATAAACAATGTTCATGAGTATTACAAGAGAAATAAAATAACATTTTCGTGCGGTCTCATCATTAGTCTTGGGGAAAAAAAAAAGTTAAAAACCCCTATATTATACACTGCACCTATATACAATGCTGCTATAATGTCACTGAAGACATCATGGTAATTTGGGTTGCTAATTGGGTGGGATCCTGAAAGGTACTAAGCACCATCGATACATACGGCAGTTTAAGAAAGCTGAAGGGGCTTCAGCACACCACAGGATGAGGCCATGTCCTCAAATCCCTCCCGCATTATGACAGCAAAGTTTGCTTTCAATCTAATAAATAATAACAACTCCTCTGTTATTCCAGAATTTTACAGACTTCTGCCTAAATAACCCGCTTCCTTCTCTCCAGAGCATTTACCATAAATCTTCTCCATTCCTTCCTGAGGCTCCTCCTCAGCAAGAAAGTTGATGTGCCTCAGCACAGTGAAATCATTGCTCTAAAAGCCAGCCTGCTCATTAAATTATTCTGCTAGCTGTGTGTTCTCTCATTAAAAATGTATAAAGATCAGATAATTGCAGCACATATTATTAACCTTGTTTTCCCTGTTTTCATGTACAGGTTCTGTTTTGCTGCTGAGACAAAGACCTGGAAAGGGCAGGGGAAACACTCAGCTAAACTACCACACGAAAAACTCTCCCAGCTTGCCTTCAAGAGCATAAGGAATCATGGTGCAGTCAAAAACATCCATACTTTTATAATGGGGTAAAATATTGTCATCTCGTTGTATGGCTCTTACTAGTCTAAAACAGGCAGTCTTGGCTTTAGTTAAAGCCTCCTGTAGGGAATTATTTAGATCAGGCAGTCTAATTCACCTAAATCTTCAAACATACCTGCTATAAACTTCACAGATTTCCAGGTTGACTCCTCCTTTCTTAAAGCCAGGCAGCACCGCCAGACAACAACCCAGCTAAAAATCCAATTAGGGTAGCAGCAGTTCTGAAACACACTGACCTATTTCTTTTTTTACTTGCGATATTTTAATATGCGTATACTCCCGTTCTATTTCCGAAGAGAGCTGTTTACATTGGAAATGAATTCCCTTTGAAAACAAGTTCCCATAAAAGCCACCTACTGCACCCAAACAGAATTAATTCACCGGAGAAACGTTGTTTCCCCCCCCCCCGCTCCCCCCAAGCAACACATACAGTATGCAGCACACTGCAGCAAACTCTTTAAACATTCAATAAAAGACAACGATCCTCCTACCTTGTTTAGCCCTGTCTATTCAGCACATTCCCAACGTGAAAAGGAACATCCGATATAAACAAACAGCCATATCTTTCCCATCGCATCATGGTAAGTAATTTTCACATAGGACGATGAGCAGCCTGTATATATATATATATATATTAATTTTTTTATTTCTTTTTTTTTTTTTTGGCACTCGGAAAGCCTTGTGCCTTATCTGGGGATTTTTCCTCAGATGATGAAGCAAAGACACAGCCTAAACTCTGTTGCTGAAAGACTGCAGCCCTTCCTTCTCCCAGAGCCCTCCCAGCATATGGCAGCCAATCACGCCCGGCTTCGTCAGCCCTACTGCTCTTAAACTGATCCTAACGGGATGATTGACACGGCAACACAGCACTTCTAATGTGTAAAAACAATGCATCCATACTGATGAACCAGGAATTTCCCCCGCGCGGGGAAGGAGTTTTGCTGGCGAGGTAAAGCGATACCTCCATGAAATAGCATATGCAGCAAAAGCAAACAACTCCCCTTCCCCTCCGCCGCAACGGCAGCTACACCGGTCCTGGCACAAGAATTTTCGCAGCTTTTGCTAATCATAAAGCCTTGCACAAACAACGTTTCCCGAATTGCAGAACCGCAACGATGCTGTTTCGGTTGTAAAGGTGAGCTGTGCACCACAAACCTATCAATCTATCCCTTGTTTTAACGCACAGCTGAAACACGCTCCGATTCGGGCAATAACATTCCCATTTTAACACAGCATAACCTTACTGTGCGGCGTTTGCATTTAACAGCAATACACGCATAATGTCCTTCCGAATGTTTGAGACCAGTTGTCAGGGGGCTGCAGGTACAGGATGCTTCTCGATGACCTATGTGATAGATGGTGTTTTAATATCCTTGGCAGACAAATAACATCAGCAGCATCCAAGCTGCGGTTCCTGTGATTAGCTCACAACTGATGTTCATTTGTACCAAGGGTCTGGCATAAGGACTCTGATACCAGTTGCCATTTTCAAGTCAAACTGTGGGCAGCTCGCTACACTGGGTATACAAGGCTGCTGTCAATCAGTTTTCCCACAAATTTTGCTGAAGTTTTAAAACAAGAGAACAAAGCAGCCAAGGATTATTGAACAAGACTTGCAATTAAGAAAAATACAAAAAGGAGCTTAAGCTGAAAGTCAATCTTTATCCAGAAAGGGATAAAGATTGCAGTGCAATACTACTTTAGACAACAGTTCATGCGATTCAAGCCATGACATAAAAATGTGTAAAATCTATTTAAAATGCCACTAAAAGTTTAGAAATATGAATAGACAAGAGGAAACAAAGCTCTCATTCACTGGCAGCTCTGTCCCAAGGCCCCATTGTTTCCTATGGACTGTTTTGCATATTATAAACGCAGCTTCCCAAAAATCTCCTTCTGGCTTCTCCCACCCAATTTGCAAAAACCCTGCCCTCCTTGGCACGGCTGAAATGCACTCCTGTCGAGGAGGCTCCTGCCAGCCAGCCCTCACTCCCTGCTCAATCACCCCTTCCACTCTGCTCTATTCTGCCCTATTTAAAAAAACAAAGCTAACCAACAAAAAAAGCCAAACAAACAACAAATCCCCCCAAGCTCCCAAATTCTGGTGGGTCTCAGGAGACCCCCCCCAGGAATAGGGGTGGTAACTCCATCTGCTATTAAGGTGGCCTGGTGCTTCTCGTTGGTATTTTCCACATTCTTTTGACTTTGCCAAACTCAAGCTGCCCGTGTTAAAAATTTTCCATGCTGGACATCTGCTGCAGGATTTACTTCTCTGCCAAAATGCAGTTTGCCCATTTCTGAGATAGCCTAGACGAAAACATGTTGCTTTGCCACCCTTGTAACTCACCCAACTGGGGAACTCTGGCTCCCCTGCCCACATTGAGGCAGTCTTGAAATTTGGCAGGGTGCTGATCCCTTGCTTTTTGTGTTGGTTGCTTTTTTGTTAAATCAAGGCTATGGGTTTTTTTTCTACACTTACAAAAATATTTTCTTATTTAACAAAGCTTTAAAACCTGCTAGAATTCAGCTGACAGCCCCCATGCTTTTTTTCTTTTCTTTTCTTTTTTTTTCAGATCCCTACAGTGCAAACCTCAGAAAATGTTCTGCAGTACGCGTCCACCGCCTCCTCCAGCCGTCCGTCCGTCCATCCATATGTGGCTGGAAAGGTACCAGCCCCACAGTGCGACTGAGCATGTAATGGGCTCAAGTTACAGGAGATTAGCAGGATTTCCCCTGTAACTGCTGCTCCCATCTGCCACAGACCAGACATTGGAGCTGACAGCAGGAAGACAACCTCGCCTGTTGCTTTCATGACCCTTTGGCTGGTGCTCCACGGACACACAGGAGAGTGCACTGCAGAGGGGGTGTGAGAAACATCAAGTGGACCAAAACATGACACAAAACCAGGCAGAAGAGGGAGAGACAGCAATAAGAGGGAAACGGAGGGTGAGACACAAGCGCCAGACTCTAGAAATTCTGGCCGAGTAGAAGGTTGCAACAAGGAAGATGATGGTGCCCAAGCCAGACAAGGAGCCGGGGAGAGTAAGCAGCAGAGGCACCACCAGTCAACAGGAGCCAGCCACCCTCCCCAAGGACCATATGCACATTCATAAGGCAACACATGCCAAGAGCTTTTGTGGTTCGTTAGTTTGCTTCTCAAGAGGGAGGAAACTTGTGAGTTACCTCAAAAATAACCCCCACAAACCCAAAGCAAGTCACTAACATACCCCCCCTTCCCCAAAAGGCGAGAATTCGGCACTGCCTGCACCCTGTTTCAGCACCATCACTTCACAGCTCATAGGCCAGTCTTCAACCACTGCAGAGCTTCAACCCCAGTCAAACAGGGTTGAGAGGTGCTCTCAGGTATCACCCCTAGGACTCTGGAATCACAAACGCAAAACTAGCAACCATGCACCCACCCAGCTCCTCATGCAGGTTTCACAGAATCACAGAATGATACGGTTATTACATTTTAGTTCCTGCCTTGCCAAAGGATCAGAAGCCCCTCAAGTCAATAGGGCACACTGAAAATAAATCACATCATATTTGTGAACCCTTCTGCTAGGCCCCATCAAAAAGCTCAAGAGAAAAACGTGTGATCTTTCTCAAAAACAGTGCTTGAGTAGCGTGCAGCAAACGTGGAACGAGTTCGGGGACTGAAGAAAAAAGAGATTTTAAAAAATACAAAAATATCTGCTCTGTACATTGCAGAGTGAGGAGTTCCAAAGTGACTGATCTCAGATTGAGATGTTCCCATGTGTCCATTCATTTTTTACACCGGTTACAAAGAAAAAGGCCAGGATTTCAATTTTCAGGCCAATTTATACAATCATATTAGATATTTAATTGGAAAATGACATCGTCTTAGAGAAGCTGAGAAATTCAGATGTCAAACACAACAAAGAATAACAAATAAAGGAAAATTCCCAACTCAGAAAATGCCATCTACTCTGCTTGACATGCTCCTATAATTAATGCATCAAGGGAAAAATGCTGCTAAAGGTGACTATCACATGCAATTTTCTGATGGGTGCAGATATATTTTTTGGAGAAAAGTGGATTATTTTGGAAGTCATAAAGAGGAGAACTGGATCATGCAGAATCCACGCAGTTGCTTTTCCTTCTTTACTCTTGAATCACAGCAATTACGTCTAATCCCAGAAGCAACAAAACTTCTCAATTTAAAGTGAGCTTTACAAGAAGAATGGAATATATAAAACACTAACATTGAAGACACCAAGCAACTTATGTGACATTCAGTACAGCGGAAAGATGATTTTGAGCCTTGCATAGATGACCTATGGCAACAGTGACATTTTGGCAAGTTCAGCAATGGCAAGACGAACTTCAAAACTATTTCTTATGTCAGTAATAGACTCTTCCCTTGGTAACTTCCCATAACTGCTACTACCAGCAACATTCAGCCTTGGTAGCTATGGTAGGAATGACAGCATAAAGAAAAGTCAAGGCAGGTGCCAAGATTTTAAAACTAGGCACCTAGACCTATTCATTCATAATACCACTGATGCCAACCTTTGCAAAATACCTCACTCGCTCTCTCTGTTGGGGCTGAAGTGACAGCAGAAATCATTATAAGCTACAAAAATAATGATTAATGCCAAAATTCAAGTCACTAACTGGAAGCAGTTATGCTGTTCTGAAAGGACACTGCTGGGTCAAATTTTGGTTTTAAAAATATGCTTATCAGAAGAACTTTAAGTCCAGGATTTCAATTGTTCTAACTTCCTAGCACCCAGACACCCCAACATCTTCCTAACCTAGGAAAACTGGAGATTGATTGTGCACAGACACGAAAACACACTATTCTATTATCACCATATATGCTGAGAGAAATATGAAATGAAAAGGCACCGCAGAAGCAAGCATATATTCAAGTTATATGTTAGGATTGAATCTTACCAAAATTAAGGTGGCTTCTGGAGGCTTTCCAAACCCCTTCTCTCCTTCCGCTGGTTGCACATGGAATTTAAGCCATGTCTACATTGTGAGATCCAAGCACATGGATTCAGGCACGCACCCAGTCTGTATCCTGACTTTATTTTGGGATGACACCAACTCCCCATGAGGATGAAAACTGAGTACACATGCACCGTTCCTTCACAGGGTGGTTCCAGTTGGGAAGGGTGATGAAGGCACCAGCCACAGGAAAGCTGCAGCACGCTCCAACCAGGCTCTGTCACTAAACTTTTGAGACACGTATCCCAGGTGCCATGGAGAACTGAGCTGCCTCTGGATTGTAGCCTTATGCACTTAGCTTGAAATATATTTGACCAAATATAAACAACCACATCTCACTGAGTCACTCTACTCCCCCTCTCTCTTTATAGTCACTGAAGAGAAATACGCATTTGTGGGCTGTGATTCATCCTATCCCAAAGTAGCTATTCTAAGAGATTCTCTCATATCCTAAAAGCATCTGTGTTTCTCTATTGGCTACCTGAGACAGTCACCCTTAGGCTCCTTCTATCATGTCCTACGTTAAACATGTAAGAGGTGAAATTGTACTACAGAAGAAGCTTTATTAGGAACATAAATATTTAGACACTTATGTTACATGCACTGGGTAGCACTTTTCATTTTCAAATCCATATAGAATAACTAAAGACATTAACATATAGCTAAGGAACACCTGTATTTTGACAATGTACAGTTACAGCTTTGGCGTAAATCCTCAGCTTGCCATAAGCATGTTCCAGCTATGTTACTATATAAGCTACATAAGCTTGTTCTCTAAGCTATGCTGAACATGTTCCAGGGTTTTTTTTCCCCTGACTGAACATCAATCCTTGCACTCACTCACGCTTTCTTCCTCTGAACAACTGATTGACACCAAATTAACCTAAAAGAAGTTGGACCAGGATCCTCCTCCTGATTTTCCTTTTGGTTTTGGAGGGGGGCATTTTTGGGCAAGGGACGATTGGTAAAACAGCCAATATCTTGCTGACTACGTAAGCTAGGTAATATAAACTGACAAGATCATAAGCTAGATAAAATATATTGGCAAACCACCTATATTGCCTTGCTCTTACAATGCAGACTTATGCAAAAGTTTTTCCAGCAAAGTGATTCTATTTTTCTTCATGACAGCTGAAAAAGAAAAAGCTATTTGCAATTTGCTGATCTGAAATACCAAGTCACATGAATATTAAAAGATTAACATTTAAATTTCAGTCATCCAAACCCAGATATCTAGTACCTTCTTAGATACCCAAGAGAATTCCTGTTGGCCTCCAGGGACCACTGGTGGAAAGACTGGGTTACTGGTATGTCCTGGCTTGTATCTGGCAGCCTTGTGCAGATATCCCAGATAAAAAAATGGCCTAGTGTCATTTTAGATGCCATATATTTAGGTACCTGTACCTGTCAAAAAATGTAAACCATTTCCTCAATACACATCAGAACAGATCTTCCCAACTCTTCTAGCAGAATGTAAAAAGGTTACATAGAAAACAGAAACCCTTTATCTTCAACTGCTGAACCCTACTCAGCACAGATGTTTTATGCATCACAAGGAATCATGGGGTAAACGCACAAGCACTATTTAAACCAGCCACATATATCAAAATTCAAGATAAATCCTTCTCTTTACTACCTGACTTCATTCCCCCCTATTTTGTATAACATCCACCACAACCAGGGAATTATCTGATGGAAGTCTCCCAAGTCTCTCACTCCAGCTGAAATAAACACCAAATACGTAAGTCTTCATAAAAAATGTATTTTGAATCCACGTGGTTATGAAGAATACTTTCCAAATGTGTCAAATTGAGAAGAATGCAAGCATTGTACCCTTTAGTCTTTAATACCCAGTTGGAAACAATGCAAAGGTGTAAACCGCCACTACTCACTAATGCCTAAATTATCTTTAGCAAGACCCCTGTGTATTGGGAAGTTCTTCCACTGCTGATAAAAACATGCTCCTTCCTCCTCAGATCCTTCCATGACTAATTTCCTCCACAGCTATTGTTCTGGCCTCAAATTTGGAGTAACTCCTATTCAAACCCACAACAGGAGGAAACCATGTGATAAATCACTGTGTCAGAGAACCTACTAACCTCATCCACAAAGTCACATGTCGCTCTTGTGTTTCAGGGAGCATAGGTGGGGAATGCATATACAAAACTTCTGCCTCTTATTCTAAGAATTTGCTGGCTTCCCATAATAGCCAACTGACTGGTAAGAGGCAGGAGCGAGATTTGTCCTCCGAGAAGTTCCTAAATTACCAAAAATAATACTTCATATCACGACATGAGGTAAACCAATTATTTTTTAAATTTTCTATGAAGCTTCAGTTATCAGCCTCTAATGTATCCCAGATCCTGCATATAATTCAAGCTGCAAATAATAAATCTTCTGACCAGTGATGTAATGAGGCCTCTAATTATGCTTTAAATCCAAAAGGCCTATTTTATTACTCCATTATAAACCCAAAGGCAAAAAGATGCCACTGAAACTAAGCTACATTTTGAATTTTCCCATCTTCAATTAGCATAAAAATAATTCAGCTCCCTCTTTCTAATTCATTAAAATTATCCTATTGGTTTTGCACACTACTGCAATACAGGTGCCAAACATCCCATTGCTATTTGACAGGTGAGGCTAGCTCCCGTTTCCCTACAAGCTGCCATTTAACATCCTGAGCCTGTAGGGCAGATGCTCAGGGGCATGCAGCAAAATCAGCAAGCAATCTCCACTGTAAGCAGAGAAAATCGGCTCCAGGAGACTTCACAGAAAATGAGAGCCAATTGGATAATTTTTGTTTTTTAAAATCAGTAAGATTGAAATCCCTTGCCCTTTTACAGCAATTAATAACCTGTACATGTAAGAGCAGAGGACTCCATATAATTAACAAAGCATTACTTTGGCAAGGAAGGAAGGCCTGGAGTATGTAAGTACAGGGTTTTATTTCTTTCTGTGAAGTATGGATGACAGGTAGGAGAAAGCTATGCCAAGCGAACTGCTGGCAAGCAACTAGTCTTTTGGTTAGCAGACAGCTCTGTTTTGTGAAGTCTATGAGTTTGTGTTCACACAGCAGAGTTACACGCGTTCAAACAGTCTTGAGTTTTGCACCAAATC
This sequence comes from Limnodromus scolopaceus, assembly GCA_028565335.1. Lineage (NCBI taxonomy): Eukaryota > Metazoa > Chordata > Aves > Charadriiformes > Scolopacidae > Limnodromus > Limnodromus scolopaceus. The sequence continues at coordinate 155,520,789 of JAOXNO010000001.1, forward strand.
TCCATTTTCACTTCAAAAGTGCTTGTTTGTATAATGTTTTTAAACACTACGTGTGGATCTTTGCCCAATTACTCTCCCACATAATGCTATCTACCTGATTACGAACCTTCACTTTTCCCCAATGTCATGTAACAGAAACTAAGTAGCTGTATAAACGAGAAGAAACAAAAAATGTTCTCACTCAGGAAAAACAAGCAAACAAGTAAGAGTAGTGAAGGACAAGAAACAAGGTCCTCTAGTAGAAGCACTAAGTGTGGGATAAAATAGCATCCAAAAGCCTGATCTCTGACAACAGCATGTTCAAGCAGCGCACATCAAGATTTAATCCCGCCACCTCAAAAATGAAGTAAATTACAGAAATAGTGCCCCAAAAATCAAAATGCACACAGGACTTCATTCATCAGAAGTCCAAAGACAGAACGGAGAGTTTGTTTGTAGGGAGAAGTCTGTAAGCGGATCGCATCCAGCTTTCTAACACGGCGTACCTCACCTCTTCTGTATTTTTCTCTGACTTTCCTCTCTCTCTCAAAAAAAAAAAAAAGTGTTATGAAATCGACAAAACCATTCATTTGGCTATTCCCCCTCTTACCAACTCTAATAACAATAAAATATTAGCACTAATACGTATTAGTAGAGCCAAAACGAAGACATCCTGTCTGCTACCTTTGGCTTACTAGGCAAGAGGGACTGCAGAGGCAAAGGGCAAGATGAAGATTACACAAATATTTTGCTGTGGGGTGGATAGTCTTACGAACTTAAGATTTTAAAGCTAATTTCTCTGCAGTCTACCTGCCCTCTTGGTGATCACAATGCCACCTCATCCCCTGAAGCCATCTTCAGTGAGCCTGCCAGGAGAAGGTTGCCTATTTATTCAGTATTAACCATTAAAGAGTTCTGCCCCTTGCTTCTGGGCTGGGCAAGGCCAAAAGAAACCTGTTGACAAAAATAACCAGCAGGTCCTCAAGTCATAAACACTTAGGCCAACAATACCGATCTCAGCACTGGTCACTGAAGCAGTATTGTATGAACTACAAAAGCTGTATTGAAGACATGAAATTAACTTTACCTCCAAGTATCCCACAGCAGCTGGTTATCTCAGTTGAAAGTTGTCTAGAAAATTCTTCATTTTGGGGGAATCTGAGCCCTGAATCTGAGAAACTTTCATTGAAAGAAACCTCTGGATATTACTTAGTCCAGGCTCTGACTCAAAACAAGACTATCATCAACAGCCAATAAGGTCAGCTGTGATTTTGCCTTGATGAGTCCTGAAAAGCTCTGAGGACAGATATGAGCTTCTCTGGATGACCTGCTGCAGTGCTACACTATCCTCCTAGTAACAACACTTTCCCAATGTCCAACCTCAATCTCCAAAGCAACAACTTGTTGTCATTGCCCCTTGCTGCCACCTGGCACTACGAAGCAGAGCGTATCTTCATAACCATCCTCCAGTAGCTGTAAACAGCTACTAGATTCACCCTTAGCCTCCTTTTCCTCCAACCAAGGAAGCCCAGCTCCCTCAGCCAAGACCCCTGCTCATAAAAGAAGCTGTTCATTGGATCTAATCAGGGCAACAGGACTTCATCTGAGCTAGAAGTACTGCCTTTGACAAAAGCAGCGACCGTGTGTTCAGTTCCCAATGGATGAACTAAAATGACTTCTATCTATCTCTTCCCTTTACCGTTGGCAGCATATATACGGGAATATCACTCAGATGCTTTGCATTTGCTTCTTTTCATTCTTCTTTGAACTGCTGACAGAAAGGGTAGGTTAAAAGCTCTGGATCCTGAACAGAAGGTCCACAGAATTTGAGACCTTACTATTTTGGTCCCCTCAGATATTTTGTGTATTGAATGCACTTCCATTTTACAAAGGTATCTACAACTAAGCCACCTAATAACAAAAAAATAAGTTACTAGTACTTACTTTCTAGAAGAGTTCTTTATAGGTCCTTCAAAACCCAAAATTTGATGCAGATGCTTCCAATTATGGCCATATTCAAAGATTTCTTTTTGAGACAATGTAACTTCAAGTGTATTATCAGTTCAAAAAAAAACCAATCCAAAACCTTCAAGGATATCCCATTCGTTCTGCTCTTTTTTTCATTCTATTATCCAGAAAGCAACAACTATGAACCCACTGACAAAACCCTGCTGAAGTAAGCAAAGTGGAACTACAACAGTTTCAATCATTTCTCCCGTTTAGAAAACTCACCGTCTCAATCCTAAAAGCCTTCTGCACAGCTCTACACAAACCGGCATTTCCCCCTTCCCAGTTTGCTTCCAGCAGCAGACGCCACCGGGGACTCAGCAGCAGCAGGGACAGCTCTAGCAGGTTTGACGCTGCTGGTACCACACAAGAAAAATGCTTCAATCATCTTTGAAATTTGTACAGAACAATGAGGCAAGCTTTCTAGAAAGCGAGAACAATGCTGTAATAATCCTCCTGTCAGCCCTAGGGCCATCGCCACAATTCAGATGACCAAACTGCTCTGCTGCTTCATGAGGGAGGAGTATCGAGCTCCACCCAGCTCTGGCCTCCAGTTATTGCCACACTATTAGTCAAGAGGCCTCTTTATAGCTCGGAAAGCGTATTGATTTTTCTTCCCCCTTCCTCCAATTCACAACAGCGAGGGCAGGTTATTTCAAGAAAATGACTGACTGAAGCCACCAACACCTCCTTCTGCTGGAATGTGCCCTAATCTCACCATTACGGCTATTACGCCCTCACCCTTCCTGTCCACACTCACCACTGCTCCCCACAGGATGTATATCCAGGTCCCACTGCTTGTACCTCCAGAAAGAATCACAAGGTGTCCCTGCCTCTCCTGTGGCACCCAGCAACCTGAATGGCACAATCCACTTCATCTGCCATGGTACAAACCAGTAGGGGTTGTTTTATGAATAAGAAAAAGAACCAGAGAAATCAGATACCTTCTAAAAGCTGCAAGTAGCAGGCGAAATACACTCCACCACGAACAGGAAGCAAAGAGCATAAAGCATTATGAAATTAAGTGAATGAATTGAGAAACATAAGACCTACCTCTAACTGCCAATGGGCAACACACAGTCCCAAGAGTGAAATACCTGATACGCATTGCATCACCCAAAGCCGTCCAGATGAGATCTAAATCCTACGTCCTTCCCCCCACCCCCCCGATATTGAGTCAAAGACTCAGGCACAAGCAGATGGCAGGAAGCACTTTGTTCACTTTTTCTGCAAACATGAAATCTAAGGTGTCCCTAGTAAGGCATCTTTATTAGATTTCACTAATCTGAAAAGCTAAAGCTAACATTTACTCACTTAAAGACTACAATAAACAAATGGCTTTAGCAAGGCTAACGTTAATACCTTTTAACAGGAGGTAGGAAAATGTCCTAGACTGACACATTTCGAGAATTTAAATAAATACATTGACAAGGCTAAACATGCTGAAGTCCCCAAAACTCATCTTTCTATGTTCTGAATGAAAAGGCAGCTTCCTTGTAATTCCCTTGGCACCTTCACAGGTCACCTCTGCTCCAACCTGTGGAGCTGGTCATATTTTAGACCTGACCCTTGCCAAAAGTTGAAAATCAAGGATATCACAACAGTACTGCTGTTTTGGAAAGAACATCACCTCATTCAAGCAAGTGAAACAATGTCCAGTTTCCCATGAGCTAGGGAATGCCTCAGTAGAGAAAAGATCAAGAAACTCCAAAACCAGATGGCCAGCAGGACAAAGGCCCAAGGGCTCAGGGAACCACTGACTGGTACCACCAGCAATGATCAAAAATACAGTCAACTCCTAACAACCACCGCTTCAGTAACGCACCCCAAAAATCACCTTGATGTTTTCACATCTCGCCATATACACACATAGGACAGAAATTCCAGATTTGAGAATGGCAAACAAAGGGCAAAATAATTAATGCATTGAAGCCTATGCTAATGTCTTCAATGCCCAGGGCTTCAATGTCCATATAGACATAGAGCATTGCAAGGAAATTATCTACTTCATGAAAACCTTGTGCACTTGGAAAGCCCTCTCAGTTAAGAAGAATGCACCAACAGCCGGCTTATACAATCCAAGTTGAGTACATTCAGACATCCCTGTTCCTTGTTGTGGTTTTTTTTGTGCCCTCTGAGAACTCAGAATTCAACTTTCCAGATCTCCTTTTTGATACCATCAGGCATGAAATATCTGTCTCTCACCAGGGAGCAAGGGACTTTCCTGAGGGTTCACAAAAATATGATGAACAGTCTTCCTGGATAAACTAGGAGCAAACAAGCACAAGTGGAATCGAGTAGCAGTGGGAAGCTGTTCCCCCATCACTCAGTCCTTCCCCTGTAGAGACCTACAAAGCTCAATTCCCTCTATGCTACTTTCTACCATCAGTGTCAAACCACCAGGTGAAACAGTCTCAAATTCTCTCAATGTGGAGAACACAACAGACCTAGTTACCCTTCAGCACAAACAGCTGCAGCACCATCAACATGATCCGCTATTGAGAAGTAGCTGAAATTAAACCTAAACGTGAAATTCAGTGGCAAGCAGAGGGAAACAGCGTCAAGAGTTTGCAGCCACAGACAGACCCTGGTTTTGTTGCTTTAAGATACATGATCCCAACTGGTCACAGGTCAGAAGTATTTCTGGACTTTACACTGACATTATACTTTCATACTGAAACATTACTCAACGACAGTGTTGCTGTCTCAGCTCTATCTAGGCAAAGAGTGACCTGTCCCTCCAGTACGCTGCAGGCAGGTCATGAAGCCTTCCAGTCTGGGAAATCTGATGACTCCAGAACGTGCCATGTCTTTCCCCAGTAATACAGCTGCATACCATCATCCTCCTATCTTCCAGGCTGCAGCCCCACAGTGTTCGAACACCTACCCGCAGTCTTACAGCTCTCTGTGGCCCTGGCCCCAGGCAGCAAAAGGGCTACCTTGGGCTCCGCAGAGGAACAGTCCCTGACAGCCATCATTGTCATCGGTCACCCAACCTGAGCCAAAACTGTCGGTGTGCAGCTGTGAGTCAGGATAAGCTGCTGAGTTATTCAACACTTTAAACTCTTTGAATATGTCTACTCTGTCTTCACACCTGTAGTCAATTGAGCCATACTGACTACATTTTTATTCCAAAGTTAGTTGAGTGTTTCAGCACTCCATTCTTCTGAAGCCATAAGTGAATTGATTGTGTCAAACCCAGTTATCACAAATAACCCAACCACCACAATCAAGACGGCAAAAAGCACAGGGGAAATATCAGCAGTAGAAAAGAAAGAGATTGTTTTTGTTTTTAAAGGTTTATTCACCAGAAATGAGTGACTTGAATCTGAAAAGCATTTTTGATCAACGCTCTTCCTGACTTTCACTTCAATGACATTTTAATGAGCACTTTCTAACCAGCTCTACTTACATAAAGTTGCAAATGAACGTGGGAGAACAGTGAAGAAAGGTAAGGGCGGGGAGGGGGGAGAAAATTCCATCAGGCATTTTATTTCTTGGATGCCTGTGAGAAAATGAATAACAACTCATCTCAGGGAAAGTGATCCAGCAAAGATTTGACTGTTAAGAGATATCTGGAAAGGAGCAGTAAAGTGGACAGAAAGAAACTGAATTATGATAGAAGGACATGAAGAAAGATACAGTGAGATCTGGAAGCCAATTAGGTTACTTTGTAATTCTGCAAAGATGAAGGTAGCATGTTCACATCTGTCCTAAGTACTTCAGCCCCAGACAGCTAACAATAAACTGCCAGAAAAAAATTTATAGAGGAGCTGTAAATGTGATTGTAGGACTGGCTGGAGCCATCTGAAGTGATATTTCTACCCTGATAACTGATAGTATGAAAATACCTTCTTTGATAACAGGTTTAATATGGTTCATAGTTCTTTATTTCTGTTTTTATTGGCAGGCTAGACCAAATTCTGAAACCTTCCAGTAGAACCACGATAAGACCTATGAGGACCTATAAAAAGTGTGGGGGAAGGCAATATAAACAAGCAGACTGTTCATTCACCTAGCATGGCACGAGTTTCAGTGAGAACATGCCAAAGCTAAATAAATTAGGCTGTATAATTTTACTCGGCAGTGTAAGGAGAAAAATAATCATGCAGTGTTGCTGAGATTCCAAGAGCTACCCAGAGGATGCAAAACCATCTAATACCGTAAGGCAGCAATGGGAATACCAATTTCATACGCTTTTTCTTCTTCCTGCCATAAATTGCTAATTGAACTTTTTCCAGTGTCTTGTAACTGGGCTTTTAACCCAAGAAAAAGCAAGACTAAGCTGGTTCCCAAAACGGCAGTCACAAGCCACTGGTGGCAGGATTCACATACCACTTTTGCTATGGTAGGTATACTGCAGTTTAAGAATCCCTAGGTTAGTAGAAAAAGTAGTCTATTGAGTACTGCACACTACAATGTTAAAGACTGTGCCACCAAACTACAGAGCAGCTGTAGTAGAAGAGATAGAAATTTCACCCACCAAGTGTTAGCAGAAAGTAGACTTTATTTTTAATTTTCTTATAACAACTGTTATTCTGTAAAAGCCAAATTTAAGAAAATGATGCTCAAACGAAGATTTCAGCATCACAATCCCAAACATACCACCAATGCCAGATTTGAGATTTTGGCAGGTCTGCTCATGTCTAAAACCAGGCCACTTCTTCAGAGGGCGGGCCCTCAACAATAAAGGAACTAAGTTTCAGAGGGAAAGTATGTTGAGGTGACACATCATGTCATCCGCCCACCTATCTGCACAATGCAGAAGTACCACTCCTGTGATGACAAAAGGGATACCACAACAAAACAGCCCATCTCTTGGGCCATAGGAAAACATTACTGCATAGCCACCGTCCTGCAAGTTACCTTGGGCGGACAGACAGACCCTTACACTAGCGCAAACCACTGCTGTAGGCCACTGCTAGTCCAAATTTCACGCGCATGCATGTAGATGAGCCGTTGCATACGTCAGCAACTGTGGCAAGCGCCAAAGACCGACATGCCCCAACTCGGAGCTCCAGCCTCTGTCAGAAGTTTTGTTGCCAAGATCTACAATGAGCAATACCGGCTGGCACCCCCCTGACCGCCTTATCACAGGAGAGAGAAACCACAGGACTCTACCTGGGGTACATGCACCCTTTAAAAGCATATGAGGTTCAGGCTACACAAAAGGACCTTGTCCATAGCAGGAAGAATTACATGCCTCCCAGCAGCAGTATCAGCTGTACTGGGTGTATGCAAACAGCAGCAATCCAAATACAAGTAACAAACTGGCATCCCTGATGCTGAAGCAACATTTTTTATTTTTTTAAAACATGCTCAGAAACTGTAAGAAAGCAGCTTTCTACCAGTCCTTGACAGTAACTTTAGAGCATTTCCCAGAAGAGCATAAATACATATTTGGCCCCAAAGCCTACCATAGGCACCTTTTTTGCCGGTGCAGTGTGGTATGTGCACACACGAAGGGAAAAGGGAGGACAGATGGCTAAATCTATGCATATTTACCAAGGTACGAATACCACGCTAAAATCATAAGCGCTAGGCCAAGTCACATGTTTAAAATTAATTACACTTCCGCTACTACCTACAAGTCCACACTGCTTTAAAAATCTGCAAGTCTGAACAAGACACGTCAGTGTGACATGATCGCTTAAGTATATTAATCCCACATGGATATCCTCTGCAGCTGAATTAAAGGCACACAAGTTGTTCCCTGCTACTGTTCAAATCCATAACCAGCACACAGAATTGCTGGGCTGCTCCCCTCCCAGCCCAAATGCAAATACGCCCAGGAGGAACAGAAAACAAAACATCTGGAAGCAGAAGCCTATAGGCGATGTTCTCATAGATCAAAAAAAATAAAAAATAAAAATACAAATACGTGTACATGCATACATAGATAAATACGTATGTGTGCATACAAGGAATACGTAGAGTTCCAGCACAAAGCTGCACGAAGTCAGAAAAAAACCCACTCGATTTCTGACAGTTTTTCCCGCCTGTCACACTCACCTTGCGGGTGGCAATTTCCACCACCACCCCCCCCAAAACTTGCCCAGCGCTATTCCCCGCGGACCACAGCGATCTCCCGGCCGCAGCGCTGAAGCGGGCAGCACGGAGGGGACGCGGGGCGGGATGGAAAACGATTTCGGGAAGAAGCCACGGGGGCGGCCACGGCCCCCACGGAAGCCCCTTTTTCCCTCCCTTCCAGAAGTAAAGGAAAACTTAGGACCGCCGCCGCTCCCCGCAAGCACGCCGGGCCAAAACGCTGAGTTCGCAAAAAAACCATCGATCACCCACCCCCGCCGCCTCCCCCCGGGGAAGCGAGGGGAAACGAGCGGCGGGGGCGGAGGATGGGGACACGGAGACGCCGCGGGACCCGCTGTCCCCGCCGTCGGGGGGGGGACAGCGGGTCCCGGGGCGTCTCCGAGTCCCGCCCGCCTTCTTCCCTTCCCCGCAGCGGCGCGGGCGGCTGCTTTACTTACCTCAGAGAAAAATGGGGGGACGACGACACCCGCTTCTCCCACCCGGGCGGAGGCGGCTTGTCACCTCTCCCGCCGCGACCGCGACGGCGGCGGCGGCTGCTCGCCTAAGGGAAGCGGGGGGGGGGCGGTGGAAGGCGGTGCGGGCCCCTCCCTCTGCCGGGGGCCGAGCGCCGAACCGCACCGCCCCGAGGGCCGGGCCGGGGCCCGCCCGCCTCAACCCGCACCGCCCCCGCGGCCTTTTCCAGCCGGCGGCGCCGAGGCCCCGCCGTGTTTTACCCAGAGAGGGGGGGTAAACCCGAGGGTTTTCCTCCTCAAAACAAGGCGGGGGTGGCTGCGGAAG
>JAOXNO010000001.1:155529986-155578502 GCA_028565335.1 Limnodromus scolopaceus
GATCTCTAAGGTCCCTTCCAACCCAAACCATTCTATGATTCCATGAACTTTCATATTTCTGATACTGCAAAATGTGTTAGTTTTAAGAAAGCAAGTGAGCCTTTCCACTTAGCCACCTCCTTTAACATTCAGAGGCTGAAAAAGAGACAAAAAGAAATTTTTTTTTTTTTTAAAGTAGTGAGTAGAGTGATGAATTAATATTTTAAGGCTAATTGGAAACCAGTTCTAATCAGTCTGTTCAAGGTGACTATTGTGGTTATGGCTGCATTGGCCAATGACAAGATGACAGATGCTCTCCCCCCCAAGAGAGCTCCAAGGAGATGAAGAAGAGAGATAAGGAGCTTTATGAGTTTAGAAAAAAAACTAAGCTACTTTAAAAATAATGAAATAAATACAGTATATATAAATATATACAAAACCATATCGAGCTCCCAGGAAGATGTCACCAGCAGGCACTGGGAAAGTTCCAGACGGGTCTCAGCAACAAATGAGAACTGGATTTCCAGACCACTCTGACAGGAATCAAAGGTAGACAAACTGAAATGGTCCTCCTCACAGAAGAAGATAGTCCTTGAAGAGAAGCCAACCTAAGCCCTTTCCTCCCTCAGCTTTTATACTGACCCGGCAGGTGGGTGGAGCACCCCATTGGTCAGTTTGGGTCACATGACCCACCCACCCCTCCCCACAGGTGCAACCCATCCACGTGGTAACCAACCCAGTCAGCTGACCCCGGTTGCCACGGCAACGAGTGTGAGCCACAGCCTCTCCCACCCAACAGAGAGTTGGCCCCGCTGCACCCCACACCAGGACAGCGACCCCGTGAATAAAGGTGTTTCAATATAACCCAGGAGAAAAAGTACATTAATATTGCTCTACTTTGACAGGGGAATATAATAAATGGAATAAACGCAAAGCCCAGCCAGGGCCCGGCTGAGGATACCACCAGAAAAAACAAGCACCCTCCCCCAGTTGACAGGGGAAGAGAATGGCTTTTAAAAGGGGAGGGTGAGGGGGGAATATGAAAATAAATCTGCTGCTGCTGCTCCAGCTTAACCCATTGCTGAAGACGGTAGTCCCCAGACGTCCAGGAGCAGCGACAGCAGCGTCTCTACCCATTCCTTCCCTCCATTTGTACAGTTTTGGTCTCAGTGAATGGCAGTTCTGTGAAGGCAAGCAGGTAACACTGTAGAAATATTTCCCTGGCACATTGTTTTTTAATCCTCATTAAAAGAGAGACGGTAGAACTGAGAAAGATGTTAAATATGCAAAAAGCCTCAACAGGATGTTCCATCAACAACAACTTTAGTACCCAGCTGATATCATAAAATGCAGTATCTCCTGAGGCCTTCTATTAGGCATCGATTCACAGGGAAGCAGGATTGAATATATTTCAGGACAAATGCACCATATTTTTTCCACCCTGCTTTTAAAAACCTCGAGTGAATGCCCGTTCTCTTCAGGCAACTTGTTGTGCCCGTTAACTGTTTTTGCACAAGCCCCTCTTTCCACAAATTAACCCAATTAAATTTTCTTTTCCTCTTGTGATGGTGGAGGACAACTGATATGATCCTGTTTATGTTAATCTTTTCCATGCGCATCTAAAGCTATCATGAGGTATATTTTCCCTCCAGACTTCTCTTTTTGATACAAATTGTCATGTTTTCCCAAACTTTCATCGTTCCTGTTGCTCTTCTCTAGACACTTGAATGTACTGCCTGCTATAGGACACTGTGGACCAGCCGAGAGTGAACAGTAATGAAGAAAGCGGAGTAATTAATGGCAACTTACACATAGCGTATTTGCCAGTAAATCCCTCAGTGAGATGTGTTCTTGTTGCAATGGCGACTTCATGGTGACTCATTGAGTAGGTGGGCAGTGCCAATTGTATCCTTTCTTTGCCGGCTGCTCCTTGTATGAATTTCATGCCTTCCTAGGCACCTACCCACCACGTGTCCTCCTCTTGTTCGTTTTGGATATTCTCCACCAACGGAGAGCATTTTTTAGGAGCAGTAGTTTATCCATGTAGATTCTGAAGTGGCTTATTGGTAATAGAACATGGATCATTAATTTTGCATTTTTTTAAAAAAATCATTTCTAAATCAGTTTAATGAGGCTTGGTCAACATTACCCTACTTTGAAAGGTGCAGCCTAAAAAATTGATGAGAAAACAAGACAAAGTTAAATACCATTAACTCTTTAATATTTGCAGGTGGTTTTCATCTTATTTTTATTGTTTTTTTTTTTACTAAGACCATAGCACAAAGACTGAAGGCATCTTACCATTAAAACAAGGTGCATGAATGGGGCTGTTTGTATTTTACAAAATGATAAAATGATATTGAGAAATTTTGCCTACATTTAAAGACAATCTGTCAAATCTTTTACCAGAGTCCATTCTTCTGGACTACACTCTCCACTCCGCTGCTGCTCCACCCGCACCTCAGGGGCTTGCCCTGAGGCCGCCAGCCAGATCCCCTGCCTGGAGTCCAGGAGTGTCACACCAGCTAGCCTGCAGAAGGTGCCAGCAAGACATCAGTTTTCCACCAGCAGCCATCCCCCGCCCAGTGGTGCCCTCATGTGTCTCCACACGTGAATTTCAAACATTGGGATTCTGGGAATTTGTTCAACTTTGACGTGAGTCTAGAAATCTGGCTTAAGCAATCCGTACGCTGTGCAGCCCCTTCCTCTGGAGCCTCAAATCAGTTGGGAAATTTCATACAAGGGGAGATGTATAGAGTGAAATATCTTGAGCTGTGCTTTTAATTGAATAATAATAGTGAATAATAGTACCAAGAAAATTCAACAACCTGTTTTAGATCATGGCAAACTCCTAAATTCAGATATGAATTCTCTTTGCCCCTTAATTCTCAAGGCTACCAGTAAAAAGAAACTACAAAAGGCTCTTTTTAGTATCTATGTATTCACATGCTGCAGCAAGGGAAAGTTGGCATGCTTTCACTGGCGTTATGCCTGTCTACACAAGTTGAGATTAATTTGTTGTTTCAAAGGCAGTTGAGTAAGTTCAACCCTATCTCATTTTTTTAAAGAACAGAACAATTCAGCTGAGTATGAAGTTTTCCTATATGTGGGCACCTATATGTACATACAGAGGCCATTAGGATTCAAAGCCAGTGCTATAACTCTATAACTCATTCTTTTATTTCCTTTTTTTTTTTTTTTAATAGCAAAGGGAAAGCATGAACTCATGCAAGTTGATTGAACAAAAATTTTATTATTTAATGCTGGAGCATCAGGTTTCCATAAACAATTCACCCAAAGTTTGTGCAATGCCATCATCCAAGGAAACTAAGTCTGCGAGCTGCTGCTTCTGCATAGGTTTTGCAATGCCTTTTTTCATGTATGCAAAATTAAACTTGTTCATATGACAATTCAGGCATCTGCCCTATCTGTTCAGGACACATTTTGGAAATAATACTTCAAATACCTTCATGATACATTTATTAGGAAGTTTCAGACCTCCATTATTTCAGCACTTAAGACCATCGTGGATGGATAGATTACAGACACCGTGTGTCCTGTGCTATTAAATTTTCTCAAGACACAGCCACAGAGAGCCAGCCCCACTGGCTTTGTTACTCATCTTCAGCAGTCACAGCAGAAGTTGTCTTATCCCATAGCAGATGGAGCTTTGTGTGCTGTGTTCTTTTCCTCAAAGAAAAGGAGAAACTAAGGTTGACCAAGGGCCTAGTAGGGGCTGGCTTCTTCTTTCGTCTCCAGTGGTGCCATATCTCCAGATGATCCTAAGAGAAAACCCATGCCCTATGCTCTGAAGGAAGATAGGAACCCCTGACTTAGAAGCAAGTTCTTTCCCGTTTATAAATTTATTGAACACTTTGCCACTTTGTTCACTGTGTGAAAAGGCTGTAGCAGAGAAGCATCTCAGAAGGAAGGTTCTCCATATGATTTCAGAAAATGAGTGCTTTCCCACCGATGTTCTAGCTTTAGGAGAGACTCATTTCCAGTGTGTCAGATGGAGATAACCCACAAAATACAATTGGGCTATTGTGCAGGAGAGAGGAGTCTTTCCTTACTGTAACAGCTGAAGTCCAGACATACAAGATTTTAATACATTCATTGTCTTAGTGAAGAGCTGCAAATGTAATGAACATGCTCAGGGCAGTACAGGGCTCATATCCTCCAGCAGGACTGCAGAGGGACATCTCTATACCACTCCATATGACTCTTCCCTGACCCTATGGCCAGGTGACACAGTGTGTGTTGCATGCACACGGGTAAACTTTCTTCTACACCCAATAAATCTGTCCACATTTGTGCTGCCTGGTGTGTGCGGTTATGCCCTGCGTTTAGGGGACGGTGGGGTGTGTTTGCTTATTCAGTGATGTCTGAAAGCATGTTAGCTGTTGTGTAACTATACCGTGTGATAGGTAGTCCTTAAACAGGATGGACCAATGCAAATTGCCAATGTTGAGCTCGTACTCTTGCCCTGTGCAGAATCCTCAACCAAAAGAAACGTTCAGCACTATGACTATCCACCCCGAAACTAGGCTAAACTATATGTGTGGAGAAGAATTCTGATTAGGTTTTGACCCACTTAGTAAGCATGAGTCCTCCAACTGCCTCAATAACCTATTCTGACAGTTATGTTTGCTGCTAGCACGCTGTCTCCCATTTCAAGTTTGTTTTTAGCCAGCTTCAAAGTTCCAGCCACCAGCATTGCACCTTTGACATCCAGGTTCAAAAGCCAGCCCTGACAGAGATCTCTCCTTTGCTCATTGATGTACCTAGCACTCAGTTTCATTTTCTTCAGTCTTTGATAAATCCACACACACTGCATTTCTCAACCCTCAAATTGTAAAACTCCTTTCCAACCTCAAGTCTCCTACCCTGTAGATCTGGCTAGTCTTGCCAGATCCCTCACGGAATACATTGTATTTGCCCCTTTCAATTTGGCGTTTCCTTGAATTGTGACTCTCCATCAGATGATTCAGTAGTACATGCTCTTCAGTATTTGCTGTCATCTGCAAACTTAGTGTAATATTTTGTGTTATCTAGATCATTGATAAAAGTATCAGGCAAAAAAAAATCGATCTCTGGGAAAAAACCCTCATCATAATAATTTTCTTTGTTTATGTCTTTTTCATTAACAGTGACATCTGGAGATCAACCAGTGAGTCAGTTTTTAATCCATGTAATCTTAATTTCATATAATGGAAATTCTTTTAAATCAGTGTTATTGTGGTGTTAACTAAAAAGCTTTGAAGGAATCAACAGCTCTTACATGAACACAGTTGTCTTTAGCACTCAGAGTTCCATACTTTTCAAAGCAAGCGAAGAAGCACAGACACCTCCCATAGCAAAAGAGCTGTCGTGAGATCTATCTTCTGGGATGCCATGTTGGCTGACCCTAATTATATTTTAACCTCTAATTTTTGTTAATAAGATCCCAAACTAGCAATCTCTTTGCTATGGTTATGAACGACATTGCTAATTGTTCAATAGGTCCTTTCAAGCTTTTCAAAACGGAGGCGACGTTGACAATACTGTTCTGGAATTAGTCATGACCTGGGGAAATGCTTTATCCGCAGCTGAAGACAGGTACTCGTCTAACTGTAGAGACCGAAGTTTAATTTGAACAGATCCTGCCCCCCTTGCTTTCTTGCAGGTGATCTTCATTCTTTTTGCCTCTTTCTCACAGAGACACATAGTTCGTTTGCTCCAAATAGCAAATGGAAATCTATCGGACTTTTTTTTTTTGCTGTTCTTCGACTGTTTACCCACCATACTTCGTGTATACTTGATGTAGGATTCTTCCTTTCTTTTTCTCCTGACTCTTACTAAAACTGTCCTTCTACTGCTTTTAATCCAGTTGCTCACTAGTAATCCAGCAAGTAACTCTTTTTTTTTTTATCTTGGTAGTTTTAATCCCTGTCATTAATTTCTTTTTTCCCACCTGAGTCTATACAAATTGATTTTCTATTTTCTCATTTTGTTTTTTTACCAGAGTGGCTTTCTGCCCAGTAAAAGCTTTACATGCTAATGAAATCATGGCTATCTATGTATCCAGCTGGCTATCTTTGAACAACTGGCAGTTTCTCTTAGCACTTCCTACTTCAAAGCCATGTTCTCTGTCCATTATGCTGACAATTAGTCTAAGCTTTGGGTAATTAGCTCTATTTTAGAGTTTCATGGATGAGTATTGGTGCTAGCATTACATGTTTACGCAAATGGAGTGTAATCAGATTCTAATCAGAAATACATAAACAACAGAGTAATTTTTAGAGTGACAATTAACTATTCTTTGTCAAGAGAAGGTCTGATAATGAGTCATTCCCTTTGGGAGCAGGGCATACTGCATTAGGAAGCTTTAAAATGAAAATAACCCTTCTCCTTGAAGTCTGTTGCTTGTTTTGTCCATACAAGCTATCCAGCAAACATTCCCTAGGTCCAATTAACCAACAGCATGTATTTTCCATCTTGATGTTTTATACGTGGTTCATAAACAATTTGTCATTAGGTAAGATACAAATGTTTTGACAACTCATATATTGGAGAACATATTTCCTGTGTTTTACCATGTAGCTTTTTAAGGCTAGTAGAGACCACAGCAACAGTCCAATCAGACCTGCATTAAAATAGGGCCTACGTCCAGGCTGTATCTCCTTAATCTCATAGCATCAAGAGGTCAGATGTTGCACCGGTTATTCCTACTGCCATGACATTGTCTAAATCAGGGCAGAATTCAATGCTGCAGAGGCTTATCTGCTAGGGAAGTTGTATTTTTAAAATAACATATTTTTTTTGTTTTATCATAGAATCATAAAATCATATAATGGTTTGGGTTGGAAGGGACCTTAAAGATCATTGAGTTCCAACCTCCCTTCCAACCTCCCTTCCCCAGGCAGGGACACCTCCCACTAGACCAGGTTGCTCAAAAGGTTTTATACAAAGGTTTTATACAAAACTCCATCATGTACCTGTTTCTACACATTTTTAAAATATCATTTTTTTAGCTAAATGTAACCAAACTGTATAATTCTGTAAAAAAGTAACACACTTTTTATCTACTGCTAGTTCCCTACCATAGAACTTTTCTCAGACTCATTAGTCAGGTTGCTAAAGTTCGTACTTTACAGTTTCACCTACACCTATTTAATAATTTACAGGGTGGGAATTGCATCACTGAATTCTGTTTCAACAAAGCACTTAACTTTAAGCATTTGTTTAAGTTCATTGCTATTTATCAGGCCACTTAAGTATGTCTTGAAGTTCCAGTCGAGCCTTGGTATGTTTAAATGGTTTACTGAATAGAGATGAATTTAAGTACAGACATTTGGTTTTTGTTGGTTTTTTGGTTGGTTTTTTTCCGGACATAGAGACTTTGTAATTTAATATACACTTTCAGTGTTTCTCCTACTAATTGTCTAAGAATGATAGCTGTTTAAGGACTTTTATTTTAAAATTACCTAGGAAAAATATGCAAATATTTTTTATAATTTATCCTTTGAAATACAGAACAAAGCACTGAAATATCCAGTGGCTTATAAACTATTATAAATTTTTAAAATGTGCAAATGACTCTTATAGGGATATGCTCAATGAATACTTAACAGATCCCTAAAGCTACTGGCACAACTTCACAGAAGTTACGTCAGAGTTTTATACCTATGCAGCACTGCTGCAAATGGATAATGTTTAAATAATTCATTTCCTTCTACATGCAATGCATGGACAAGCATAGGTGCCCTCCTAGCTACCTGAGCCTTGGTTGCAGTGTGAAAAAGCAGCTGAGATTTTCTGGAAGCACACAAAGGTGGAAAAGTAACGTAATGAAGTAAGTTGTGTAACTTTTGACATGAAAAATGAGCATTGAAAACAAGAGGCAGCTCATCCATTTAAATTAAAAAAAAAAAAAAAATTAAAAAAAAGGAATTGTCCCAGCTGCAACGAAGCAGATTCACAACCAGGAGATACTGAGTGCCCCAGCTGAGTTCAGTATTGCCACACACTTGGTGCAATCAGAGAGCAAAGTCTCGGAGAGGCCAGCCAGGAGCTGCAGATGAGACAATCACGTTGGGCGACCCTGGCAGAATGTAGAACTGGAACTGAGCAACCGACTAGAGCAAAACCAGAAGGGTTTGTTTTTTTTTTTTTTTTATTTCCAAATCGATAGAGAGAGCAATACAAAGTGAAGTTGCAGATGGGAAAGTGATAGATGCTTTCACATCTACATAATTCACCGCTAATGTATGATTCATGTAAGCGCTTTCTTGTGGATAAATCCAACGCTGCACTGAGAAGCAGCAATGCATCTGTACGTTACTAATAGGGTATCTGGCACCGAACGGGGAAATCTTATACTTAATTTTACATCTTGTCCTGATGTGACATACGGAATAAAACTCTGATTTGGCAGCATCCTATTTCTGATTGTGATTTGGCTAGTCCAGACCAAATTACAGCATGTAGGGTACAAACGGTGTCTTAAGTATGTTTTTACACTTAAATAGCTGTGTATACTATGTTTTATGAATCTAAAGAGACACATATGTAGGGTGTAATCCCCATTATTTTATCTTTGGCTTTCTCTCCTACGATGTATTTTGTCCCCTTTTATATTTTTTTTTAACCAACATAATTCAAAAGAACTTAACAGTGGAAGTCCTCTGCCTACCCAAGTTATAGTCTTCTTTATTTTAAAAACTTAAATAGAGCTTTATTAGGGGAAAAAAAAACTTTTAAAAATGAAGCTGTGAAACCTGTTTCAGCAGGAAGCATTATGGAAATGTAGTACTTCAGTGAAAGTTCAGTTGAGGTTTGTGATGCTAGAAGAAGTTATGTTATATAGTATATAAATATACAATTTAAATTAATTTCATCTAATCTTCTGGATAAAATACCCATCTTCAAAAGCATGGTTATTTTATAGCAATACATCTTAAGGGAGCTGGGTAGGGTTGAAATTATGTAAGAATTTTTCTGTTCCTTTTTGATGGATTTTAAACCGGATTGTGAAAACCAGCTACAACTAAAAATTGCAACCATATGAATTCCTAGGTAATAATGAAGGTCAGCAGGATTTAGCCCTTCTTATTCTATTATTTTACCTACCGTTATCTGCCTTTACATGTACCATTGCTGGGGCACTTGAGTTCTCCACAAAGCAAATTCAATTCAGTGGAACTATAATACAAAGTAAGAGTGGCACCATAGAAAAAATGAGTCAGGCAAAATGGATATGAAATCCCTGGGTAATAAAAGAAGTTCACTGTGTAGAAATTGAGGGGGTTGTTGCAGAGCTATTTCTGTTAGCAATCTTTCTAATAAATTTGGAAAACCAAAGGAATACACAGAATAATTGATTCAGTTTTGGGCTTCAACTTCTCATTTCCAGAAGACAAGAGCTGGGAGACTGATACGGCCTTTTCTACACCCAAGGAAAACTACCACAGTCTTTTTACATACTCAGTAGCATCTTTTTGCTGCATGATCAATACTTCACAGCACTTTGCCTCTTCAAAGTGCAACATAAGTGCTACAAATTCAATATAATGTTAGACTAAAGTTTAATAGGCTAAGGATTATATTCATTTAAGAGAATGCTATCAAGTCACAAATTACATTAGACTAAGTACTCTTATTTGTGTTATTGATTAGAACTAGCTACGTTTTCTCTAAGACTCAGTGCTATTTTAACACAAGACTAACACCAATCCTAAACCTCTTTATTTCTTTTACTCTTTCCCTGACTGAGCTGGCACAGGGTTTGTACACTTCATACCGATACTGCAATATAAACAAAGTCCCCACACCTTTAAAGACGCAAAGGCTCATGCCTTAATAATCTGCACCGAACTTAGTTCTTTGTTTTGAATATATATTAACAGATTGTCTGTCACAACATCCTTTTTTGGGGGGGTCTTTTTCTGTCTTTTAATTATGGATGTATGTCTCTACACTAGAGGATTTTCCTATTTGCTCCCCTTGCGCCCACAATAAATACAGTAAGGATTAGTGGTAAATATTACTGGGCTTGAAAAGACATCTTATGGATAGGTTTCCTGAGATGGTGCCTTATTTGTCAGGGAGAAAAGGCAGCAATGGCACATTCCCCCTTAGGACAAGACATAAAGGCTGCCTGGACGGTGGCCAAACAGCCTTGGTGCGCAGGCGGCAGGTATATATTCTCAGTGCATCAGGCTGCCCGGGCTCAAGAGCAGTCTAAGCAAAAGGCAGACTTTATTTCTGGGCCCTCCAACAAAGCTATCAAGCAAAACAGTAATCCAGAGCCAGAGAGCATTGAGAAAACCATGTTTTTGATAAAATGTGGCTTCTCCAGGGCGAAGATGAATGTGGGTGACAGAGGCTCTGGAAAGAAAACGTTTTTTAACAAATCCCAGAACACGCTGGGCTGTCTTAAGGATGGAAACTGGATCTGTTCCTTTCCTGTCTCTGAAGAGAGGCATCCCAGTAATTAGATGAGACAAAAATGTGTGTAGGTTGTTTGGTAAACAAAATATTTTCTAAGCAGCACTTTACTCAATTTGCTAATAATTTTCAACTTGCTTTGAGAAGGCTCTTTTCTCCTCTCTATCATGACTGTCATGACAATGAGAGGTTGACCCAGGAGCCAGAGAACGCTCTGATTTCAGACAAAGGAGAGAAATGCTATGAAATTCCACACCCATGAAAGAGACTAAGGCCTAATGCTTTAAAGCCTGCACTCATTTGCTCTTCCAAATTCCATGCCACTGCTTTACTGTATTTTATAAAATCATTGCACACTATATGAAATTAAAATAACATCTGGGAATTGGCTCAGAATTCCAAGTTTCCATATAATCCCCAGCCATATCTTTCCTATTCATACATGTACCTTGAATATCTTCTGAATTATTTATAATATCTACTTTCTAGATGACAAAAAAAAAGCTATCTATGTGAATCTTCAGGAATTTCTTGGCCTACTGTACTTTTTATTCCGACACGCAAGACGGGAATTTTATGCCCTTTTTTTTTTTCCAGCAATCTGTAGAAGATCATCATTACCATTTTGTCCTTGTATTTAAATCCCCATCCAAAAGATTTTCTCTGATGATCTTTTTAATAGTATTGAAAGCAGCATCCCTATAGCTGTGTGTTTCTACTCCGGCAGATAACGCTGAAGAGCCTTACATGCATTTTGCAGCTGTGTACCAGCACTGTAATGCTTCCAGCAGATCCTTCCACGCTTGGAACACACACACACACATAGAGAGAGAGTCTGATTAATATTCTCGATCCTTTATAATGATGGGTTTTGGACAAACAGAGAAGTGGATGTCTACAACCCTTTCAGCTTCCCAAAGAGACACGTAAACGAAGCCTGTAGTACAAGTTCTTATTTCTCATTGGATAAATCCAGAAAGAAGCAACAGGGAAAGGAATAGATTTGGACACATCACTTTATTATACTGGAATTCCTTACAAGAGGAACTATGATACCACAATCTTCTTCAAATTGTCTTCTGGAGCATGTGAAATGGCAATGAGCGGTGACTGATATTACACTTGCATTATTTACAACTTTTTAAAAGGCAGATTTAAATTATTCTTTTAGTTACTATGGTAATCTAGGAGACCTCTGCAGCCTCCAGCTTTTCTGAGTAAGGAATGAACTGTTGCTTCAAAGCACTTTCAATATTGCTACAGAAGATTATTTATGAAGCTTTTTTTTTTTTTTTTAAATCTTTCCCTTTTATATTCATTTGGCTGGTAACACATTTGATTGCTGTCATCTGGAGTGGTGACTTCAATAAAATAATTCTGGCACCAGATCTGTAGACAGCATGGGTTAAAGATGCTCAGACTTTTATCCTCATGTGTAATTACGTAAACCTAGATTTGCCCCATATCAGATCATAAAGGTACACTGGATTAATAAAATATGAGGTAAACATTTATCATTTATTTTGTCATAATGTTGCATAGAGTTTTTAATATTTTTTTTATGTCTTCATTGGAGGATTTACATTGGAGGTAAGATTTAAGTTACCCTTACAGATACTCTTTTTCTGTTGAAGCTTATGAGAAATGTTTACAACTACTACCTGTGAACTTCACTGAGTAGTACTAAGCACTGATAAAATGCTTTAAAATATTAGTCTATTACTCAATTTTCACGCAACCTGTATTCAAATAAATGGATTTTTAAAATAAATTCTGTAACTATGAAAGGTGATGGATTGGGAGAGCCCCAAGATCTTAACTCACAGAGAAGGTGTCTATGTTGTCTCACCATTCTGCCCCAAACCTCAAATGAAAGTGGCAGCTGGCATAAGAAGGCATTTCTGTCTCTATGCTCCTCCATCTGCTTCCTCTCCAGATATCTGAGTTATTTGTTAGGTCTGCTGTACACGTGGTGGAGAGCTTTGTGATAGACCCACCAGTCTTCAGGGAAACCAGCCTGACACCACCTCGACTGTTTTAGGGAATGGTCATCCTGATGATAACAGCTTTCACTAATTACTGACCTGGATTTTATTTGAATCACAGATCAAAGGATTAGCTTTAAACTTGATTCATGGTTGATTTTTTCTTGTTTGAATGTCAGTGGATATAATACGTATTCCTCTCGTCCTTGGTACAACTCTCAGTTTTGATTATATACTATAATTTCAATTAAAATACATATTTTAAAATTTTCTTCTGCTGCATTTTTCCCAAGTTTGTAAAGTTAGAGGCACTTAAACATTCAAGACATTCAGGCAGGCTTTGCATTCAAATCACTTTCATTATCCAACCTCCCGTATACACCACATGGAAATTTTCACAAAAATGTAGCATAACTTACATGTTTGTGTAAACAATCATGTTGCAGTGCTAGCTACCATCTCAGGAGTTCTGATAGCTTAACTTGTTTCTCTGGCATTTAAATTCATTATCTATGCAGCATCACAGCGTAAGTAAATTTCATATTGATAAAACTCATGCTTCTTTCCAGAGGAAGCCATTGAAATAAAACATTTGGATTTTTCCACCTCATTATAGCCCATTCTTCAATTTCAAGCTACTTTTACATGCTTTTTCAAGAAAAGGCATATGGAAGGACACTGGGTTTAAGTTACATGAATTGCACACATCTTGTTGATCTGGAGGAAATGTAGAACAAGTGACCAAATGTAATTAGAAAATTAATTAGGCTGTGTCTATGTTGACATTTTGGCTTGGACCCTTAGAGCAGTTTTGAATCAAATCCCCCAGTTGTTCACACTTATTGCACATTGTTGTGTAAAAGGAATGGGTTTTGTATATACATGCTAGATTTCCTTTAGAGAAACGAAATCTCGAGCCCCACACCAGGTGCTCCCCAAACGTGCTTCATCCCCATGCAAGGGGGTCCAAACCACAATGCCCAAACCAAACGTCAGACAGTTTCTAACTGCACGTGTGCCAGAGGCATTTGGTCCAGAGCACCACATTAGACCCACTCCGAGCCAAAACTTCAGACCACGTTTATCGAATGGCTCGGCATTTAACAGTAGATCTATTGATCCGCTCCTAATGCATCGCATTGCTGGCTGACACAGGCAGAGCCTGCGTCTCCACCGGTGGGCCTGGTGCAGCTAGAAGGAGGGACGTGTCTCTGTGATTTTTGCAAACCCTTGTGCCAACCCATGCGCTGTGACGGCCGTTGCTGTGGTTGACTGGATCACAGCTACTAAACCTTGCCATGAGACATGCTGACCATCACTACACGGCTGCCGTGCGGCTCGGCCTGCAGGCCAGTTCATGCCTGCCCACCAAAGACTGCGTGCCCATCCTCAGGGCACCGCTCCACGTCTGCTGGACGTGATTCTGCACGGAGCTTCCTTAAGAGCAGGAAGATCACCCAAAGACGCCGCTCCCAGGCCTGGGGCCTGTTCTGGTGCCCCTCGGAGGAATGTTCTAATGATGGCATGCAGAATTATACAACGCTATCAGATTTCAGCCAAATCAGACCATAGGTCACGTACAACACAGAGATGTCTGGAAAACAGATGCTCCTCATAGCTTGGGTTATCTAAATGCATCTGGTTGATTGCCTTTTTCACATTAATAAATAGAAATCACAGGAAGACTTCAGATAAGAGATTAAAATAATCATGACTGCAGTGGGGCCAAGAAGTCCAAAGATGTTTTGCAAACACACTTAAAAATGCAACAACTGTGAAACTACAGTGAATACTTGACACAAAGAGTCACCTCTGTCAATATGCCTTATGTTCCCCTTATTGTTGTGGATGAGATATTCAGAATAAAATTCTAAGGCTTATTTTTAAGCCTATTTGTGGATTACTTCCAGCAAGTAGGTTTTACAAAACAATCCTAACAAAAAGCACACAGTGTAGCTCTTTGTAGAAATAAACTTCCTATTCCTCTTTTTTACAGATACTTTACAGTCCACCCATCTAATCACATAAAAGGAAAAAGCACTTTCATTACTGAGAACTGGCTTTCATATGAAATAGCATAGATAGGTCAGCAAATTAATCCTTCCTTATTAAAAAAAAATCTGTTTCCATTTCACTCTTTTCTCTTTATCAACCAAAGTAAAGATGAGCAAACTTCAAACATCTGTTCAGTACTTCAGCTAAAAATCCACCAGTGTATTTGAAAAACCCAAACTTTAAACAGGCCAGAAGACAGTTTCTTTCTGCTGGTGCAGCTTTGAAGGACACTTACCAGAAAACCTTTTAGTAACCAGAATAGACAGTTCAAGCATATGTTTAAGTGCTAAATTCTAGTGCTCAACATTAAATGCTCGTCCAGCCATACAGTCACCATGCAAAAGAGCTTCACTTTCTCTTTTTCTGTCTTCCAGTTAGTTCAGCTGCTTGCCTGTACTCATCTCTCCCTTTCTTATCAGAAACAGAGACCTCGTAAGACTAATATCTGTAATAGCTTGTTCAAAAAATAGCGTTATTCCTGCAGGGTACAGAGGGCTGGATGGCCAGGCAGCAAAATTTGCTACCGTGAGATTTATTCCTACAAAGCAAATGAGGGAGAAGTCAAGGAATTACTAGTCTCCCTTAGAAGATGAATTCTGAACACAACCTTGAAATGCTTTCTAGCATTTCACAGAATTTCATTTTCATAAAATTGATCTTACTGCTTAAAACATCAAGCAAACGAAAGAAAAGGAAGCAAAAGCTTAAGTTAGTAACTCCTGACTGTCCTAGACCAAGACAAGTCATCTTCATTGCTCAAGAGAGACTCATGGAAGCTGTTGTCACTAGCCAGAGATTCAAAGTCATTCTGTGGCTCAGGGCATTTTAAGGAGATGTGCAGAAGCAGAAGGTAGTTTGCTCTGGTGCAGCTCAGTAGTGAAAAAAGAGTTAGTTGTGGGTAAAAAAGGGCCTCTTGCCCTCAGCAGTTCTTCAAACACACTCACTGCACAAATGTAAGCACTTTCTTGCCGCTTTTGAGAATGAGTCTTAAATCAGCCAAGACAGTTGTGTTGGAGTCAAGCAAAAATTAATACCGCCAAGTCCTAAACTGACCTCAAGGACTGGACTCCTGTGTGCATCCCTGCCCACCCGTGGTTAAGAGAGAGGAGCTGAAATTCCAACAGTGGCAAATTGTATTCAGATAATCCAGGGAATGGAGAGCTTGTTTTACAAGAGGAAACTAAAAGGCTTTGGATTGCTTAGTCTAGCAAAAGGGTGACTGTGGGGGAATATGATTCATGTCATGTGCTTGGCCTTCTTCCAAGCTGTGGGAATTCTGACTAGCAGGCCAGTACACATGTGCTGGCTGGCTAACGGGCAAGCCAAACAGATCAAAGTCGTGCTGGAGCCTCTCCAACAGTGGCCTGCTCATGTGGTTGCCTACCTAGCAAAACTTTTAGGTTCTTAAAACTCAAGAAATCTTAACATCTGAACTTTCAATCCCTCTGACAAATTCAGCTGAACCTGAGCCGTGGCTTCAAAAGATACTGAGTGTAGAGCAGACTGAAATGGACCAACTGACAGGCGGAGAGACAGAATCAATAGTTTCTTAGGAAAGCAGCTGGGGACACTTTATTAAAAATGTATAGTGACAGTAAACATACCTTAAACAAGGAAACAATGATGAGACAGAGAGCTAAGGGAAGAGCAAGAGATATTTGCATCCGTTGAATAAGCCCAGAGAGAAAACAGCTCTTTTGCAGCTTTGATCAACAGGAGTAGTGTATTACATTTTGAGCTTCCCCATTAAACAAATACAGGCTGCAAGCAGGAACAACTACATAAAAGATACAATAAACAGCATACTATATTATTATTTCAGATTACAACAAGCATAGCTTAAGGAATTGCACCGAGGGACAAAAAATCAGCAATGTGGTTACTGAATCTGGTTGCAACCCAGCCTGCCTAATATAGGTGCTACATAGAATCATAGAATCGTTTGGGTTGGAAGGGACCTTAGAGATCATCTAGTTCCAACACTTGTTTTAACAGGACTGGTTCACCAAGGTACCTGTACAAAGAAAGAAATGGGTGTCTCTGAAGACCTCTAACCCTTCACTTCTTGAAGAACTTACGCCCTTACTTTGGGAACAATGATTCAACAGGCATCTAAAACTGAGGTACAAGTCAAATAACCAAGATGCATGGATTGGACGTGATGCTTACAGTGAAGTATGTTCTCAAATCCTGCGTTTTGAATCAATACCTTACTGCCTGCAAGAAAGCACTTACTTTCATTATTTTTGCGTGTGTACTGTGAGCAACTCTGTTTCCTGGTCCCCAGCATTGTAAAGCACAGATCCCTCCCACGTACATTCAACATTTCAACATCCCACTGAAATGTTTCAATCTAGTTAAGGAGTTAGCTTGGAAGAGTGATGGAACAATGAAATAGATTTAACTTTCAGCTGCTGTCATTCGTGAGTTTCCATAAGAAAATGTTGTTTTTTACTCCCTTACGTGTTAAGAGGGAATCCAATTCTTTTTCATTCACATTTATTTACAGGAAGCAAGTGAAAAGTTAAAAGACTGTCTAGACCACCAAACTAGCAAGACTTGTAGTCAAGAATTAAATTCTATTTGAAATACTAAAACATTGTTGTCTTGTACTTATGGCTTATAATCAGCAAGACCCACTGATGACACTTTTTGCTAGTGGCCAGGGCTTAATTAGCACTAGGTATCAATTGCAACAGGTTGTCAGTAAGATACAGATTTTATCAGGGGGATGAAGGCAGTGAGAAATGGTTAAAGAAGATTTTGTAAGGAATGGAAGGGAGCTCTGTAGCACCTGAGACAGGGGGACTGCCAGGAAGGTTGTCTTCTACATCATTTGTGTGGAGTGGCATGGCTTCTGAGACAAACACCCGCAGCAGAGACGAACAGGGAAAAAAAAAAGAGCATATTGCTTGTGGTCAACTACAAGGAGGAGAGCTGCACCCCATGAGTCAGCAGGGTGATGTACGCAGCCCTCCAGGTGGCTAGGAGACACCTTCCTCCAAATTGCTGAAGATGGCAGCTTCTCTGCCTTCCCACTGCCAGAGGCAGTGCATACGAAAAAAAAAAAAAGACTGAAATCCAGATGTTGGGTGCTCTCTAGTGGCCCCTGGCTTATGGATTCCTAGCAGAAAACACGACAATGTAAGGGTGAACATATTATGTTCATCTGACAAACACGCCCCCATGAAAAAAACCACATGGAGACTCAGAATTGCAGCTTGACAGAGTTTTTATAGAGGTGAGGACTTTTCGATAAATTCCTAATGCCTAACAAGAAAACAGAGAAAGAAAAGAAACAAAAAAAAAAAGGGGGGAAAAGAAACCCCAGCCTTTTCTCTTCTCTCTTTTTTTCAGCCCATTGGTATATAGATGTGCCTGGCTTTTTATTCA
Organism: Limnodromus scolopaceus; assembly: GCA_028565335.1. Classification (NCBI taxonomy): domain Eukaryota; kingdom Metazoa; phylum Chordata; class Aves; order Charadriiformes; family Scolopacidae; genus Limnodromus; species Limnodromus scolopaceus. The sequence goes on from JAOXNO010000001.1 coordinate 155,547,827, forward strand.
GGGCTGTTTTGCAGTCTAGTTCTCCACAGGAAGCCCATCTAATCTAATAACTGCCTCAGACTGACTCCTGGCCAGCAACTGGATCTGAGCAGGGAGACCAGCCCATTGCTGTAAAGCCCCACTGAACTGGACCACCTTTCAAGATCAGGTCTACCTAGCACCATAGTTATGGAAGGGTTTTTCAAGTGAACATGATGTACTTCAAGGAATATGATTTATTTAATACTTACAGTATCCTAGCATTCGTGTGAGACATTAGAGAGTGTGCAGCAAAGCACAGTCTTGGCAGATGGACTGGATGATCCCATATAATGAAAACCTTTCATTTCTAACATCTGTAACACTGTCTCCATTTCAGGCATCTGTGACAACGATCTTTACTTGCCGTATTTTGGAGTAGTCGTCCAAGCGGTATCCTTTCCAAGTATTAGCAGACAGAATAATAATAGCTCATCATTCTAGATGGCAGCAGGCATAAACAGTAGGAGACATTAATTATCACCCTTTTGGTTTACAGCAGCAGAAACCACCATTAAAAGAAAATGAAAAAACCCTAAGTACAACATAACTCTTCACTATCAAAGCTTCATTTCCTACCAAATGGTGACCTAAAAAGGGAAATAAAGTTGAAATTGTGCCAAATTTGTTTAGTTTTTTCAAACAAAGTACAGGGGCAATCTCGTAAAATATTTTTGATCTGCCTATTTGTTACATTTGAAATTCTAATGTGTAATATGTGGAGAACAAAAGGGACTGTGATCTGAGATGTACCAGTAGAAAGTGAGCACAGGAAGAAGGAAAGGATTTACTCCTATTAAGTGTTTGGCTACTGATAAGTAGTGACAAGCCCAGAGTAAACTGGGACAAAAGGATAGATGGCACAAAGCATAAAATACCACTTCCACCTCTGTTAAAACATCAGAAAAGACAGTAGCCATGTTATCTTTTGCTTTAGACTAGTATTTGCATTAATTGTATTTTCATATTTTCATTGTTACATTAATAAATCTGCTTCAAATATTTTGGGCATTACTGCAGGGAAGGGGTTTCATAAGTGTAGTGATTTTTGGTATCAAATCAATTCATAGCAGTTGAAGCAGTGTTACAATCATTAAAAGCGTAAGTTTCTCTATCTGTATCATGCTTCCCAACTTTATTGCTAGTTCTGTGATTAGGCAATTTTTGTCAAGGTTTTAGAAAAGGTAATAAGAAGATCATGTTAGCTCTGAAGTCTCCCTCAGAAAGATATGGATTAGGGAATCTTCTCTCAAAAGGAGATGTGATTAAAGCTGAGGTTAAGAATATACTAGAAACACTAAAAAAATATTGGGATAGAATTGAACTTAAATCATATAATGCGACTTTACTCTGGAGATTTTGCAGTGCCAAGTCTGCGTCTTGAAATAATCCTGCAATAATTCTGTTTTAGCAGTTTCATCTATTTTAGATTTTCTGTTTGTAATCCTGAGGTTGACTAGAGGTGTTTGATATAAAGGCTGCATAGAAGCCATTCAGGACAGAGCATGCATTAGAAGCAAAATCTGTTATTCCACAGAAGATCTGACACTGATCCAATTGACCCGTCACAGTACAAACAAATTGCTGCTATACCACATCAGCTTTTCCAAAACCAACCTGTGTGATTTATTGGACTGTGTGTTTGTGATCTCCTCCTTGTGGTTTTCAAGGCTAATGATTCTTCATAGGCCTATAGTCGGAAGTTTCTAATAGCTTCTGCTATGTATCTGATGTTCGATACACACCAAACCCATTCACTTGGATTTTTAATGCAGCCCCCCGGATCCGCTTTTCAACAATATCTAATACCAAAGTTTGGATGAAAGTTCTTGAAATTCCCTTCTGACGGGAAGGAGAATTCTGGGGTACGGAGAGGCATACACAGCAAACTCCTCTGCTGCAGGGGCTTCAGCTGAGATGTTCAGCTCAGGTATCACCAGTCTGCTCATTGACAACAGGTGCTTCTGTACAAAGCTTGTTCTAACAAAAAACATAATTTCTTAAACCATTCTTAAAAAAGACTTTAAGTTAAAGAGTGCTTAACAGGTCCCCAACCTCCTCCACTCTCTGCAGCTCATTCCCGCCGCTGCATTACTGCTGCCCTTTTGTGGAGCTGCTGCCCCAGCCACATGCCCAGTCAGGCAGGAGATCGGGTCAAGGCCCTGCGTATGAGCTTTCAGCCTGGTCTCTTCTCCAGCCTAGCTCGTGGCGTAACCACCCAAACATGTATGACTCTCTAAAGCAGGGAATGAGCAGCTGGGGACTAGTGAAAGCTTATTCTGGCTTAAAGGCCTCCTCAAATTACAGACTTGGCTATGAGCCACACGCAGTGGTGGCTACCCAGGCTGGTCAAGTCCTGAAAAGACCCTAGGAACATCAGAGAGACTTACCCTAGTGAGGTAAACAAATAGCACAATGGCAGGCTAAGCTCAATGTCACTAGATAGCGCACGTGTGAAGATAAATTTGGGATTATTTAGGATTTGTATGCAGGAAGGACACCTGCTTAGCCACTAGGGACAGCTCAGGTGAAAGTCTTTTTTGGGTACGCAACCACATTCAGAAACAAAAACCACCATTACATTCCCTGAGAACATCACTGAGAAAAACACCAAAAAATACTATGTACCCATTACATTAAAAGAAAACAGAAGTGATTGCACCACCTACCAACAGAACATGGTAGAAAACGGCGATTGTGGGTAGTGAGAGGAAGGCAACAGGAATGATTAGGAGTACAGAAAAACCATGCACAAATAGATTGAAATGATTGGGATTGTTCGTTTCCCAAAGCAGGCGTTTAAAAGAGAACATGATAATAGTATTTAAAGTAAGGAATGATACAGGCAAGGTAGATAAAAAGCTTTGTTGAGACAGTTTTTTTCCCTGTCTCAACACAAGACTATGAAGACATTCAGTGAAATTGTAAGGCAGCAAATTAAAAACTGATAAAAAATAACACTTTTTTTAGCACAATATGTAATTAGAGGACACGGTGCTGATGCAGGCGGTGGGGTGTATGGGGTAATTTGAGGTTTCTTACCCTTCAGTGAAAGAATAAGCTACTTAGCAGGCAGGGTAAAGTGAAAAATGCGTGAAGCTAGGCAGTTACTATAGAGCAACACTAATTGCCATCAGCTATCCTAACTTGCTGTCTATCTCGACTTGCAACCATCCACCTCTTGTCTTGCTGAGGGGTTCGCAATTCATCGAACAGCAAGAGTCCCATCTTCTGTGTAGCATGAGAGGTGTCTGTTCAAAGGAAGTCAAATACATTCACTTTACAGGATTAAATGTATGCAAGCACAGAATCACATAGAAAGGGATTTCCCAAAAAAGAATGGTCTACAAAGGGACTTTCACCTCATGCAGAAGAGATACATCACCATACAACATGCCTGTTCTGTGTCAGAGATAAATAGTCATGTCTAAAGATTTAGGGCAATTTGATGCACCTGACCCTTGGTACGGAGCTGAGGCGACAGCTCCTGTTTTCCCACCGTTGGGCAAGCGGTGAAGACCAATACATGAAGCCATGAAAATAAATCACTTTGGAAACAAGATCTAAGGCAGTTATTTGTCAGAATTAAATAAAAAATCTGCACATAAAACACATCATGGTGGAAAAAAAAAAGGCAACATTTCAGAGCAGACTGTTGACAAGTGACATTATTCTGTCACCCGCTAAAGACAAACGACCTGCCGAACACACAGCTATGCTGGATGCAGCTATATTTCACTGGTGGGGGTTTTTGGCTCCCAGAGACTCTCACCATCAAAACATGTGTCCATGAGACTGTGACTTGATGTCCCCACACCAGGCTTTCCCCTAAGGAGGGTTCTGCCACACACGGGAACAGGCCAGTCCCCAGCCCCTGTCATGGCGGGGCTGGTGGCCCTCTAGGCCACCCGGCACCATGAGAGGGAGGCTGCAAAGGCAGGAAGAAGCCACCTCCTTTAAAAACACTGCTCCTGCACTTCCCTTGCATGGGGATGATGGTGGTCAGGAGGAAGGATGGAGGGTAGGGGCATTCCAGCTGCTGAGGACCAGCGTGCTCTCTCCGGGCAGCCGATGGCACTATGGCAGGCAGTGTGGTGGCAGCATGTCCCCCTGCTTCCTTTCTGCTTCTGCCATGCTGCCATCCCATGCAAAGTTGTGGGCCCCAGCAGAAAGACCTGTGTGTGACATGGCTCCTCACCTGGGAGGGCCTCCACAGCTCCAGGGTGTCAGAAGAAGGGTAATGCCTTGGCTGCTCTTGGGGCCATGCCATGCTGGTTTCCTTAGTGAGGAGCCTGGCCTTGGTGCCATGACACCATGGCCTTTGAGGCTCGGGTTCAACAGAAGGTGTTGGGGAAAATGGCGGTGTGCTGCGTGGTTTTCAAGTGCAAAGGTGTACTGGGTCCAACAAACCTAAATAAAATCCTAATGCTGCATTTACAGTACAGCTGGAGAAGAGAAAACCACATGATACAGTTAGGGTGCAACATAAAAACAATAGGTGGTTTTATTTCAATTTCTTGGAGGTAACAACACCTTTGAAATAAAAAACTGAGAAGTTGCTATAATTTTAGTCACAAATTTACTCCTATTTTTAAGCACTAACAACTGTATTGGTTTCTCCCACTTTTAAACCCTTCTCTGTCCTCTCAGCTCTGCCCGGTTGTTCTTTAAAACTGTTTTCCTCTTTGGTGAGCTGCCCTACCAGGGCAGCCCTTCTGCTCCCCCTCTGTCCCCTCTGCTGATCCGTCCTGCAGCCACAGAGGTCACTCTTGCTCCTGCCTCCTCCAAAAGCAAACTATGACAGCAGCTCCTTTGCTTGGCTTTGGAATTACCTGCTGCTATCTCTTTAAGCAGCATAGCCTTACGTATGCTGTTGTCTTCTCTCTCCTTTAACCCTATTTTTCATCTTCAATAACGTTTGGTTTTTATTCTGTTATGTTATTCTGTGTTTGGTCATTGGGCTTAGGAAGGAGTAGAATTACTCAGTCTAGTTATGGCCAGATTTTTGCCTTCCTGCAATATAATTTTGAATATATATTTTCTAACTTCTCTCTTCCATCCCATTTGTGATGGATGCAGCAGGTCTGTGTTAATTTATATATATATATATATATATATATATATATATATATGGTATGCAAGGTAGACCCACAGTCTTGTAAGTTCTTGTAAGTAAGGTCTAAGCATCTTTCTTTTTAACAGGGCTTCAATAGGGCTGAAAACACCTGAGGATCTGGATTTGGTTATTAGCATGCTCACAGCCAGATTATATTATTTCAGATTGGTAGCAGTTGGTTGACACTCTGTGAGAACAAAAGCAGAAGACAAGACAATCATTTACCAAAGTCCTGGCAATTTAATACGGAGCACAGCAACTGTCCATAGAAGGTTAGGACCTATTTGTTGAAGAGCTCACCAAATCATTTTTGACTAGCAAGGTCAAAAACTCTAGGAAATGAACCAGAAAACAATCTAAATTGACAAGGACATTTTTCTACAGAGATCTGGGGAGCTGTTTGTGCAGAGCAAGCATCTGCCTGGAAGGCTGCAGAAGACTGTAGAAGACTGTGTTCTGAGGGTTTTATGATGGCAGAGCTTTGCCAAACTAGGTACCTGAATAGTCCTTATAGCGTTTGGGGAATGGCAAATCCTTCTAAATTATCATTTCCCTTGACTGTTAAAATTTTATTTAATCTCTGAGTGATGTTTTGATAAACCAATCTTGTGTTCACAGACTACTAAGGGGAAGAGTTATACCCAGACTGCCAGTATGTTTGGTACACAAGGTCATAGAATCATGGAATTATAGTATCATAGTTAGGGTTGGAAGGGACCTTTAAAGTTCATCTAGTCCAACCCCCCTGTGATGAGTAGGGACATCTTCAACTTGATCAGGTTGCTCAGAGCCCCATTCTACCTAACCTTGAATGTTTCCAGGAATGGGGCATCTACCACCACTCTGGGCAACCTGTTCCAGTGTTTCACCACCAAAGGTGACAGGAAAACTGCAGAATTGGCACCCTGAAGTTGTCAGACCTCACACAAAGTGACATACCCAGACAGGAGAAGAGACAGCTCGGTTGGTACTAATAGCGCCTGTGCCAAGAACTGTTGTCTCAAGTTTGTGGAAATGTTGGCAGTAGCACTGAACATACCTCTATATTTACTGAGTGAAGAGACAAGAGGGAGAGCAAACCAGTGGTAAATCTAAATGACTTATTTGTAAATGTCAAGGTCATCACATTCATATTGTAACAGCTTTTGTTAAGTAATATTAGCTATATAAAAGTCCTCAAAATTTATGTTATTCTGGGCATGTTTTTCTTTGAGGAAAGCTGAAGACCATTTTGACTCCTAACCTCAATGTATGTCCAGTCACTGTTTTGAAGGACAGCTACAATAAGCCAGTGAAGTCAAGCAGAAAATATTGGGCATAAGTGAGAAAGATAAAAAAAAAAGTGTTCTCCACATAGCTAAAATAGACCAACACTGTTCGCTAGTTGAAAAAAAAGCTGCCTTTTATGTCTGCAGAAGCACAAGTTTTAGTGTTTACCAAGAGAACCAAAGCAGAGACAAATGTTAAACTGCTGAACTTTTTAATGTCAACACAACTTACATTCAATAATCAAGTATGAGACTGACCTAATGAGACAGGCAATAAACATATTTCAGGTTCAGTGGTTCTCAATAACAGCACTGGAAGAATGCAGCCAAGACTGGAAACAACAAAGTATTTTTAGAAGCACTAATATTAGGGCAATCATCAGAAATAAGAATGCTTTTTTCGGGTAATAAGTATCTTAGCCAACAGTGTAATTCCCAACATTTTGAGACAAGACTGTGCACCAGAACTTAGGACCAAAAGGTTATATAGGAGCATGCCTCTACATAGCAAGAAGCAATGATTAACTGCTTTCCTGCTTGAGGAAGGGTAAAAAGGATGTCTACTGTGAGATTTTCTGTACTGTAATTAAGAACCAGCTGTCTGCTCCTTTGGACAGGGGAAAAAGAAAGAGGGAGTCCAAGAAGCAGGCTAGAAAACTTAAAACAGTACATATGAAGAAAAAGACCAGCACTGGCAGTTAATGGGGGATGAGGAAGGAGACTTTGCTAGGCCCATGGCCAGCCAGTGTCCAGAGGAAGTAGCAAATTCTTCTCTTTAGTCCCAAGCAGGTTTGCAAGAAACAAGTCCAAGGGAAACAAGTCCATGCCATCGGCAACCCAGTTGTTCATCATACAAGTCTCAACTTACAATTAAGCTAAAGGATGTAGCTGCGGCTGGTGCCATAACATGGTTCCATGCATGTCATTGAGACTCCAAACTTCAGACCACTTTTTGTGGAAAGAAAATGCTGGCTATGGGTTAAATAAAATCCAAATAAGGAAGAAAGTGAACCCAGAAAAATACTGTCACCCTAAGCCTCACAAAGAAATCCCGTGGAACGGAAGACTGCTTCTGTGTGGCATTTTCTTCTAAACTTTAAGTGAATGTATAGGGGTTTTGATCTAACTGAAGGCTTCGTAAAAAATCAACAATGCAATAATCAATATTTTTGAGGAGACATTAAAATTGTCTTGATGTGTCTGGCATCCTTGGTTTATTGAACTTAAAATGAGGTTTAAACTAATCCATCAATATTTCGTGATCTGCCATTTACGGCTATTAAACCCTTACATGCATTCATCAGTAGAAACATTAGTGGTGACTAGTCCTGCTAAAAATTGGGTATTGCAATGGGACTACGTGTAACAGATAAATTCTCTTGACCCCAATGAATGTAAAATATTGCTGGGTTTTTAGTAACACCCAGTGGGATGCAGAAAAGCATTGCTGCTGGTATGCTAAACTGTTCGTGATCAATAAAAGCTATATGAGAACACGAGACTAGATAAATAAAACTGTCCATATAATTAATGTATTCTCTTCTCCCAGAGTATTGCATTGCTCTTCTGTAACTCTGAACTTCTGTGCTCCCACTGCACTGCTGTAGCCATTTCGCATTTTTATCATCTGCTATTTTGTTCTGCCCTCTCCCTTGTCATTGTTTTGTAGTGTGTCAGGGCCAGAGAAGGAGGGTAATAATGTTATGGTTTTGTCAAATGTCTACAACTAGGGGGAAAAAAACCCAAACTCACTAACTGAAACAAATATACTTACTTTTATGAGTGACCCATTGTGAGAGCAACAGGATGGGAAGGAGACCTTGAGCTACCAACAACTTGGTATTCTCTACATCTACTTATTCCGGCTGTGCAGCTCACGGATATCCAAAGTACCCTTGATACAAAATCCTAGGTCGCCAAAACCCCATACTATGCAAAATGACATTTGCCAACTAAAATATTCATGTGCTTTCCCTTTCCCCTAGCTTTTCCATTGACATGCCTTTGACGGTCATGTTTTCTCATCTATAGGCTAATGAGTGAGTTAGTGAGTGAGTTTACCCATAGTACTCAGCACATCTACTCCCACAGATGATGCCTTTTAATGACATTTTACTTTTGGGCTTTTGAACAACAGAATCTGGTGAAAATTCACAGACCAATCAGCCAATCAGACCAATGTCATTTCCAAAACAGCTGATTTCCAGTGCCAGTTTAACCAGATGGAAATGGCCATGCTTTAAGGGAGGTGAAATGGCCAAGTTCAATTAGATCATTGATACTCATGGATGTAATAGCCCCACCACATTCAACAGTTGTCTCAAAAATTTTGAAAAATCTCCTTGTCTGTAAGTTAACCTAATTCTCAGTGTAAGTTGTACTGTAATACTGATTTTCATCCTTTTGACCCACTGGGAAGCAGTGAGAGCTGATGACCCTGCATATATTGTGCAGTAGCTTTGTGGGAAGTCATATGTTGAAGGAAATCTTCTACAGGTTGCACGGATGAAGCTGGTTTTGTTTCTTTGTGCCCTAGACAACCAGGATGGGTTTTTGTCAGCATCTACCATGCAGAAGTAATGCCCATCTGCAGAAGGGGAGCACCAGCAGGGCACAGCGAAGGCAGGCTGCTCCCTGAGGCCAGGGTGATGGGAGCAGAGAGGGCTATATAGCCTGGGGACACTGGACAGGACCCGGCAGCCATGGACCATCCCATCACCTCAGCCAGGAGCAGGGCAGCCAGGGGGCACCAGGACAGCCCCAGCCCCAGGCATCAGGCACCTTCCTGGGGATCTGCCGATGCTGGCGTGGGACCTCACCTCTGGCTCAGCACGGGCCATGCAGCAGCTGGCTGGGGAAAAATCCCAACAGTGTTCGACAAGAGGTAGAGTACACAGGCTGGCAGTCCTAGAAGCAGCAGGCAGCACCAGGTTTTCCAAACTTCACTACTGAAAACTGTTACAATTTCAAAAATATCCTAGAATAAATATGTTACTTCATTCAAAGCAGCTACTTTGAAAAATCTCTTATGTATCTCTAAGTAAGTGCCTATCCTGCATTTAAAATTTACCAACCTCTGAAACAAAGGCCACTAAAGAGCTGAAAATACAGTTAATTTGCTGCTGAAAGTAGTTTGTCAATTCCTAGTACGAGGTCTTCAAAGGTTAAACAGCTATATTTAAAGTAATTTGAACAGATTCATGATTGCTGGGAGTGTTCTGGAAGCCCTGGGCATGGTGAGAACTAAAACATTGCCTTCTTAGTTTTACAGAGTGAAAGACATCTGAATTCAGTCATTCCTTATCTATGTGTTTATTTTTGTGATTATGGTATCACAGAAATGGATTTGGGGAGGGGGAGGAGGGCAGAGCTGGTATTTTGAAAAGATTTGTATCTCTGGCAAACTGAGAGCCAAGGTGGGGAAATAGGAAAGTTTCTGTCAGAGGCAGAAGTTTCTCTGTCAAAGTTTCAGACTGTTAGGACTCACTGAATGGATGACAAAAAAAGGTAACTCAAGAAGATGGAAAATATTTAATAATTGTACATTAGACAGTACATTACGTAATTCCTTTATCCAATGTCCCATGTAATGAAAAAAAACAAAGACCATTTGGGATTTGTTTCTGAACCACTGTGTTCACTGACCACAAATGGTGAGCCACTTTTCCTGCAGGAGCAAGAGACAGTTGTGGCATATGTAGCTGTGTATACAGTGTGTACACAAGTATGGAAACAATTCACATCTCCTTCTCCACAGGCACGTTCTCCCCTGTTTTTTCTGTTCTGCTGGATGTGCCATGTGGTACTTGTTGTACAAGATCTAAAGAGCAAAAGGTTTTGAACTAGACAGTGCCAGACCAGATATTCATTTGCTCTCATGTGGAGCAATAATATGTTTCTCCATCACTGACTATAGGGAATGGGTGAAGGAAGCTTGATTCTTCCCTCTGTTTGAAGACCCTTCCCTCTGTTGAAGAAGTTTGGTGTACTGGAAGAAAGCAGAAGTTTGTCCTATATCTCCTGCAAATTCTAGTTCCACGTCTAAGTCGTTTCCTGTATATATCGAACTCAGAAAAGTTCACAACATCTGGTTGAAAGCATGTAAATGAGGTGCCTCCATTGAGAGCTTAGTCACCCGTGGTCCCTGTGGGGAAAGTGGAGGGAGACAGCCCTCTAGAGGTGCCTGTTTTGCCCTTTGAGATAGGAATTCCTTTCAGAAGGTACCATTACAGAAAACGTTAAGAATCTGCGTTCTCATTTAAGTGTTCCAGTCAAGCAGCTAAAATGACAGGTCATGAATTTTTCCCGTAGATCTCAAATGGAAATTCCCTCCTTGGGATTTCTGTTATCCAAGTCTTGGAACTATTGCTCCAAGATGTCTTTAGTCACTGCCCAGGCTCCTTCTAGAATTTATTGCAGATGGAGGGCTTACACGCACCTTTCCCAGCATCCCGTCATCATCTGCAACTTCAGGGCTCCTAAAGTGAAGACAAAGAGGAAGCCTTCGTGCCCAGGTCAGGGGGATGTGTGAACAAAGGTGCTGTTAAGCAACCAACAAGGCTCATTATAGGGTTTTCCAGGACAAGGGAAGGGAACAGCAGTATTAAAATGTATATTGTTCTGAGATGCTTTTGTGTATTCCATATTCTCTGTGATCAGATCCTCAAAGGCTCTTAGCTGATATTGAAGTACCTGAACTTCTACCAAACCTAACATAGAGTTAGGTGGCTTCATTGCCTCTGTATATTGTGGTCTATGGACACTACGTTCAGGGGTGTGAAAAACTGATGATCTATTTATGAATGACCTTGTTTACAGGCATGTAAATAATGCAGATACATTTTATTTAAAAATGTGAATACATTTTAGTTCTGTTTCCTATATTAACAGCAAATGGCTGCTGTTTGGTATTCCTTGTGCAAGCAGTGGATCCCTCAGAACAAGCTAGATCCTAAAAGACCAGATGAAATTAATTTGAGGTTCATCTTGCCCTAACGGAGTGGTACAAGATGACAAGAGTATGACTTAGGTTCACAAAAATACTGAAAAGAAAAAGAGGAATACTACTTGTAAATCATAACACAAAGACTCATTAAGTTTTTTCCTTCTATCAACTTGACTTGAAAGTCCAATGACTTTTAATGAAAGTTAGTCTGCGTGGTACTTATGGCATCTTGAAAAATATAACCTCTACTCTTAAAGCTTCAATAAAGTAATAAAAGCCTTAAAGAAATGTACAAGTGCGAAACATCACCAGGCAGTTGCTTAGTCTGGGAAGGAAATAGCAATTTGGGGTCTGGCTGTGGCCTGTCTATACGTAAGTGCTCGCTTTGATGCCGAGTACTGTAGAAGAGGAGCTGATGCAGCTCTGATTCAAGCCCAGGGAAAACGTTCCACTGTCTTCAGTGAAAGCTGGACTGAGGCCTTGATGCTGAGATAAGTGGGTGGTTTTTCTCACCCATGGTAAAAAGGCAGGCTGAGTTGTAGTCAACTTGACTTTAATTTTTCTTTTTGTGGTTTTTCAATTTGTAGATGCCCTTGCAGGCTTTTATCTATTCCAGGAATCCCATGAGACAGGAACATTCATGCTGATTTCATGGAATGGACTGAGAAGTTTCAAGAGGCTCTCTGAGAAGCACTTTATGCTGCTGGCTAAAATCTGAAATACAAATCTACAAGAGAATAGGGAATTAGGCTAAGAAAAAGAAAAAAAAAAGAATGATACAAGAGACAAAAACATGGCAACAGCAATACATTTGTCTCTGAAGCCATGGGCTTTTACCTTTTCTTCTCTGTAGAGGGAAGAAAGAATTAGAATTCTAGTTAGGTACTTTCCATTGAAAGGCATGGAAGTAGGGGATTGAAAACAGATACGGATGGTTCTAAATAATCACTTTTCTAGAAAGGGAATAGAAAGTTCATCCTGTAATACACTCAGAAAACTGCTTACCTAAAGTCACCATAATTTTAAGAGGAACCTCATTATGTGTTTGTTGCTTGAGAAAAAAAATCCCATATATACAAAGATTAAACAAAACAAAATAAAACAAAAAAATATGAAAAGATAGACACTGGCTTTTATTTATCCACACGTTTCTGGAGGTCTTCATCACAGAAACATCCGAACATCCATGAATGCCAGGCAGACCTTCAAAACCTCCAAAGAACATGCTAGAGTTACTTTATTTATTCTTAATAGATTTTATTATTTCCTATCACAGGTTGTTTTAGACTGGAATTTAACCTCTTTTACATGTGGGGTTTTTTCACTTTCCACTGGACTATATTAGTATATGGAGAGTACAGTGGAAAGAAAAGTAGTAGGATAAAAATGAATGGTGTTTATTTTTCTTTGATTAGATCGAACAGCAAACAGTGTGAATTTGGGTATACAAAGAAACCTGTTATTCCATTTTTGGGTGAGATTAGCTGCTAAGTAACACTAAAGCTTGCACAATGGTCTAGAAAACTGCTATCAGACTAAAAGGATAATAAAATGTTTTGGACAGAAATCCAAACAATGGTGAATAATGAATATCTAGCGATCTATAATTCTGACAAAGGTTTTTCTTTGAGGCTATGTGTTAGAATTACATGCACATACACACGCTCAAAATACTGCAGTACTCAGCGTGATTTATGTACTTGATAAAATGCCTCATAGTAGCACAAAAATAGAATTACACCAGGTGCACAACAAACAGACACGCTACTTTTAAAAAAACTCAAGTAAGCCAACTGAAGTGGGAGCCAATGAGAGCAGATGATCGACATATTTATTTTGAAAGCAGCCAGAATGCCTCAACCTTCTTCAGTCACAACTATCTAAACTAAGTCACGGTAGTCCCAGATTCAGCTAATCCCAGTTATGGCTCTGTTATCGGTGTGAGTGAGAGTAATTCTTTTACTCGGGCCAACTTTCTCATTTCTCACAACTGTCATCGTTGTTTGCTTTCACTGTCCATGGTCAGATAAACCTGGGGCTTCCTAAAGCCATGGCCTGAGTTCATATAACTTGATGTCCAAATTAAAACACAGAGGAGTCTACAGAGTAGCCCCAGGCTCCAGGGACACAAGCAAATAAGCCAGTGACACAAAGAAGCGAGTAGATACAAAGTCCGAGGCAAGGGGACATGATTGTTTTGGCAGAGCTGAAGGACAAGAGTGAGTCCTCCTGCCAGTACAGTGGCATCTTTGAAAGAGGTAGACTGCAACTCTGAATTAAAACTAGGCATTTCTTCTCAATGGTTTTCGTTAAGCAAAGGAAAATATCTTTGAATGTTTGGATTCAATTGGATTCAATATTTGGATCAAATTCTAGATTTTAATGTAAATATTTGAGAAATAGAAATCAAAATTGAGAAATTTTAACTGGTTAGAGGGAAGTAATTTTACAGAAAAAACTTTTAAGAAATAGTCTGGGTGGCAAGGAAAATCATCAATATAACATCAAAGTATGGCCAATGGTAGAAAACAGGGGAATAGGACAAGCATATATCTGGTGAGAAATAACAATTTCCCAGAATCTAATTCTAGCATCATAGTAACTAAGATTCAGCAAAGTAGAAATTCTGCTGGTGTAAAGTTATCAGTACCTAAAAGTTTTAAGGAAGAAGTAGGTTTCCTGTCTGTTAGCTGTAAGGACAACGTACTATTTGGTCAATTTGATATCTCGGCTTTCAGAATTTATGGATGGTGAAAGAATTTCCTGATAAACAGCTTAGGTGTAAAGGCACTTTGCAGTGAACACGAATAACTGCATAGGACAGGATTGGAGAGTTAGATGGGAAGAGAAAATACAAGGACAAACAAGCCGATCTGGAACTGACAGAGGAAAAGCAGCAATCAATGGCTTTCTGTAAGCAGAGAAAAAAGTTCGGGGACTGTGACAGGTAGGTGAAGTACAGGAATCGGACAGCAGAGGAGGCAGCTCTCCTGGAAGTACTTTAACCATGATACAGTGATTTTCCCTTGAGAACAGGTTGGGGGTGTTGGGAGAGAAGGTTGGGAAACCAGAAAGAAATCAGAAGGAGAGGACTTGCACTAAACAGGTACAGCGAAACCGGCAACGCACAAAGCAAACATTGTTCGTAGATTTAGAGAAGAAAGCTTTTTGCGTGGATTTCACTTGATGTGCTGTGTTGGCTACGAGAAAGGTATCAAAGTGGAGACCCATTTAATGATGTAGATCTCTCCTGGAACTTTGATAGCATACTTTTGTCGATTAACATTTTAATGAGTCATAATAAAATATAATATGCGGATGTAATCTGTGCACAAATGCTTGAGGAAATGAAAGACCGACTAACAACCATTGCATAATTTCAGCATGGAGAAGTTATTGCCCAATTCAGATGTCAAAACTATGCAAATAGAGATGCCTTGGTCCTACTAGGTTAATGTTCAATTTGTTCTATTACCATTTCAAACATCAAGAAACACAGGCAATAATATTTCTGATTTGGATATTTAACCTTTATTCCAGTAATTTCTCTTCTGGATGAAATGAAGCCCAGAGCTAAAGCAATCTAATTGAGAATAAGGATCTTCACCTAATTCTGTGGTTAGGCAAGGGTCTTTACATACTAAATCTGGCAATATTTTCCCTTAGATTGATATTTCCAGGACAAAAAGGTCTGTTCTGTAGACTTTCAATTCCTAATTTATTGAACTTAGCCATTCTCAAGTACTGAGTTCCTTTAAAACAACAGATAGTAAAGCTGAGAATCATCTTTTTGCCATTTTTTTTTTCAGTAAGAAAATGTCAATTTATTGAAACCTCAGTGATGTCTGGATTCTGACCACAGCACAGGGACCCCCAGCTGAAGTTAGGTCAGCTCAACTCCTAAGAAGAACAAAACCACCCTGATTTTAAAAAAAGGACATTTAAAAAAAATCCTTCTTTTTTTTCCCCTCGCAATATTTGACTTGCATGCTCCATCAGAGTAGAAATGGTTTTTGAAATCAGTTTTCCATACCGTTGGCAAAGGTTGTTCCTTAAACGACTTTTCTTGTACAATGATATTTAATATTCCCAAGGATAGTATGAAGAGAAGAGAATACAAAGTACCAAATGAGGCAACAGATAGTTGGGTAAATAGGGAATTTAAGACAAGGAGCCATTAAACCACACTCCTCTTACTTCAGGAGTGAGTCCTTTTCAAGGACAAGGGAAAAACAAAATGTACAATTCAGCTCCGTGGCGGTAGGTGTAACATTTTAATAGCTGGCACACTGCCTGTATCTGATGCGCTCGTTCAAATAGGCAGATGCTGGATTGGATAAATGGGAGGGCATGTAAGGACACGGAGTCTAGCTCCTCGCTGCATTTATTATCACAATATCTCACCGGCTGCAGAACGTGGGAAGAAAGTTCCCTGGATGTTAAGAGAGGCTTTATGCTGACAACCCGAGGTGGAGGCTTTTGCTGTGATTAATGGAAACTAAAGTCACCGAACAACTGACTATTCTATGTCCGACTCAACTACTGCTCGTAACAATTGCTGGTGGAAAAGCCTTCCCCCCTTCTGCCCCCCCCTGCCCAGCTGTCAACTCAAATTTAACTTACATGATTTATATTCTCACACTATTCTCACACAGGTAATCTTATACTACCAAAGAGTTTTACCAGCAGGTATTTTAAAGCCTGCACACTTTCATTTTTATACAAAAGTCAAATACTTTTTTTTTTAACTGGTGATGATGGATGGTGTGGCTGATTAGAGTCCCATTAGAGTCCCTAGGTCTGTATTTCTGTGCTCCGTGTCACCCTATAGCACCCAGCTGGTAACACCGGGCAAGAAAGCTCACCATTTTAGAGCAGAAAGATGTCAGGTTTTCCTTCTTGTTTATTTTGTTTTAGGGCTGACATTAACTTTTGTCTCACCCAAGCCGTGGGGATATGATTTTTCTTTTGAAAATGGAAGAGGCTCTATTTCTCTGGATATGATTCTTCATACAAATTTGTTTTGAGCGCATTTGAAAAGAAAAGCCAATTTTTGACTAGTGTGTATTCTTTCAGTCTTTGATGGTAGCACACCACGCGTTTTATGTTCGTATGACGTTATTGCTACTAAAAAATGTCTCAAGAGAAAAGCTCTAACCATATCACCCGGTTTCTAAGGAAAGACGCGGGGATTCGCAGAGCTGCAGGAGCACCTGCTTGCGCTGGGGGAATTGCAGTCACGGAGGGTGCCATGCCAGTCGCCCAGGTGTGGAAAACAGCTTCTTAGAAAGCACATCCCCAAATATCTGGTGCTGCCATGAGCAACGTCACAGGTGTCCGTGAGTCAGCACTGCAGTCCGTCCTATTTTAACGTGGGGACGCAGCGTGCCGCCGCGGCGGTGATGTGCTCAGGCATCCTCCTGCCGGCTCCTAAAATGAATTAAAACGTTTATTCACCCGTGCAGCCCTGGTTTTTGGGTTGTTTTTGGTTTTTTGGTTTTTTTTGCTGGGTTTGTTGGTTTGTGGGTTTTGGTTTGTTTTTTGGTTTTGTTTTTTTTTTTTTCGGTGAGTAATGACTGCTCTCTGCTACTTGATAGCCGAGGCTGGCAGCGCTATGGCAACCGGGCTGCGGGAAGGGCGGAGGGGAAAAGTCGCTTAGCAACTGGAAGCTTTAGACAGGCAAGGCAGCTTTAAAGCTCAGCAGCTAAAAAAAAAAATTTAAAAAAAATAAAAAAAAAAAAAAACGAACAAAAAAAGGTAACAAAAATCTGCCCTCCCTCCCCTAAGCAACCCCATAGTTGCTACCATCAGAAAAGATGAGATGATTAAAATATAGATAAATATAGAGGATTTAGAAGACAGGAATTAAAAAAAGGCATGACAAAGCCAATTAAAAAGGCGATAATAGCTCAGGGGGAAAAAAAAAAAAAAAAAGAGTAGAGATACTTTATACTGATCATCCTCCTAGATGCAAGCTTCATCAATGCAAATAATAGCCTTAAACCAATCCAGGCTATTCCCTGTCAGATCCCAACACTGCTCTGCAAAGTGGGACTCCATAGGCAGCATCTCCCCGGCCAGGAGTCCGGAGGGACTCGGTGGGTGCGATCCCACACCCCTGCACAGCCCCTGGGCAAGGCTCCCGTGGGTGGCTGGCATCCCAAGACCACTGGCAATGGGGCCACCGCTCCTTGGGGAGGTGGAAGGAGCAGTGCCTGCATCGTCTTGCTCTCACTCATTATTTATAGCCTTCCTCTGGCATGATAAGGACTCTATGGGCAAGAAAAAAAAAAAAAATAAAATGAAAGGTTATCCAATACACCAATTCAGATTTTTAGTAATAATTTTCCAGAGATGTTTTTCCAGTGCTCCAGGCACCCTAGCACTTCATTAATAATGCAGTAAAATCCCAGCAACATTACATTAATCACTCCGGTGGGAACCCAGCCAGTCAGGCACCTCTTTTTCAGTTCTCCATCCTCAGCCTTCTCTAAGCACTGTCTCAAACAGACGTCTTTCACTGCATGCTTGGAAAGTTGCCCAATTTGAGCTATTTTGGACTAACAAAGGAACAATTTCATCCAAAGACACAGAACCCCCACAGAGCTGCTGCCCTCCCCCTCTCTAGTGCAATGGGGGTTGGGTGTTTCTGCTGACCATTGCCCAGGCAGGAAAACAGGAAAGGAGAGACTTAAGTTGGTCTAACCTTCCCTTTTAAAGTCTACCCGGAGACTGACAGGGAGCTAACTCGGATCTGCAGGTATGAGGAGCTGCAGGCTCCTTGCGGAGTGCGGGATCCAGTGACTGAGCTGTGACGTTCTGCACGCACCACGGGGTTCGGTTTTGGCGTTGTTTTTATAATGCAGAGAAATCAGTTTACTATCGGAAAAGCCTGATCAAGCGAAAAATCAAAACAGACGCTGGGAATGTGTCAGTCTCGTCAAATATCAGCCTAGTCGAGTCACAGGCAGGTTGGCAGGCAGATCTGGATGGCGTGGCTGGGTTTTTTCCCAGCCAAGCAGCCCAACCAGCAGCCACAATGAAGATGCTGCCTGAGCTCCCGGCCGCCCCTGCATCCTGGCCGGCCCCGGTGGCCGGTCCTGTCCTGGCTGCCGTCCCGCTCCCTCCGACCCCACAGCCACCAGCAGCTGATGGGCAGCCAGTTCTCCGGCTGCAGCCTGGCCACGGCTCCTGCAGCTCCGGGGCTCCTGGCTGAACCAGTGGTTTTAGGGTTGATAATGGTACAGGATTTTGTGTTCATGTTTACCAGCAGCATTGTCTCCCCGGTAGATAATGCTGACTAAATCGATACTTTACAAAGGCACAAAGGAGCCAGCTTGTGACTGATACACAATACTGGTTAACAAGACACATACAATGGTGGTATTAGTGGGAGGAAAGAAATGCTCAACTTTCTGTCAGTCATAGGTTCATTAGAAAGTAAAGAGTTGTTAGCAGGCAGAAAAGCTCTTTAGATGCAAGAAAACGGTACCAGTTCTGAAAAAAAAAATACGAAAGGAAAAATTAATCTTGCTTTAATGCTGGTGGAACTAACTCAAACTGTCTTCCCTCAAGTAACCTTTTTTAATAGAATTCTGAAGTATGTGCGTTAAAAGACAAGATCTATGGAAATCCCATTTTTCATCATTAAAAATGCCCTCAAAGCACCTTACTTATCCTTTGACCAGAGATTGCTACTGTCAACCTGAAGCTTCTTGAGGAATGTCATGCATTATTGTAACACTACTAACCAATAAATGCTTCTAGAGTTATAAGAAGTAAATAACATGAAAGGTAGATTACCTTTCCCTTTTGTTTCTTCTAATGTTTTCCTAGAGTTCAGGGAGGTCTTACAGTCACAGAATGTGAGAAGGAGGTATATAAAATTCTTTAAATCCTCCAGTCACACGCAGAGATATGAGGCTAATCGTTGCAGACAGTCTGCAAACTTTTCTTGAGAAAAAAGTCAGTGATTCTTGGGTTTAAAAGTCCAAGAGACATACCAGCAAGTGCTAATAGCTAGGTGTTTGTTTCATCTTTTTTTCTTCCCAACAGCTTTGTGCTCATCGGATGAGCTGTCAGAGCCTCCAGCACAGCCTGGAAGTCCTGCTTCTTTATTGCTGTACAGCACTTTTGGCTGACAGGTTGTACAAACCTTATTGCAGTTCTGTTTGTCTTGGAGCAGAAATGGAAAAATGTAACCCACCTCACTCACACGATCTTACAGCTGAAATAGCCATTGATTTTAACATTGCCCATGCAATAAGGTACCACTCTCAGTCTTGGATGTAAGAATCCCGATACGACTCTGAATATGTAGATTGACTCATCTCTTTCCGTTATCACTCACCCCTCCACTTGAAAAAAGTCCCAAAGTTAGAAAAGTCCAGGTATTAAAAAACATCAACGTAAGACACACGAATATTGTGAACTGCATGGTCACTATCATTTACTGGGCAGCTGGCTGCCAGTGACATCAATGAGCTACCAGATAAAGCTCCATAAACTGTAAAGGTTAGTTTTGCCTTGCTTTGGATGCCATATATTGCTGCAAATAATGTACGCGTTGATAGGGGTAGACAAATTAATTAATTTTTCTTGTTAAATGGTAACTTTCGGAAAAAGATCGTGGTAGGGTCTAATTTTAACATAATTCTTGCCTTCCGTTTTCTGTAACAATATCCTAAGTTATATATGCCCTTAGAGGACAAATGAAACCAAGAATATGGGAAAATGAATGTGACATATGCAACTGAAGGTTGTTGTAACAGATGCAAAAGTGAGCTAAGCTTGCTCAGGCCACCTGTTTTCTTTGCTAAATTGTGAGTATGTCACCTTGATAGTTTAATGGTCTTCACCAAAAGTTTCTTGCACTCCAAAATCCAGACTGCTTTCTTCTTTTCTACGCAGGGACACTGTATTATGATGATTATCGTTACTGGGAAAGTCTGTGAAGACAAATGTGTTGCCCGAGTACCATCTAGTGGAGGGAATGCTGGAGAGACCTATAAATGAACATGCTGGACCCACCACCTCTCCTGGGGCTTTCCTGGCCTCCCTCCCTCACCAGCTTTGCCACTGCCCTCTCTGCTGCTGCAGTCACATCCATTCTAAGCACTTGGTCCAGAAGCAAATTCAAAATTTGCAGAAAGAAGAAGAAATTATTTGAGCTGTGAGGCAAGCCCATCAGGGCAGTTTTGGGTCTTTGTGGAAAAAAAGATGCAAGCCTGATAAATAGTCGTCCCTGGTTTGCGCAGAGACTTTTTCAAGGGTCTCTCTCCCCAAGTCCCATAGAGACTACCTAGGACTGAAATGCATTTTAATAATGCAGACTATTAAGCTTAAGAACATTTTGAAATTTTACTCTGTTTTCCGAAGAAATTTATAGGCAAACCACACGTCAGTGATGCCACCTGTTTTGTATTTGACAGCAACCATCTGGACAGCAAATACTCTAAAGCCAAGAAAGTCATTGCGGTCTGCAAGGCAAGATAGAGAGCTGTAATTTAAATGCCCGAATGTCAACCACAATATGAAGAATTATATGTGGCCCAAGGGAGGGATGCATAAAATGGAAAGCATGCCTACAGCAATAAGCCCTGCATTAGAAGAAGCAATGATTAAATGTGTAACGTATGGGCTCGAATGGCCTCCTACTCACCCTCTCTATGTTTGCAATGACTACTCAACAACAGAGAAGGCCTTTCCAGAGATTAAACCAATTTGGAGACAGAGCAAGCAAAGCAAAAGTAGCAAAAAGCTGAGCAGAAGAACCTCAGGACCTCATTCTTTCCCACCCCCTGACAGCAGTGCAGTAGCAGCCCATGGAGATTGCTCGAATGCAGCTGATTTCTGGCCACTGACTGCTAATCTGACTCTTCTTCCCCTAATCTTCCTCCTCAGTGTCCCATCAATCTCCTCATTTCCTTTGCCTCATTTCCTTCGCCTCATTTCCTTCACCTCATTTCCTTCTACCCATCTCTCAGTTTATTTGGTTCCTAAAGATTAAAATAAAATGAAGTAAAACCAGAAAGAGCACTGGAAGAGCTAAGGCCTGTATCTCTCTGCAGCAGGGCAGTGCTCTGCACAAGTAAGAATAAAATTCAACAGAGGGTATAGGGCAGTAAGGCAAGAACAGGGAAAACATTGGAAATTGAAGTGTATAATTCACTTTTGGAAGGTAGAGTACTAAGCCAGACAGAATAAAAAAAGTGATGATTTTTAGTGTTGCTTGACTAGCTGGCAATCCTCCCATCTTCAGACCAAGTGCTAATTTTTAAACTACGCAAAGTGTCTCCTGGGGCCATAGAGCGTATCTGTAAATGAGACCCAGGGGAGGGAGGGAAGGCTTCAATAATGGACACTAAGCACAGGAGAAAGTGCCTCAAGGTAGCAGTGAGGCAAGCAAACCAACAGCCCTCTATTTGCATTCTCTAAGTTCCTTATAATAGTAGTGGACACATGGCAGTCACCAAGAGAAAAATTACCAGTGACAAGAAAAGGAGGGACAGACAACATGGCAACAGTGTTCACTGTAGTCTTAGGCCATAGCTGTAGCATACATTAGTTACGATTAGTACAAGAGACCCAAGATAATGTGGAATCAAACGAGTATCTGATGCTTTCATCAGGAGATGGAGTAGAAGGTCTTTCTCATGCAATTCTCCCAGATGTAGGTATCAGGATGAGAGCATTGTCTCCATGGCTGTGGCCTGTACTCCATCCCGCTGATACAGGCAGCCCTACCTGACACCTGAAGTCCCACAGAAGACTTCAACTAGGCCTCCACCTCCTTCAGCACTAAGAGGGAGCGTGCCTTCAGCAGCCAGCTTCACTCTGGAGGACCATGAGCGGCAGGCCCAAGCCAACATCCCATGTAGTCTTAGTAGTGTGTGGAGATGCTAAAAACCTGGTGTGATTATCTAGACCAAAGTTCTTGCTGCACATATGTCTCACACCTAAACTGTGTGACTTTGTACGAGAACATTCAGCTGGACTGGTGCCTCTGCAAGCCATGCCCCAAGACCTGCTTAGAGAAGAGGTCTAGAGAGGATGGTGTGGTAACGCCTAAGACCATGAGCATTGAGGAGATGGCATGGTGATGGGTATCAATGCTTCTAGCTGTGCTGCCATGCAGTATCCCTAAAGCTCAGTCTATGAGAGGAGGAGGGTGTTCAAGTAAGCACAGGCAAAGGGAAAAGAGGTAAAGAGCAGGAAGAGCCCATCTGTCTCTGCCATGTGATGAGTCCCATGGCACTTCCCTGCTGTGTCTGTAGGCTGCACTGCCAAGCGAATGGAGGGCCTTATGCTATTTCCAGCGTCTTGCTGGGAAAAGGAGAGGACACTGGAGATCAGTAATAGAGTTTTGGCTAGGTTTGCTGGATGACTGCTGGCATGTGCCATGCTGCTCACTGGCAAGATCTGGGAATGCTACCAAAAGCACTCTGCTCACAGGGAATTGCCTTTACTGGTGTGGAACTGGCTACAGAGTGTCCTGCATGAGAAGTTTGCATCCCTCTCCTAACATGAGTCACTGCGTGTGGCAAGGGGAAAACATAATGTTCCCAAAGAAGCCTGAAACCTCAGGGAGCTCTTTCCAGGGTTGATATAAAAGGTTTCTCTTCAGTCTTGATGTTTTCCCTGCCTCTATTCCTCTGTCCTAAGAAGGGAGAAGTACCTGTTTTGTCCCAGACTGCATGCAAGAGCCTCCTCAGTCAAATGAGTTTCTTCAGAATCCTGTCTTTCAAGTGCAAATCTCACACTGGAAAAGCACCTGGAAGGCTCTCTGTGCTTGAGAGTGAAAGATTGAGTGTTCTGCAATGTCTTCTTCTTGCCTGACAGAGATTACGGTGTATTTAGCCTAGCCCACATGGTTAGCACTCTCAGCTCATCATTCCCCAGCATTTGAAACACTGGGCTTCTGGGCTGGAAAAAGGCAATGGTAGAAATGTGGGCAATGTTTTGGAGCTTCTTAATCTCCTTGGACACCAAAATAGAGACTAGGTCTCAGGCTGAACTGTGGAGAGTTGTACACCACAGTAAACTGTGTTGTATGCCCAGTTCACGTCAATAGGGGATGGGCTTCTCTGCTGAGCTCCTGGCTGTCATCCGTGCCTTCAGTGAATTAGCTCATTCCAGGACATCATGGACAAGACTGGACCAACTGTGACTCCTTCCATCCTACACAATCTTCCAATGCTATCTCAGCAAGTTTTACACCCTCAGACATGCCATACACAGATGCAGCTTCATGTTACAAAGCCACTAGTCTGGCATGCTGCAACACAGGTTATACGTTACTTCAACATCTTGAAATGGGAAAAAAACACACAAAAAGAAACATTTTAGATTGGACCACTTAGGCACTACATGGGATGAAACAAGTCATAGGGACAAGAGCTATGTAGCATGGATCTGTCTGTGCTTACCACTTGGCCTCAGCACTGAGGATTAGCTCCTGGCTCTCTTCTATTTAGCAGTGTAGCCACTGGGTCTAAGTAACCTTCTCCAGCCCTATCACAGCTAGAGTTGTAATAACATAATCCTATTACTCTTAATATAGCTCAAGCTTAGGAAATCATTGTCAAATTCAGCCACCTTCCATAAGTGCCCTTCCAGACTCTTTGAAGGATAAGATTCGGCATTTCTGAGCAATAATCTCATGTTGGTTTAGAGGCATATCCTGCATCAATAAAAACATTCGAGGCCAAAGAACACATGTGTAGAGGTGTGGTTCTTATTTCTTCAAATTTCTTTTATACTTGAGGAGTTTGCAGGTTGCTTTTTTTTTTCCATCAAGAAAAAGTACGATGTGGTGTGCATATGGCTATGATATAGATGCTGTATCTGGAATTACCAAATCAAATTTACTAGGCATTTCAAGAGCTCTTAAACTGAAATAATAAGTCAAACATCATGGATCTAACAGTGTTCTCTTTATACTGTAGCAGCCAGAGTGAAATTAATTTAGAGCCAGACGGATTTGGCCAAACACCTGTTTACCTTAAGGAAGAGTTAAAAAAAAGAAATAATCTGTTGTTCATTTAGTGGCCAGCCCAGCCTAAACCACAACACTTCGGGCAGATGTCAGATTGATAGTATGAAATGCTCATAACCAATAGTAAAAATCTACTCAGTTAAATGGATGCCATCTGTGTATTCTGGCATTTGGTAACATAAACAGCTTTTGATATATTTGGACTCAGAAGCAAATCTAGAACTGATAAAGCTTCCAGAACTCATAAAAGAGAATAAAAGCATATGAATGTATATGTTTCAGTAACTCATAGTTCGTGCTTATAACTCAAACATTCTTCCACAACTTTATGACAGAAACAAGAAGAGGGACTCCAGTTACAGCAGCCAGAAAATGTCTTTGTCCTTGACAAGGATTAAGGAAAGAAACAGGAGAAGATGACTACAGGAGGCTTGGTGCCAGAATATAGCAAAAGAGACAGCCATGAAATGGATCCAGCCTGCTATGGGCTTGCCTGAGTCTGGGTCATCTCTATTACGACTGGACAGTAGCATTGTAACATAAAAACCTTTTCTTTCATCGTAGTTGTTTGCATTTGAAATATGAGCTTCTAGTGACTCGATTCACCCATGAACCAAATATAAGTTGGCCTGATCTGTATTATTGCAACACTAGTCTAACTTATATGCCCACTTAAATCTCTGTGCTTACCTTACCTGAGGTAGCTTAAATCGACTTTCCTTAAGTCTTTTAGAATTTCTTTTACTGAACAGAAACACAGAAAAACTCCATTTGAAGCAGAAGTCTTTGGGAAGAAATAACAAACCAAGAGTAAGGAGCACCATTTTTGGAAGGAAGATCACATTGGAAGATGATACTATTTACAGCTAATGCAAAATGCTATTCCCAAACGCTACCAAAGTGCAGTTGGTTTTCAGAGGAAGGCTGGTAATTGTTTATACAAATCCAGCAACAATATGTAATAGTTTTATACTTGGCAGAGAGCCAAGGAAATGCCACCAGTGTTTGAAACTGTGGGAGTTAATATGCCTGTTGCCTATCTCAACTGAATTTGATCCAGAACACTGAAGTTAATATAGCTACTCTGTAGGAGAAAAAGAAAAAAATTAAATAACTGGGCTTTGAAATAAAAAGAAGTCAGGAATTTGGATTTCCTTGCTGTTCATCTGACTGCTCCCCAAGAGCACTATACATTTTTCCTAATGCCCATGAGGGCCCTGAAAACTGGCAGTGCCTGGAACCTGCCCGCATCTCGGTGCTGTCTGAATCACAAGGCGCTTCTTTGCTTTGGGTTGGCGGGGCTTTGGTGGGGATGGACGGCAGTGGACCCAGCCAAAATCAAGCGTGAGCTACAGAGCAATGGAGGTTGGATTGCATAAAGTGATGAAAACAGAAGAAGGTCTGTCTCAAATATATACCTAGACATAGTTGGGATGTCTTTCACTCACAGGTGCTTTTTTAAACCACAAAGTAGTTGATTTTACTCAAAGCATCAGAGAAAATATTGGGAAAAAAAAGACAATGTTGATTTTCAATGTTTTCTGAGGAAAAGAGGAATGACTAGATCCGCAAAGGAAATTAGGCCCTAGAGTGCTCCGTGTTCCACTGAATAACCAACATAAAATGCTTTGACATTCATTGCAGATGAACTGGGATCCAGACTGCTTTTATATCATATAATTGCCAAGGAAGCAACAGGGTTCCGTTTCCAAGAAATGAGTGCAAGTTGTAGCATCATGAATGACACATCAAAAGAGCCTGCAATGACAGCCTGATTTATGGCAACTCAGTGCTAACGGCAAAAATCATCTTCCTGCTTTGCATTGAGCTGGGTTGGAAAGTCCTAAGAGTGATAAGCAATCTGTCCAAAAGTCTGCAAGTATCAGATATTTTAGGAAGTAAATTATGGAAAGGATTTTACAAGGTATTTTGTGAAAATATTGACTGCCCTAAAACTCTCTAAAAACCCAGTCTTGTGTACCCATGCTGAATAAACCACATAGTAATTTATGAACTTAGCACTAAAGTTGTAAATGTACATATTGACATAGTAGCAGTGCTATATTTCATATATGATAATGAAACACTAATCTTGGGAAAAACAATCCTTCAAAGTTGTAAGCCTTGGTCCTGCATGCTTTTTGGTTTTTTCCATTGAATTTGTTAAGAAGTCAGTTGGACACTGCAAAGGCAGAGGGACAGACATCATAATTTCCCTTCTGTCAGCTGAAAGGATTTTATGGGGACATTGAAAATATGAAATGCTTTGTTGAAGACTTGGCACTAATGTCTTTTTTAGGAGCATAGAGTGGCAGTTCCTTGTCACAGTGTCTGGAGAACTTTTGTCAGAGGGACTCCATAAACAGCTGCCAGGAACAGTATTTAGTATGCATGTACAGTGTTATTTAAGCAGTTAATTTAAATGTGAGGTAGTGCCCTACACATTCAAAAGGATCGTTTTCTGTCTTACCCTCTGGTTTCCAAAACAGATCTTTGTCACAATGTGATTTATAATGCAACATACAACATATTTTAATAGAATAGTTGAGATGGGTTGTTCTTCATCTAAAAATTAAAGGGCCCCACCACCATCATCATAAATGCTGCATTACCTTTGAGGCTTGGCAGGCTTTTAAGGTCACCTCCCTTTAAATTTGAAAATGCTTGCTCACATTCAAGTCTTCCTGCTAGGAGGACTCAATTCATTAACTTGCACTTATATGGATGGCTATTTTACTGTTTCTTTAACTTAACTTTTATGCTGGCTGCCTGCTGTGTCCTGAGTGCTGCGAGCATTTCAGAAAGTAGGTGCATGCTGTGAAGGCAGCCCTCTCTGTAAATAATGTTTCAATTAATAAGACAATTATATGGCACTGCAGTACTTTATTGGTGTTCTCTGTTGCTGCAGTGTTGGTCAGAGCACAACAGTTAAGATAGCATCAACATTTTCGTATAAGCCCTTCTCTCCAGAAGCTTGGGCTTAAAAATTCATACTACTCTGAAAATTCAACATAGTGAAGAAGTAGAAAGGCATGCATTTTACAGTGTTCTTATATAAAAGTGTTTATAGATTATATGAATAAAATTAAAATGACAAGCGGGGATTTGGTTTAGAGTCTTTTTATATGAAATGCTTTCTACTTTATGGGTTGTAAGAGTTAAAACAGAATGGAAATGTATCTTCAGTTATGTTTTAAAATGTTTAGTATAACTCTCCAAAGGCATTTTAAACTGTAATTTTACAGGTCATTAGTCTGTTACATGAATGGGTCCTGGAATGACTGTAGATTGAAATTTCTGAGGTCCAGACACAACCTGTAAAGACCTGGTTAGAATGTAGCTGCCCAACACAAAAGATCCCGTACCCCCCCTGCTGAGGTGCTGTGTCCCTCTGGGGATGCCTGTGGTCTACAACCGCTTTGCCCTTTTGGTTTAAAGCTCCCCAAATGCCTCGGTTTGTGTTTCTGGGCACAGAAAGCGCTTCTGTCTAAACCACTTGGCACCTATGTCATGTCTCAGCCCAAAAGAGATGCAAGTAGTAGTGACTCTTTTTCTTTCTGGGCCCTGTAAGGGAGGCTCAGACTATCCCTTCCCAGGTAATGATGCCCTGAAGGGCTATCAAAATCCCACTACTGCTTTGTTTTTAATCATGTGAGAAGAAGATTTTGTCTTTTTCCCATATGACAGATTTCTCATCAAATAGTCAGAGAACTAATGGAAGAAGGAGGATGTCCAGCATGAGGCCAAGAAATAAATGGAAAAAAAAAAAGAAAGCAGAAAGAACAGACCTAACAGCCCAGTTGCAAGAACTGGTAGGCGACAGCCCTGGGTCTCTGCATAAAATACAGATACAGTCTTTCATCAGGTTCACCTGTAACAGAGTACATTGATACATATACATACATAATCAGCAAAAATGTTATGAGAATCTTATGAAGTATATTTCAGATGTAATCAAAATTTAAATTACTACTTTAAATAATACCAGCATCATTTTTCCATGCCTCTGTTGCAGTTCATCCAGCCATTACGTACATTTTAATTCCATAAGATGTAGAATGTCTCTTTTGTACATTTGTGCAAATTCCAGCACATTGGAGGTCTAATACTCAGTTGGGATCCTTCAGCTCTGTGATAATATTGAATAAGTATCAGGTTTGCCTGTCTTGCACACTCAGGTGGTTATGCATTTTTCAGATTATCAGTTTGGAAATCCTTCTCCTTTCTGTCCTTATCAGTTCTCATGGCGTTACTGCAGGTTTTTTACTGTGGCTTAGATTTTACATTATAAAATACAGAATACAAACTTCAGAGACTTTTCTACCCTATCTATCTGATGTAAAATCCACCAGCGAAATAGCTGTCCTCAGCACCATTTACCTGAGAGGGTGAAGCTGTTCTTTAAGCTGACCATCAGCCAAACCACATGAATTTGCACTATTGTTGTCAAAGGATGGGAAAAAAAAAGAGCTGGTCATGTGCCTGCATTCACTTCTCAGGAGCCCTCCAAGGTCAGCTACTAAAACCAAGTTTCACTCCAAATTAATTAGGCCTCAGTTTAGGTGCCTGTGGTGAGGGGGTCCACACCTGCGGTGGGTGTCTCATCTCCCATTATACCCAAAATTGGTCTCATCGGTTATTGAAGTCACTGGTGTTTTAAGATGAAGTGGAATTGCTTGCTATAGGATGAGGTGACTGCAGCCTGTACACTACTGACTGTCTTGTCCAGCTTTCCATCCCCCTGAAGACAACCTGGATTATTTGTTCAGCTGTATTGAGGTGAAGCCACTCGTGACTTCAGCTTTCCTGCTGCCCGCAGGGCATGGGCAGACTGGAAACCACCTTGTCATCGGTGTATATTTATGCAGGTTTTTTGCACTGGCTCAGTATGGCAAAATCTTGAGGGGGAGGAAAAGAGACCTCTACATTTATTGCGGGTATGAGAAACCAGGGAATTGGAAGAACTAACAAATCTAGCTCAATCTGCTGACAACAACTCTTATGGGTCTGTATAGCAAGCCAGGTCCAGAAGAGTGAAAACCATAAAGCTGCTCCTTTCCCGTGTTGCAGAGAAGGTTTTTTTTCTATCAGCCAGACCGAATATCACTAAAGCTCATCATGTTTCAGTACCTGGATGCCCACCTCAGGATATCTGTGCTACCACACGTGCTGGCTGTGTTACGCTTACCTCCAACTTCGTACAAGTAGTTTAATCCGAAGAGGGTATTTACTTCACTCACATGTTTCAGAGATGCTAGCACATGAACCTGGCACTGCACAGATGAGGATATAAGCAAAAGTAGAAGCTGTTTTCGTTGTCTGGGCAGAAAAGCACGACACAGCTAATCTGCTCGCAGGGTGTTTCGCCTCCTCCCTGTTGTCCCCCAGCTCTGGCAGGGGCTGTTGTCAGCACAGAGCAGAGGCCTCCAGTGGCACTTACGTCCTCGCTCACTGTAATCAGGCTGACTCAAGTGCAAAATAATGTCACATTTGAGAAGACAAATTGTATTAGTTGAAACATCACTTTGTGAGGCGACAGGTGAAGGTCTGTCAACGGGCAGCGGGAACCACTAGCGTGAGACTAAGAGACAATACAGGCCATTTACAGATTGTTGGGAATGAGTTTAGCCAACCCATGCCTGCAAAATATAAATAAAAGGTTTCTGGGGGTGCAGATGTTCCCTCTGTTGGGTGACCAGCATAGTGCAAAGGAGGTGCACTGGTTGCAGTAGGGCCTGAACCAGAGGAAAGGTGATCAAAATATATTTCCTTGCAAATGCAAATTCGGTGCCTCTACATTTCAGTATTTCTGAAACTACCTTTTGCATCCCAACAACTCTACTATGAAAGACTCTGAGTTTTTACCCCAGTTTTCATAAGACAAGAAGAAGCACGACACAGCAGGAGACACGAATAGACCTCAGTAATGTGACCTTTCTCCACTGGGAACGCTTCTCCTCCTAACACAACACCTCTTCTCATTGCTGTTTGATGCAAAGGTAGGAAATTAAAGCTTCTGGAGGAAGCCAAGGTTCCCTTTCAAGGGAGTTGTGGAAACATGTGGAGGGATCTGGAGTGGGAGCAATTCCATATGTGTATGGCCGTGGGGAAAAGGGCAATCAGGAGTGCAGTGTGCCCAGGAGCCAGGCTGTCCTGCAGACCCTTGAGAGAGGTGGATGTCCTTTCTCTAGAGTTTAGGTAATAAAATGTTGTGACAGCTGGAGAAGGAGAGATGAGTGAGCCAGCTTCCACCAACAACCTCCTCTCCACCAGGAACCAGTGAGAAGCAACAACAACTCTGTCCTTGTCCCACCAAAACCCCTGCTGTCCTG
>JAOXNO010000001.1:155591679-155614430 GCA_028565335.1 Limnodromus scolopaceus
AACCCCCCTGCCATGGGCAGGGACACCTCCCACTAGAGCAGGTTGCTTAAAGCCCCATCCAGCCTGGCCTTGAACACTTCCACGGATGGAGCATCCACAGCTTCTCTGGGCAACCTGTTCCAGTGTCTCACCACCCTCAGAATGAAAAATTTCTTCCTGGTATCTAATCTAAATCTACCTTCTTCTTTGTTCTAGCTAACAAGCCAATGGTAGGAGAAAGAATAGGCTGGAGAAGCATAGATACTATCATAGGATGCCCTAAGCTATCAAACTAATCAGGAAGAAGTATGAAAGGTGATTGGATTATAATGTTTAAACACTTCCACAAAAACAAAACAGCCATCACTAAATGGGAGAGTGATAGCAGAGACATGTATGAAGAAGTTGAAAGGCTGGAAGCACAAACTAGACAGTCATATTAAAATCTAAGGGCATGATTTCAACTGTGGGCATGATTCACCTTTAGAACAAGCTACCAAAGGTATAAGAGGAAAGTCCCTCTCTCCTTAAATGAAGATTGTCCTATTAAAAAAAAGCAGCTACATGTAAGTTACTGGGAATTCTGAGCTAAATCCTTTGGTCTTAGGTGTAAAAGGCATTGGGGATACAACCCTTTAGACTGTTTTTTCTACAGATCCTTCCAACTTTTAAAACTTATTAATCTCTCCCGCATGACGGAAATGTTTCATGCTGCTCTGTGACTATACCACTGTTTATGCAAAAGACACTCAATGTTGGTTAAAAAATATCAAGGTTGAAGAATCAACCATATTACTACAGGGATTTGTTTCAGTAGCTACCCACCCTCACTGAGAAATACTTGTGCTCTGCTGCCAGCCTTCACTGGCATAGCTCCAGCTGTGCTGATGCCAGGAGTCTCTTCCCATGGATGTGAACATGGCTACCATCCATTCTGGTTTAAATCTGTTCTCGAATAAACGAACCAGAGAGAATACCCAAAGCCTCAAAAGTCTCTCAGGCATGTCACAGCATCTCCTGGTACTCCATTCATTCCTGAAGCTCTTTTCCAGATCCTCACAATTTTTCAAATCTTTTCTTGAACTCCAAACACTAAGCCTGAGATGAAGTATTTAAGTAATGATCCTGTTTTAATATAATTTGAATCATAATGCCAAAGCAATATCCATTCTAACTCAAAAATACCATACCAGAGCAGACAAATATAAAAAAAAATGAATAAAAATAAAAATAAAAAAATGAGCAATGAACTTCATATCCTTTACACATTGACAGGAACTTATAAATAAAATTCAGAAGGTTCTTGATCTATGTTTGTAGGTATAAACTGAGACTCCTGAGAAAATACAGCTTCACGCCCCTGGTCTCTCCATAACTCCCCAAATGCCCTTTGCAAAGGGCACTTTGCACTTTGCAGAATGTACAGTTTCCATGACGCAGAGTACTGACACTTCTACTATCTGGTAGCTAGTCATGTAGTAAAAAGTGGTTTCAACTCTTTCTATAAACATGGGTGGTTCATATCAGCTGTTACTCAAGGATACGTTGGCAACTGTCAGCTTATTTCTGAATATTTGCATTTAGGAGTCCAAAAGTAATGTTCATGTTCAAGGTTGATGTGGCCAGGCTTATACCAGCAAGAGTTAAGGAGAACAGATTATGTACGACCAGCATGTCGACAATTCATGTGAAGATACATCAGGTAAAGAAACAGGACAGTTATGCAGTAATTTAAAAAGGTATATTTATTAAATAATTCGAGCCTGATTCACCATTACATTATGCACTACATAATTGTTCATGTTTCCAGGTTCACAACTCTTATCATCATGAGAAAGTAAATAATAGCTTCAAACGAGATCTGAAATTAAGTTCAGTGCTGGAAAACATTCAAGTTCTTTTCAGCCCCATCTAAGCATTTCTCTCTCAATATAGTAACTTTCCCGCCTGTTCACAGAAGCTTGCAAATATTTAATTCAAAATCAAATCTGGAATGCTTATGCTTTTGAAAGTGTTTTCTTTGTGGGGAAAAAAGAAGGGAAAAAAAAAAAAAAAGAGAGAAGCCTGAAACTGGTGTAAGGATTACTATTTTGAAACAAGGTGAAAGTCAATGGAGCACAGATAGCTCAAGAGTCAAAACCTGTTGAAAAGGAAGAGGGAGAGAAGATAAAAAAAAATGTGTAAATACTGGGTCTGTAGGAGAACTCCATGAGGTCATAGTCTAAGTTAGCACCACACACTGGAAAGCTAAGTCAGCCTGTAAAATCTATAACTACCACACCACAACTACCAGGCTAGGTGGGATCATGCCCCTCACTGTTCACTGCACAAAGGAAGTAAAACCTTGTTGTAGAGCACCCCAGAAGGTGCCTTCTTCCCTCTCCAAAGGGAGAGGTCATTTCTGCTAGCCCCTTCTTGGGGGTTGGCCATCACATTCAAGGAAATGCTGGCCTGTCTTCTGCTTTATTGCCTTGGTATTTGGAAACTGTAAAATGCTCCAGATCACACAGCAGGCTGGGAATTTTTTCAAACCATATGCAAAGGGAGCACGTAGTTTGAGTTCCTTCCTAGGCTTCTTTATTCCTCTGACCTCTGGACAAGTCATGCCAACAAATAAATGTACTTCCCATATAATATGGTCAGGATGGTTGTCTGGCAGAGTCGTGCAATCCCTTTCTCCAGCAAAACCCTTCTCCAGCCAGGTTGCCCTCACAAGCACATGGTCGTAGATACCTCTCCCAGCCACAAGACACAAGCATGCCCTGGTTGCACAATCCCTTCTCTTCTCAGAGCCAGGTCCCTCCCTGCAGAAGGGGCAGCTGGTCCCACCAAGCTCCCAGTTTGGAGAGCATGGGTACCTTCACCTTCCTCGAGGGTTCGGTCTCAGCTCCCAGCATCCACCAAGCCCTCTGCAGGGCAACTCCTGCCAGTTTGAAACCCTGCTCTTCCCTCACCTCTCCCCCCATCTCCCACCTCTCCTGCGCTGTGCTCGGGGACTCAGGGAGCAGGTATTCCTTCAGGTGGGCACCGCAGGGGTGCTGCTTCTCCCTGCCTGAGCGCCACTGGCCTGCCTCCCTCGCCCAGGGCTGGAAGCGCCCGTAACAAACCGCTCTGGCCAAACCAGGCAGGTTACAGGCGGTCCCAGCTGATTTTTCCAGTGACACAGAGCAGGTCCCCACACGTCCCACGCAGGTGGCGGAGGCCAGGCAAGAGGCCAGCCGACACCAGCACGGCCCCTCCGCCGGGGACGTGACAGCTAGAAGCCAGAGGGGTCAGAGCTGCTCTCACTCAGCATCGTGGAGCCCACGCCACCTTCACCCGGGAGCAGAGGGAGAGCGTTCCTGCAATCTGCCCGGTAGCCCATGGGGTTGCTATGGCTTTCCCAGACTGTCTCACCGCAGAAGCCTGTGGAATTCAAAAACAAACTCTGCTAGCTGGAGTATTTAAGGGTATTTAAGGAACCAGCTATGAAGAGGAGAGAAGACAGTGCCAAGGATTTACAGGTAAAATGCATATTGTGATTTAAAGGTGTGAACTTAGAGGCAGGGCGAAGTGGAGAGAGATGAGCAAAGGGTTACAGGATGATGGAAACATGGAACAAATTAAACTTATCTGAGTGGATGCATCCAGTACTCAAGTTAAATCAACATACTCTTTCTGCATGGAGAAACCTCCCTGAATTATAAAGTGTAAGGGAAGGAGGGCTTGCATCTTCATCCCTAAATATATCATTTGTGTCTCTTAAATCTGAGCCAGTGGAAGAGTCGAACACTGCGAGCTGAATCCTATTTAATTTATTCAGCAACACATCTGTGTGAAATATAGTCCAATTACAGGTATTAGGTTACTTTGCCATGGCTGCGGCTATTTGGCTTTTATTTCCAGCAGGCTCTAATTAAATTATCACAATGCAAGAGCAGACAAGTTTTCTTTATACGTGACTGCAATTAAAGACATGCAATCACAACATTTTTTAAAGTGACTCCAATCAATTGGTTACAGTAAAGAATACCATGTAATAGAGCAGTGACTCCACCGTTAAGACTGAAAGAGGGTTTCTATTTCAATAATCTAGTTCCCTTTTATTACGAGTTCTGCTCTTGGATAATTTATTTAAAGTTCATTATGTGTCTGAAGCATATATCATTTGCCCTCAGCTTGGGCTGCAGAAGTCCCATTAT
This sequence comes from Limnodromus scolopaceus, assembly GCA_028565335.1. NCBI lineage: Eukaryota > Metazoa > Chordata > Aves > Charadriiformes > Scolopacidae > Limnodromus > Limnodromus scolopaceus. The sequence goes on from JAOXNO010000001.1 coordinate 155,595,840, forward strand.
GGCCAATTACTTAGTGTGATAAAATCTGCCACAGTACAAACTGTTCCTTAATTAGATTTAAGTTTTGTCTAAATTCTATTTGTAATTCAGACAGCAAAATAATAAGGCTGACAGCAAAGACTTGCTGTCTCCTTTCTGTGCTCCCTGTGGTAACCTGTTCGGTTGGATGTAATCTTAGGGCAGCTCAGAACCGAGCCCCCCGCATCCGTGTGCTTCTCTTGCAATGCTTGTCCCCACTTCACCTTTCCGTAACCAGGGAGTGGAGGGGGGGGGTGTGTGGTGTGTGGCCTGGCCCGTGGGGGAGTTCCTCCACCCAAATACAGCCCTGTCAGATACCTCACCAACAGAAAAGGTGATGGCTCCGAAAGCATCTAAGAGCCTGTGACTGTTAGTAGGGACCGCAGGGGCTGAGTGCCGCTGCCACGCTCTTTGGTGATGGTAGTTATTTGCTCTCCAGCCCCTCTAAGTTTGCTGCAGCAGAACACTGCGTGGTGGGGGGAAATAAATAAAAAAAAATAAAAATAAAATAAAAAAAAAAAGCTGCTGACAAAATGATAGTCCTACAAAGCATGAAGAAAGTGATGCGGGGAGCAGCACCCACCCAGCCGTGCCCTTCAACCGTGCAGTGTAAACACCACGGGGTGCACTGCCCCGCTGCTTCCAGCGGCAGACAGCACGCCCCGACCTGCCGCTGCAGGATGGGGCCTTTGCTGTTAGCCCGGTTAAACATTAGCCATACCAGAGGCTTCAAGTTTGTTTGGGGATGATGGTATCGCTGCGCTACTTCTTAACTGAATTTGAGCCGCTGGGTTTACCCAAACCATCCCCTGCACCATCCCCAGCCAGGAGAAGAGGTTTGAAGCTGGTTTGCTCTTTAAAAACACCAGCGTTTGGCACTCGTCTCCTCAAGCTCCAGCTTCAGTTTTCAAAGTGTTTTGAGTGTGTTTGAACCAAATGTTCTACACAAATTTGAATTCAAATTCCGCAACCTGTCTCTGTGAGATCTCACAAGTGAGTGGGGGTAGAAGCTACATCAAGAAAATTTAGAGTGGAACAAGAAATAGAAGTGGTGATTCAGTAGGATCCATTTTAACAGATCCAGGCCACACTAATTTGAGGATGGGCACCACCATCCTGTAAGAAGTTGCATTCCTCTGGAAAAAAAATTAAGCTAGAGATTTACTCTTTTTTTTCCCCATCAAAACATTTACTCCACTTTAAAAGAAAGAAGGCATTCACAGAAATTCACTTACTGTTAGCATTATTTGCCATGTGCTTCAGTGGCCCCGTATTTTCTAATATAGAGATGATATACTGGGCTACCTTTACTTCCCTTGAATCCTGCTCAAGTCCCATATTATATCTTGCAAATGGTTGCTTTGCATAGTTGCATGAATTTACTCTGATGTTTCAGAAAACTTCTATCTAAGACTAGTGCCAAAGAAAAACACCATTTACAAATGTTACAGGGATAGAAATTTACACAGCGACTAATGACAAGCCTAAAAATAACTTATTTCTTTGCAACATCAATCTTGTTAATGAACTGAAAGAATGAAATATTCCTCTATCAGTCGTTTCCAAGGTGCAGGGAGAAAAATGTTAACCAACTCCAGTATCAAAAAGAATATGAAAACATTTCAACATCCACTCCGTTTTCCACTTAATTAACAAAGCTGCAAATAGATTTATGGAGCAGTTATGGTCTGGACATTCTGCTCTATACTTTTGGTCAGCAGCACAACATGACTAGTCTGTTCTTCTTTTCCACTTGAGCCCTGATGATAGCAGAAAGTGAAGTTTATGTACCAAGGGGGGGACATCACACACTGTGGGACTGGGAACCCCTTACATTACAACTTCATTGTGTCTGTGCAGACCATTCCCTGAAAATACATTTTTAAAAATGAAATCGTATCTGTCTCTGTATGGATACGATAAAAGCCCTCTAGATCGGGATCAATTCTCGTCAAAGCAGCAAGGCCTTTCCTTATTCAATAAAGGCACTTAACAGTGGCACTGATGGGAAGTTGAAAGGAAAGACCTTGCTATTAGTTGTTTTTAATGGACTAGGAGAAGGTCTTACCTGTCATTGAACTCTAAACATTTCACAGAATTTTCTCTCTTCCTTCAGTGCTAAGGAAAAAACATGAACACAACAAATGACAACTTAGCCAACCCCACCACCTGGCAAGACACTGAAGGTGATTTTCCGAACTGCACTGATGTGGAAGTTGGTCTGAAGACTTTGTACCTTCCCATGATGTACAGCATTATCTTCCTGGTGGGCTTCCCAGGAAACGTCATTGCGATTTGTGTTTACAGCCTCAAGATGAGGCCCTGGAAGAGCAGCACCATAATAATGCTGAACCTGGCTCTCACAGACCTGCTGTACCTCACCAGCCTTCCCTTCCTGATACATTACTATGCCAGTGGGGAACACTGGATATTTGGTGAATTCATGTGCAAGTTTGTCCGCTTCGGCTTCTACTTCAACTTGTACAGCAGCATCCTCTTCCTCACCTGCTTCAGCGCCTTCCGCTACGTGGTGATTGTCCACCCTATGAGGTTCTTCCACATCCAAAGGAAGAGGTGGACAGTGGTAGCTTGCGCAGCCGTTTGGGTGGCCTCACTGGCAGCTGCCAGCCCTGTCAACTTCTTGATCTCCTTAAAAGAGGCGCAAAACAGATCTTTATGCCTCGACCTTACCAGCTCTGAAAACCTGGGCACAATCAGGTGGTATAACTGGCTGCTGACCAGCCTGGCCTTCTTCTTGCCTTTGCTGACGGTGACTCTGTGCTACGCGCTCATTATTTACACCTTGGCTACTGGGCCCCACACACGGGCTTGCTACAAACAAAAGGCTCGCAGACTTGCTGTTGTCCTCTTGGTGGTCTTCTACATGTGCTTCCTCCCCTTCCACATCTTTCGGGCGGCTCGGGTTGAACTGCGGTTGTGTCCAGTCAGCTGTCAGGTGGAGAAGCAAATCCACTCTGCCTACATCATCTTTCGGCCACTGGCTGCACTCAACACCTGTGGCAACCTCCTACTTTACGTTGTGATCGGAGGTAACTTCCAGCAGGCCATCCTCTCTCTTTCAAGGTGTAAGTGGAGCAAATACGTCCAGCAGCCCAGGAGCAGCAATTCCATGACCAAGTCAGAGATCGCATTGAAGTTATGAAGGAATCCCCTGAAGATAACCCCAGCAAACCCAGGACGGCTTTGCTGCTGTAAGCTCCTGTGAAGGCAGGTGTGTTGACATGGTAGTAAGAACTGCAGCTGGCTTCACCCTCTCCCTGCACTACAGCAGTTGTCAAAGAGCTGTCTCGGGAGCAGGTTTATATATACCTCTCTTAGCAACCAAAGAAAAACAAGTGAAAAGCGAAGATTGTAAGCCACCTCGAAGGTGAAATTTAGAACCACCCAACCAGATTGTTTCCACAGGCATTTGGGAAATGCAGGGTTCTCTCACTGTGGGCTTTGCCATTGATTACAGAGACACAAAAAAGCTTAGTCTGGACATGAGAACAATTTCCATTGATTTCAGTGTTGTCACTCATGTAGTGCTTTGGTTACTACAGCCCGAGCGAAACACAGCAGATACTGTCACGGTTGCTGAAACCGCTGAATTACATACTTAGAAAGCACCTAGATAAATCAGATGTTTTCAAATTAGATGGACTTGATGAACTTCAGCCTAGGGCACTGAGGAACTGAATGGTGAAATCTCAGAGCTGGCCTAGGGGGAGGATGAGAGGCGTACCAGAGGAGGACATACATGGTGAATAAAAGGAGATATGTGTATATATATAAATATATATATATATATAAAGACATAGATATCTATGTAGAAAAGTGTATATATCTGTGGAAAAAATGGAGGAACAATGCGTTAACAGTCATGCTAATGTTTATCTCAGAAAAATAGTGAAACAGACAATTGGATGATAAGTCTGCAGAAGATGAATACAGGTGAGTAGCAGCCAGTATGGACCTATCAGCTCTGTACAATCCCAGGTCATTCTGATTTCCTACTACAGCAAATTAACAGGGTCTTACATGAAGGAAAAGATGATGTCATATATCTTGACTCCAGAAGAAGTTTTGACACTGTCTGAGTTGACACTCTTGTGTGTAAGCTAAGGAAACAGTTCTGGAGGAAACTGTTTTTGCTAGTTACAGAGTTGTGCTCAGAGTGGAAATATTAGTGATTTATTATCACAGTAGGGGGAGCCACTGAATGGGAAGTTCACCAGTCTGACCTGGGTTTAGAGATATTTAGTGTTTTCCTTAACACGTTGGAGGATGTAATAAAGTCGGGCTACTGTATTTGCAGGTGACGTGAAGCTGAGAGGACAAAATTAAGTTGACAAATTGCAACTATGGTCTGAAAAAACACAGAATGCTATTAGATAGTGACAGATACAGAGTTCTATGTTTAAGTAGAAATAATGAACTGTGCAAACACAAAAGGAGAAAAAAAAAACCCAACTATTCAGGTAGCGGTTTGGCAGAGAAAGATCTGTGGCAGATGCAATGCTGTGATGTATAAATAAGAATATAATGTGTGAGATTTGTGTAGCAGCCCTTACAGCCTTTGTAGCGTTGTTACCCTCCCAGCTGGAGCACCATGTCCAGCCTTCAAGGCTGCCTTTCAGGGAAGACACAGATGAGAGGAGCACGGTAAGAATGGTCAGCAAAACGTCCCAAGGGAAAGGAACCAGGCAGAAAACCAAATGGTATTCAGACCCCTGAAAGGTGGGTATCAGGAAGGACTTCATCTCAACGACGACTGATGAAGCCCTGGTGAGGACAAGAGAAGCCTCCACAGTCATGTCTCTAGGAGCAGGCTAGCCAGATGCTGTGCAAGAGAGACACCAGCCTGCCTGGCTTCTGGGGGTCCCTTTTGGCCATGGGGCTCTGTGATTAGGCATATGTTGCTGGTGCTGGCAAAACAACTGGTGCCCAGGAGCATCACCGGCAACAGGGCTCATCCCACCGTGCTGCCACAGCTCTTCTTGGGCAGGCAACTGGCCGGCAGCAACCAGTGTACTGCTGGCAAAGCCTGGGTATCTGCTGCAGGTTAGCACCATGCCCCAGTGCACACAGGCACCTAAGTAGGACAAACAATGGCACCGTAGTGTTTGACATGCCTTGCGGGTATTTAAAATGCTTTATTTGGTAAAGGCTCGACCATCACATGCATCCTTCAGAAGCAGTGCCACAGGCCTTTTGACATGTTTTCTATTTTAGACTATCCTCTTCTGTGTTAGTGTCAAAGTCTGAATTTTACAGGTTGCCGCTAGATGGTGATCAACCACGGCCAAGCTACCTGGTTACGCATACACGTGGTTGATTCAAATCCGCTAGTTACACAAATACACAAAACGATTCACATGAAATAAATCTTTTCTGACATAGATTCATAACATCCCAGTTCTCCAATGTGGTCAAAAACACACTGCACACTGTACTGTCTTTCTCTCCCACATAAGTGAAAGCACAAGATGTGTCTACCACTCACACGTACACATCTGAAGAAGCGGATTAAAAATTGTCTTTTTTCCTCTCTCAGAGCATTTTTAATTCTTGTACTCAGAAGCTCTTCCTTCTCAAGCCCAAGCTGAGCTTATCACACACAAGCAGAAGCTCTTCAATACAACTGCACATACAATGTAAAATGGAGCAACTAAAAGTAACATGTGTGAAATGGAAGTGTTTGAGGCTTTCTATCTCTAATGGCAAGAGTGACAGTCCCACAGATTCAGTGACTTGGAGAGGGGCTACCTTTTTGCCTCCTCCTCTGTTGATGGGTTGCCTCCTTCCTATCTCATCCACCACCTCTCTTCATTTAGTTTTGGCTAAACTAAGCTGATTTTTAAGTGCCGAAGTAGATGAGGAAATGACCCTGGGAGCCGTAGTTTGCCGGTGGGGCAAGAGGCACCAGGAGAAGGGCAGTCACATCTTCCAGTAGCATGAATGGGTCTGGGAAAGGAGGAAAGCTCAGCCTCAGCCCAGGCATATTTAAGGCATTCAAGGACTGCTCAGGTGTTCTGCAGGACTGAGAGATCATTATCTCATGCAACTTATTCCTTTTGCGTACTGAGCAGGGTGACATCTCGATAGCTTCTATTTTTAGCAGCTGTTAAGTTTACTGCAGAAACAAAGATAAGTGCTTCGATTGCAGTAAACAGGAGACACTTTCCAAGCTCTGTACCCAGCGTGACAACACAGCTACATAAATTACTACACTCTTGCAGGCTAATTCACAGCATAGTTATGCTCCAGTAACCAGGCTTCTGTCAAAAGTCTCTAGTAGGTTTGTCTGCAAAGACATGTCAACTCAAGCAAGCTGCTCTCTGCCTGGGAACACAGAGGGACCACGAAAACAACTTTGCAAGGTACACCTCTCAGGGGGATGTCAACTCTGATGATGCTAAAGATGAAATTTTGGAATTGCTGACTGCCTTTGTAGACGTGTAGACGTAGACCTTATTCTTCACAGTGACTCACGTACTGTCACGGATTGCAGCAGAGCTATTTTCTACCCTTAATGGTACAGGAAGGCAACCAGCAATTTTTTTTTTTTCTATTTCTCCCCAAATCATGTGTTCCCATAAGAAGTGAAAGCAAAAGACTCTCCTTGTACTCAAATATTCCGGGGAGCAAAAATACTGACTCTAATATTCTGCATAAAAAAAAATATCCTAAAATCTGTCCTAAGCACAGCTGCATCTACCTGCCTTTCAAGCAATTCTGTGTCGTACTGGACACCTAAGAAGAGAGTGCGAGGCAGACTGCATGCAGCATCAAAATGGCTAGCTTAGCGAACGGCTAGGAGAGAGAAAGCCTAAAATAGCTTGAGAACAGTCTACTCGTGAAAGGTCTGTCTCGGGTACGGACGTGAGACGAGGCTGCCATTTTATCCCGACGTAACGGTACGCGCAGTCGGGACGCTGCTGCGTTAGCTATACAGTGTAACTGCACGGCCGTGGTCCACCACGCAAAGCGGAGGGTAGTGCCAGGCTCACCACTGAGTCATTTAGACCTCGGATAGATGTTGTCATTTTGCCGACCCAGCTAAACCAGCAGAATAAACTTTGAACGACTGCTTCCATCTGTCGGCGTTTTCTGCTCTGAAAAATGCAGGTTGAGTGAACCTAGACTTTAAAGCAGCAAATAATAAACGAACACATCGCTATTCAACTCCTACCAGCCCCAAACTGTATTTGCCTTTCCCTGCCAGCAGAGAAGGAGGAGAGATGTAAAGGAAAATACTTTGTGTGTTCCCTCACAGCTCCCTTAACGTTTTGGAAACCAGAGGCATTCAGCGGCACCAACTGGTGTCACTTCAATGTAAAGACCACACAATCAAATCTAGGAAGGAATAAAAGAGTTTACCCTAAAGAAAATTTATTTCAAAGCCTGTTTTCTGAATGGCAACTGGAAAAGAGCAGTACTTTTTGACTAAGGTGTCTTGCTGACTTGATGCCCTAGCCTACCGACTGCTGCGGTGGAGAGCAGAGTGAGTCGGATGCCTCCTAAAGCAGGGGAAACAAATAAATTCTTGCTTTTAGTCAGAACTTTACTTTGGGGCCCACAAGGAGAAAAAGTAAAGTAGGTAAACGCTGAGCTAGGTGTCTTTCCAAAATAAAATTTAAAGCTCAAATGCTGATTTTTTTTATAACACACAGAGGGAACATGATTTTTCAGGGCTGCTGCAGGCAAGTATAATACAGAATATGTTTGATTAATCATTGCTAGAACCTTAAAAGGCATTTAAATTAAAAGGTATTTTATCTTCTAAGAGTTTTACTTGGTTTCTTTGCTCCCCAAAGTGGTTGATATCACTGATTTCTAAGCCAAGAGAGAGGAGGTTGCCCGGAAGCTGTAGTACTGGGGATGGTCTCCACTCTTGCAAGGAAAACAAAGTTCTGAGCTTCTTTCTTTTTTTTTTTTTTTTTCAAAAAAAAGAGAAAGATGTGTTTTTCCAAATTACTTTATGGATTTCCTTTTACTTTGTAAAATATTAAAAGAAGGTAAGGCAAAGAAGAAAGAAATACAATTTTGTGCACAGACAGACAATGCCATACTGAATCTTAATAAAGCAAGGTAGAAGGTATAGTTCCTGGAGACATCTTCCTTCATGCATTTTCACTAAATACAGTTGTATTTCCAGCACATTTCCCACTACCCAAGTTAGAAAATCTGATACCAGGTTGTTTGGTCCTTCACTCTCCCTTCATCACATCCAGCCTGTTGCTCAAGACCCATCAGCTTTTTGGAAAAAATATTAGGAAATTCATTCTGTGCCCTTCTAATGGTTCTGCCAAAATCTTTGTGGTTCCTGTTTACCCCCGATTGGCATGAGCCGGTTGGCTGCATTCCAGGGTGCTTTCAAGCCAATTCCTGTGTATCACCTGGCAGAATTTTGTCGGTAGATCTGTGACAAGGTACTTTGGTATTACTACAAGAGCACCCTGTGATATTCTCAGATGTCTCCTCCAATTTTCAAGGACTTTCATGGTGCCAGCCACTGTGCAAAGTGATGCCCTGGGCCTGCAGCTGACAGGGCTAGAAGACACTTTCTTCTGCAGGGGCCTCAAAGGGCATCCAAGGTAACTCCTCCTGCTCTGCTCTTGTTACAGGTCTGTTAAGCTGGGCAAAAAGGAGGTGACTTGGCACAAAGTGGGGAAGCATTATGAGTGGATTTATTTCCAGCCCCAAACGATCCCAAAGGGGCAATTTTCCACTGAGTGAGGCAGGCTGGCCCAATCACTTATGGCCTCAGCAATAATGAAGAAAACCTAGCAGACAGTGGCATACAAATGCACTGTGCAACAATTTCAAGCAATAAATCGTCTTGAAAATTCCGTTTTTCCTTCACGATGCCTTTTATCAATGGGAAGTTATCTTAACAGACAAGGCAGCAGCACCTGCCTACAGGAGCTTCCTCACATTTACCTTTCTGCTAGTAAGCTGCTCTGAGATATTTATATATCGCCCCTATTTTACAGGTGATGAAGCTGAGGCACAGCGGAGTTAAGTGACTTGCCTGCGGTCACAAAGCAAATTAGCAGCCAAGCAGGGAAGAGATCAGTTCCTAGCCCAGAGCTTTTACAAAGTGCATCTTAGGCTTAGGGTAAGATTTTCAAGGGAGTCTTGATTGCTCAGTTGTGGCACTTCAGTAATAAAAAAGTTGAGTTAGAGCAGTGTCTGCGCTATTCAGGCCCTGGTTCATCACTAACGTTGCAGTCTGCAACTGTGAAAGGAGCACTTTTGTTTTCTTTCAGAAGTTTTGGGGAACTAGCTCTTTATCACCAAAGTTATGTGGCTACCACTGCGTGTGATCTCAGCTGAAAGCCAGTAATTAGCTGTATTCATCTCATTTACAGGTTTGTATCAAGTACTTGTTAATTTGGAGGTTAACAACAAAATACAAGCAGCATATAGGGAAACCTTTCAGGTTGAAATGTGTGCGTCGCACCACAGGTCGGGAAGTTGTTCTCCATGGGGTGTAAAGACGTTCCGTAGCTAGAGAGATGCCTTCACCCAAGGGGCAGGGTACCACTGCTCACCGTGTACGTATTGCCGATGCTGGGAGAGCACAGGGGTTCAGATAACCCACCCCAGGGCCAGCCCCTCCCTCCCTAGCCCACCCTAGTTCAGATCCCGTGGCCCATGTTCTACCTTCAGATACAAGTGTCAGAAGTTTGCTTTTACTGACAGAAGGGAAAATGGAGTTATGATGCAGGTTTTTCATATACCTTCTAAATTTTCATCCTTGCTTCTATTCAACATGATTAATACTGCTATATTTACTTATCAGAGCTAAATATTTGGCTGACAAACACCAGTGAAAATCTAGATCTGTCCCTCTACAAGTAAAAAATCCTAGCAAACATAACCCCCACCCTTTTTTTCCCAAAATGCAAACCTGAATCTCACTGAGGGTAGGGAAGAACAGCAATGGGGCACTGTGATTTCTGGAAACACCAGGAAGATGGGTCCTGCAGTAATTCCAGGTAATCCTCAAGGTGCTTCAGTCTCCATCCTCCCACAGCTGGGCTCCGCAGGTGCTATAATTCAAATTCCCGCTAGAGGGTAGACAAAACTCTTCCATTAAAAGGATCACGCTGGAAAAGCGTAAGTATGTGGGAAAACTGTCTGATTTGGTAAAGGAGGTCTGGGCTGGAGAAGCAGCAGAAAATAGGACAAGGAAAAACAAAATGATGTTCATACCATCTGAGAGAGCAAGGTGGGAGCATTGCTCCAACTTTCTCTAAAGAAACACAATTTCTATTTTGTATCTTTAAATCAAATATAGCTAGAGCGGCCATGTGGTTATAAACATGTAAATCATAAATAAAATACAGTTGATCTTGCCCCTACGGATGTTATCTTACAAACAGTGATAGGAGCCAATTTAGTATACCAAACAGTTAGAAATGATAAATATAGGGAATTAGAGTTTATCCACTTTGGGACAACAGTGAATTCGCCCCCTCCTGACTGCCAGAAACATCAAACTGTGGATTTATCTCTCTCTTTTATTATGACCACTCTGCTATGGCAGGAAATAACGGATTGCATTTTCTCCTCGCACATTTTTCCACTGCTGAAATGCAGACAGGTTTCTCTGAACCTTGCTGCAGAAGTGGAAAGTACGACTGTCATCAACATGTCTTCTTCTTCCTGGTCTCCCTGAAAGAGCAGATCATGCTCCAGGTGAGCCTGACTGTCTCAGGGAGCTCCCTGCATTGCAGGTAAGGGCACTGGGAAAAGATTTTCTCACCACACAACCTACTTTTTCAAAGCAGGCTTTCACACTGATTCAACAAGACCAATGCTAGAGAAGCCAAAGGAATTCAGAGTTTATTTTCTAATTTAGTCCCAGATCTACAAAGATGGCCTAAGACCCAGAAGCACCACCTATATGAGCTAAATGGCATTTTTGAATGCTAAGCAAGGATTTGGTTTGGTCTTCTTAAATGTAACTTGAAGAAGACCTATCAAAGAAGCGGAGCTCTCAGAGGTGTTCCTGCAGCTGGGACACCTCTCTCAGCTAGAATAATTAAAGAACAAATTAACTGTACTTTGGAAGACCAGCATGGCAATGTTTGCTACCACAAGTGCTGTGCTGTCTTGTCTTCCCCTTAAACAGATGTGGGTTTTTGAAAGGAAACCTTGCCCTTCTGTTCTGGATGGGTCCCATCTGCTGGTCCCACATAGTCTTGAGGGTGGCAATGACTCTCTCTCCAAAATGAGCTGATGAAACTGGATGAGACGTGGCACTACAGGCAGTAGTCTCCACAGTTGTCACATCAAAGACTAAACAGGAGGTGTGCCCGGAGAAGGATTACATTTGTGGCCCTAATGAGCCAAAGAAAGGAGCCCTTCAGGCAGCAGCATGTGTTTTCACTGCATTTAGGCATGTGAATCCGTTGCAAAGAGATTTTCACAGCACAATATTGGGAGCAAAGGAAGAAGCATTAAATCTGAAAGACAGCCATGCCAAATGAGGTTAAATTACGTATTCTCTATCTGACTTGTACTGTGAGGTGTGAATGATAGCTCTGCTGGACACTGGCACGGGCTAAAGAGAGGTAGCTAGTATTTGGCATAGGGCTGCATTTGGTGTCTGCTCGACTATTTCAAGACATCACATTTCTCTACTCTATGGTTATCTATATGTTTACCACCTGTCTTTACCATGATAATTGGGAGAAAAACTTCAAGCGATGTAGATTTCATGCAAAGATCTCCTGTCTTCATCACTCTGAAAAAAAAAGTAATATTTTGTTGAAGGAAAAATTATTGTTATACAAAAGCCTGTGACAGCAGGTGAGAAGTAGAAAATCTCTCTTGCAGGGAGTCGAGAAGCTGGATTTGGTAAGGAACAGATGGATCTCAGCAGATGTGCTCTTTCAGCAAGTAGTTGCCTCAGGGGGGCAGTTGATGTTAAATTTTGTACAAAATTTCCTTTTCTTGTATGAATTAAAGATACTGAAAAATAAAGAAATGACCTTTATTCTGGGACCCTCTTACGTATTCGCTTTTGAGGCCTTCACTTTGAAGGCTGTTCCATCAATTTAACAAAGCTTAGACCACACACCTGGCTTCAGCTGTACAATAAGTGCTCCTTGTTGCTCTCTTTTGGGAGTCCATGAAATGCATCATCTCATCAACACAAGTTTCCACCCTAAAACTTTCTGGTCCCAGGTGGATGAGCTAGAGATACTGGAGGCCGAAATGCCCAACTAAGCAGCTTCCAAATCAGATCTTCAAGGAAAGAATAAACTATATCACTGCCGAACCCCTCTTTCTATTGCTTGCACAGCCCTCTCTGGTAGACAATTTATTGATAGCATTTTTGATTCTCAGATAAGGAGGGCTGTCAGCTATGTGGGACTTCCGTAGGGCAGACTTTGGCCTGTTCAGGGACCTGGCTGACGGAGCCCCTTGGGAGGCAGTCCTGAAGGGCAAAGGAGTCCAGGAAGGCTGGACATTCTTCAAGAAGGAAATCTTAAAAGCTCAGGAGCTGAACATCCCCGTCTGCCGACAGATGAGCCAGCAGGAAAGAAGATCGACCTGGCTGAACAGAGAGCTTTGGCTGGAACTCAGGAGGATAAAGAGAGTTTATGACCTTTGGAACAAGGGGCAGGAAACTCAGGAGGACTGCAAGAATGTTGTGAGGTTATACAGGGAGAAAATAAGATGGGCCAAAGCCCAACTAGAACTTAATCTGGTTGCTGTCGTAAAAGATAACGAAAAAATGTTTCTCTAACTACATTAACAACAAAAGGAGGACTGAGGAGAATCTCTGTCCTTTATTGCATGTGGGTGGAAACATAGTGACAAAGGATGAGGAAAAGGCTGAAGTACTTAATACCTTCTTTGCCTCAGTCTTCAATAGCAAGACCAGTTGCTCTTTGGGTACTCAGGCCACTGAGCTGGAAGATGGGGTCAGGGAGCAGAATGAAGCCTCCATAATTCAAGGGCAATCAAAATGCTACATGTGAATGTCTTGAATCTACCAAAGATGTTGATAGAAACCAAGTAGGTGGCATCCAGGCTAGCTACCTAGCTAGCCAAGCAGTCCCAGACAGAAAACGGTGAAGCCAGTGATGGTGGGATGGAGAGGGCTGCTGCATTGTCCATTAGGATGGTTCAGCAACACCCAGCTACTTTCTTGGGATGGAGCAGGTTTCTGTCTAAAATGATGTGGGAGGGGGACACAAAAGGCACAAAACTTGATATTTTGCTTATTTTCTGATTTTGCACAGAAGCCAGTGCTGCTGGGACTTGTGTCTGGGCTGCTACTCCAGGCACAGATAATACTGATGGGAGTTTCTCAGAGAGAAGCACAAGGCCCAATTCTAAGATGTTTAGCATGGCAAAATTTTCCATTCAAGTCCAGATTATGCAGTGAGCTCATCCTTATTATATTCACTAGTGATTTGGGCAATGGAGTAGAAAGTATACCCTTTAAGCATGCAGACGACAAGAGAGGGGACTGCCGGCATGCTGGCTGACAGCATTAGATTCAAAGCAATTTACAGAAATTGGAGAAATGGTCTGAAAAAAGCAGGATGCAATACAATGAGGACAAATGCAAAATTTATGGTTGTAGGAAAATAATCAAAACTGCACAAATCTAGACTATCTGCTTAGGCAGCAGTACCACAGTGAAGAATCGAAGGGCTACGCAGGTCACAAGCTGAGCATCAGTCAAATATGTTGTGCTGTTCTGAAAAGGGCAAACAGCAGAATGGGACACAGAAATCAGAGCACAGACTGCCAGGCAGGATGAGTAACACTTCTTTTTGGTAGTGGTGGCATATCTGGTCTGGCACTGCACTTCAAGAAGGATGGGGACCTGCTAGACAGGGACCAGAACAGAGATTCAAAAAAAACCAAAACAAGTTTTTGGGAATGATGATTGTTCACTCTAGGAGAAGCACCACTGAAGGGAAGATGGTGACCCTCACACATGTGACCTGTCTCCAGAAAGGAGAATTCCTTCTTGCTAGGACTAGATCGGGAAGATGTCAGACATGAGGCAACATGTCCTGTGGGCACAGAGAAGCAAAGGAGTATTTTGGTCAAAAGAAGATTTTAGAAGAAGTTGGAAAAGCATCTGGATATGCTGTCTGGGGCAGCAGGTGGACAGCATGTCCTGAGGAGCTTCCTTCTAACCCACCTCCTGCAATGGTGTGGGCAGGACAGAGGATTTCAGGAAAGACAGGCATCTCATTGCACACAGCAAGATAACTCCTCAGAGACAGGAGGTTTCTGCCCTCGGCTCCTTGCAGCAGCTGTGCCTGGAAAGCCAATGGATTAGAAGCTCTGCTGAGGTGAATTAACTTGGCTCCAGAGCCAGTGGCAATGCACCAGTTTACACCTCCTTTGAATACGATATGTGAGATCTGATGCAAAAGCCTGGTTAGCAACTCCCTCCTCAGGTTCCAGCAGGCCATCAATCACGCCAATATGCAGCAGGAGATTTGTATGTTGGCAAAATGCAGAGTAATGGCTAAAATACCTGGCCTGACCCCAAACACCCTAATCACGCAGGGCATTGTGGTTTTTGTGTCCTTCAACACATTGTATCATTTCAGTTTATCGCAAATTATTAAACAGTCCCTTTTGGAAAACCAGAAAGCCAGGGTCAAGTGCACAGAGCTTCTTCTAATTGTCTTTTACTTTCTCACTTTCCTGGAGAAGTGTAATCTTCTGTCCCATGGTGATGTGACTTTTCCCACCTCCTTACTTTTGCAAACTTTAATAAGTACTGTCACAGTGTTTAGAATAGGCAGTGCCAGCTCTGAGAACAATAACAGAAATACACTGCATCATTATACTGCAGCACTGGGTTTACAGAGCTCCAGCAGGAACCAGTTCAACCACAAATGGTAGCAAAACGTCACTTTGGAAATAATGTGACTCTGATTTTCCAGTGCTCCACATCTTTTTTTTTTGCATTTGGCCTATATAAACCAATGCAGTCAGTCCACTGCTCTGTCTTCAGAATGACAGAATGACATTCACAGCACAGAGGGAGATCTCACCAAAGCCCGGGAGTGGCCCTGAAGCTCTTCACGAAAGGTAGCATAGAAAGGCAAAGCAAGAGAAAGCTTCTGGAGAGAAGACCACCTCTCTTTTTTTGTATTTGATTTAGACGAGCACAAAATAGCCAGAGGAAAAAGGTTAGATTTAAAAAAAAAAAAATGAAAGTATGAATTCCACAGGCTCAGCTTGCATGAATTATCCCTTTGAAGACTATTTCAACAGCCTGCACTTCCACCCAATCTGAATAGTTGGAGAGCCATTTAATTGCCTGAGGATAATAATACTTAGCATTTAAGTATCATTTAAAGAGCACAAGACTCTTTCAAAGGCAGTGAAGCTGCATGACTCTGGGGGTGAGGCCGAGGCCAGCAGAGCAGCCTGGGCAAGCGGGGGGGAGCAGAGAGCTGCCTTCACGCTCCCCTGCTGGGAGAGGGGTTTCTGTACCAGGAGGGATGCAATGGGAGGGCTCTGGGACAAGGAACCTGAACGCCTTCCCTGTTTGCACAGCTCTCTCCAGGAGAGCAGGGGAGGTTGCTCTGAAAAATACGAGACCTTCGACTCCACACACAAATGACTAGTTGCAGGGCATTTCCTTGCGGGTTTCTAGTTTTGTCTATTATGCTTGCTGCTGTGGTCAAGCAACCTCCTAATTTCACTTTGACTGAGATTTATTTCTACTTACTGCTTTATGATAGTAAAATTCTACCTGATAATTACCTCACCTTATCAGAAACAAGCACTAGTAATGCAAACAACAAATTTAGCAGTTTATAACTCCAGTGATTCCCTGAAGAAAAGAATTGAAAGAGATAAGCTTGGGAGGGAAATGATGCTTTTTAAATATTAAGTGTATCCTACCATGCCTGAGCTCCCTTCCCCATCCTCCTCGTGCTCCTCTTGGCACCAGTCCCGCCGGGATAGGCTCATTTCTGAATTTCTACAGGTGGGAGCTGGGCCCAGAAGGAGACCAGGACAGTAACGGTGACCCAGGCTCCTTCTGCCAAGA
This sequence comes from Limnodromus scolopaceus, assembly GCA_028565335.1. Lineage (NCBI taxonomy): Eukaryota > Metazoa > Chordata > Aves > Charadriiformes > Scolopacidae > Limnodromus > Limnodromus scolopaceus. Next base: position 155,611,918 of record JAOXNO010000001.1, read on the forward strand.
GCCAGGCATTAGCTTAGGGCTCATGTTAGCTGAGGGAATGGTATCTGGCAAACAGAAAGGCTCATCTTTGGCTGTCTATATTAAATCCATGTGTAGAAGGCTGTGATGGTACAAGTCACCTTCTGAAGACAAAGCTTGATTAGAGTGGCTTAAGGCAAAGGGCAGACTTTCCTTCACCTGCCACAGCACCCTGTGAAGAAATTGCAAGAGGAGCAGCACCACAACAGACTATATTTTCAATGACTGAACACTTGCTTGTACGCTGGAGGTCACATTAACAGCACCCTTTGCTGCATCCTGTACTGACACGTTACTGGAAGCCAAGGAGGTACACCTCATCTCACAAGAAATTAGAGGCTGCTTTGTCTTGGAGTTGAAAAAAAAAAACAAAAAAACCCACCAAAATAACAAGGCAGCAAATTGGTCCTCTCTGTTTTCAGACCGACTAAGCTGGGTCATTTTCAGGAAATGCCCCATTACCTAAAACAATTACAACCGTTGTCACATCTCTGATGAGTTTAGTTTGGCTTTTAGTGTCTGCTGGGAAAACTTTAACTGGCGCAGCTGCTGTGTTTAAGGCCACTTCATAGCTGGGTGCTCCCGCAGCGTTTTTTATTCACCGTTTATGGCCTTGCCTCTGCTGTACCAAGGTACCTGAGCACATACTGGCTTTGAGCAGGCAAATTATGCCATTGTCTTTCCTCTCCCCAGTCCCCATGGGGCAACTCGCCTTCTGAAAGTTCAGCGCTCATCTAAGGGCTGCAGTAGATTTTATCTCCTATGCCCTGTAGTCGATGAGCACCAATTCACTTCAAGGGCTAACATTAGCCATAAAAGAGTGCCTCTGATCCATACAGGCTATTTTTGGAACTGTATCGAACTACTTCTGCTCAGCTGATGTGGCCGCAGCATTGCGTATAGTCTAGATTATATATGCAATTTTCCTCGGGTAAAATATTCCTTTCCAGAGTTTTCATTAACAGTCTCTATTACCTACATAATTGGATGGCAACATTTAACTGTGATTAATTTAGAGCTACCATGCATTTTGGGATTAAAAAAATGCTGCCCTTACCAGTCTGTCTCAGGGGAGAAATACGAAGGGAGAGCCGGAGCTGATTTCCCCACGTGATGAAGACGCACGGTATCATTCTCAACAGAACTGAGTATCTCCCAACCGCGGTCTGATAACAACTGTAATTAGGTATTCAATCACACACAGAGTAAGATCAGCCAAACCAGTGTATGTCTGCTAAGGAAAATAGCCCACGGAAAGATTATATGTTTGCTGAACCAAAAGTAAAATGTATAATGAAAGCTCTTAACACTCTCAAGCCTAGCCCTTGCCCGACAAACTGCCTATTTTTCTACACAGTTACTAATCAGAGCTATCTTTGCCATTTCTACTGTGCCGCACCAGGTGCTGTCATGCCCAAAGCCCTGACTCTGGGAGTAGTCTTCCACTCATGCCTGTGGATTTTAGATCAGATTGTATGAAATTACAACGGTCCCTGCACTGGATGACCCTCGTGCCTACAAGTCATAATTACCGCCAAGTTCAGTGATGATGCTGAGCCACTGCAAAAAGCCTTGCTACAACCTCTTCTGCCCCAAAGCCTGCAAAAGCTAATGGCCAGCCTTTTCGGAGGAAAGAGACACTGTCTGCAACCAGCCACAAAGCGAAATAAAAGGATTGGAATTTGTTCTTCACTGCTGCATTTTAGCCTGGAAGTTTTTGAAGCAGACCATGTGCTCCAGGTATGCAAACTCATCTGTCATCCTCTGCATCCTGTTCACCCTGCCATAACAGAAAGAAAAATACAATATGAAAAGACAATCCTATTTGCATCATGCACTCTGGGATAACTGACCCAGCCTACAGTATAAAGTTTTAAGAGGAAATATTTAATTAATAATACCACCACCAAATCATTCCAGTTTCCTTTCTATACAGTGACTAAGAGCAATGTTTATATAGACACATGAACGCTGTAAGATTTTGTGATGGTTGTTTCAGGAAAGGTGCACATAGCTAACTTTTTGCTGTTGGATTACTGGTCTTGGCAACTCTTCTCAATACTCATCAAATTAGGGAAAATGGCAGCCCATCTGATAAATCAGTGCATCCTGCCTGGAAGACTGTTGAAACAAGAGATGAGTGCTGTGTCTGCGGAGAACATTGCTGGAGACTAGCTTCAGCTGAGGGTGGCTGTTTGCTGGTAACAGCAAGAAAAACACCATTCCACAGCAGGAACCCAGCATGCAACCTCGCTGTCAGCACAAGCTGGTCTACCTCTGCTGTCCTCCTCTTGTCCCTGGTCACAGAATCACAGAATATTCATGGTTGGAAGGGACCTTTGAGATCATCGAGTCCAACCATACACACACACAAAAAAACCCAGACCGAAACCAAACAATCACGGGCACTAGAGCACGCCCTAAAGTGCCACATCTTCACGTTTCTTAAATGCCTCCAGGCATGGTGACTCCACCACCTCCCTGGGCAGGTTGTT
>JAOXNO010000001.1:155614530-155635480 GCA_028565335.1 Limnodromus scolopaceus
CCCTAAAGTGCCACATCTTCACGTTTCTTAAATGCCTCCAGGCATGGTGACTCCACCACCTCCCTGGGCAGGTTGTTCCAGTGCCTGACCACCCTCTCAGTAAAGTAATTCTTCCTAATATCTAATCTAAACCTCATACTATTTCCTCTGGTCCTGTCATTATTCCCTTGGGAGAAGAGGCCAACGCCCACCTCTCTAAAACCACCTTTCAGGTAGTTGTAGAGGGCAACGAGGTCTCCCCTCAGCCTCCTCTTCTCTAAAAAAGTCAGTCCCTCTCACTGCTTCCTGTAGGCCCTGGAGCCCACAGGTCCATGAGAGGAGCCCCAACCCTTCACCAAAAAGCAAAAAAACTGAAGAGTAAGAAAACTGGTTTGTTTTCAATCAGCTCACTTACCCAACACGTGCCATGACAATCACTGGGGCCATTGAAAACATGTGGTTTAGGATGAGAGAAGGGAGGTGGTGCTGCCAACTCTTTTGACAGCAGCCTGCAATTAGAGTCACTTAAGTCAACTGTGAAACTACAGGGTGTTGTGTTTTCCCTCCAATGCTTGTAGAGGGGAGCAGAGTGAGGATAGCCTTAAAGCACAAAAGGCCATGTTTTTGGTAAGGATCAGATTGGTCTGCCCGTGGGCGGACTTTAAAGGTCCATGGACGCGAGGTGGAGAAATTATTGGTAAAGAGGAAAGGCCCACAGACTAAAGAGCTGAAAGTGACACTGCAGAATAAGCCTTTATTCATAGAAACCTTACACCATGCCAGGCAAGCAATTTCAATTAGATATTCACAACTGGCCTATGTTAGTTTATCCATAATTTCCCAAACGCTGACACGAGCCCCTGGGCCAGTTGCATGGCTGCAGTTGAAGCCAAAGTTTCCAAAGGTCCATGTGCAATGAGGAGCTGCTGAAACCCTGGTGAAGGGTGCAGAGAGGCTGAGGGGAGGCGGGAGCCACATGGTCTCTATAGCTGATGATGAGACAACATTTGGGTATGCTAAGGACCAAAGCTCAGTCTCCATGCAGAGCAGCTCTGCATGAGTGACCTTCGATTAGTCAACCTCTCTTGAAACTGGTTTGAAACTGGGCATTTTATTTTATTTCCCTGCCCAGAGTCAGATACTCAGAGGTGACCCCAGTCCTTACTTGAGACCCCAGTGCCCCACATCCTGGGCAGTGCTGGGCTATGGTGCCAGGAAAGCCCATTTCTGCTTCACAGAAGGCACTGTCTCCGCCAAGGAAGGATAAATACCAGCCATTGCTGCACAGGTTTTCTATTGCTCAGGGTTATAATGGATTAAGTAGTGGATGCATTAAATGATCCCTAACTATAATTAGCTCCCCCTGTGCTTATAACACTACAGCCTCATACAAATGGTTTCTAATGACACATGCAGTGTCTAGGAACAGGGTAATAGCTATTTAAACAGTTGCTGATCCCTGAGCTGGTACACGACAGTGTATTTTACAATTACTGAGAAACTTCGGACATTTTTTAAAAGTGCTCTGGGCACTGACCTAGAGAGAAGCTTGGTCAGATGAGAACAGAGATGATGCCCTTCTCCTAATGGTAACAGATAGATAATGTGCTAGTTTTCAGACATTACTGCTGCCCCAGTCTTGATTGTCCCCACTACCATTCTTTCCCTGCAGTATGATTAGCAAAACAGATAGCTTTCTTCCAACTCATGCCTACGATATAGGCCCTCAAGGAAAGTCGAGACAGCCTTCCAAAATATATTCTTATCTGTGTGGTTCTCAGTAACTACACTAATAATATACATAATGTTCAGAAATGAAAGCTTTCTCGTTTAATACCGGATCAAAAGCCTCATCAGTGAGTAGGACCTATAAAATGCACCAAGGCCAAAAGGCTGCTGGCCATGCTGGGCAGCTGGGGCCTCTTTGCATCACTGAGGTTGCAAGCTCAGACACTGAAGCCAGCAGTTTCAAAATTCAAGATCCTATGACTTTCTTTTTTTTCTTCTTTTTAAATAATAGTCTCTTTTCATCTTGTTCCTCAAGCTAAGGATGATAATGAGATTTTTATTAAAGAACAGTCTTTTGGTTCAAGAAGCATGGAAAATTGCAGCTCTTGTGAATTATGAAGCCCAAAAGGAAAGACTCAAAAGAAAACAAGTTTGCAACCTCAGCTACCCCAGTAATAACCAGCCAACGCTAAATGTAGATATTTTATTCACCAAAAGTAAGCAGCAAGTTTGCCACAGTTCCTGAAAAGCACATCATGCCAAAAGAAACCTTCATTTCTTACATGAGATGAAAAATGTACTTTGTTAGATGTTTGTTTCTAATGAAGACAGTATGTCATAACAATTTCCAACTGACCTTGAAATGGCAACATGTCTTATTGACTTTGGTGATCAGGTTTAACTTCACAGGAAATGCAGAATGAATTTAATTTTCTCTTTTATAAACACAAGCACGCACACGTGCACACTAATTTAAATGTGATCCGCTGCTATTTCAATACTAGGGGTGTACCTCAGCACACAGAACTGCTGCCAGCAAAGCATGATCTGCCCACTGAAAGCAAGACAGCATGAATGACAGAGGGCAAAAGAGATCTCATACAGACACCCAGGTCTAAGAGCTGATACCTGAGCCAGAACCGAGGTGTTCTACCAGTCTCCTAATTTACGGCCACATGGAGTCTCAGTCTGCCAGGGAGTGAATGTATATGGCTGCATGCCGTACTAAAACCCGCTTCACTGTAAGACATAAGTACATTTCATTTGCAGTGCTTTTTGCTCAAAGCAATATCAAAGGGAGAAGCAGAATTGCAAGTTTTCAGGTAAGTGATATTTCTCCATTTTCAATTTGGAGGGTTCAGTGAAGAACCGATCAGCAGTGCAGGAGAACTAAACTGGGGATGAATCAAATATTATAGAAAATTTTGTCAAACTTGAAATATACCAATGAGAGGCATAAATGCGGGTGTCAGTGGTATCACCAAGCAGCAGAAAAGAGAGAAAATGTCTAGCTTTTGTCTGAATGTAAATCTGGATTTGTTTAAAACAAGCTTCATTGCCTTTACCTAATGAATCTTTGACTGCAAAGCTGCTATACTAGAGCTAACATTCATGTTGAAAAGCATTAGTGTTTTAACCAAATTATGGGGAGACTGTTCAAATCTCTCTCTGAAGAGCTCCTGAGAAACAGTGATACCAATCTTTCTGAAATAATTCCTGTTTTGTCCCAGCTTTAATGACTGGCTTTGTCAGAGAAAAAATTTGCCGTGTTCTACCAGTCATTAGGATAATGCAGAAACATCCATGCAAGTAACAGGCTAAATGCTGTTATCTGAGTCACATCAAAACTTAATTCTATACACAGAATTTCCAGGACTGCGATAAGGTGCTCTTCTGTCTTCTTCTTTTTTTTTCCTTTTTTAATGCGATGACTTCATCCTGGATGTCCAATGTAACATTAGTTTACTTACAGACTGTATTTCTGGGACAAGAGAGAGGAATTTGGGCTTGCTAGAATACTGTCTAGCACTTTATGAAGTCACTTTAAAATATTTTCTCAGAGGAACTAGGTTAGGATCTGGAGGAGTGGTGCTCACCTGAAATGTTGAAGACCCACAGTGGTACACCTCTTGCCTTCCTTGAGACATCTAAAGGTTAGACACGGTCTGAACTAGTCACCTTGGGCTGCCTTTTTCGTCAATGGAAAGAAATAGGTATGCCAAAAAGAGTAAATCATTCACCTTAGAAACCTCTCTTCCAGGAGGATATATAATGTCCTGGAAGAACCTACAGCTCTCCCTTGATGGTAGCTCTCCCTCCTATAAAGAGGGGCTTAGAATGACTAATTCCACTTTAAGCATCTAACTTTTTGATATCTGAAGTTAGATGAGATTATTTTCATCCTTGGCTACCGTTCTTTCAGGTTAAAATGCTACCAAGAAAGGTTATGTCTTGAACTCACTGTGGAAAGATCCAAATTGGCCATGGCAGATAAGAAACTTGGTCAGAGACAAGACTTTCTAGTTCCAATTTGCACAAAATGGGAAGCAAGATCAGAGCCTTCACTCAATATCTGTGCTTTCCACCCTCTCTCTGTGCTTTGAGAAATAGTCTTTAATCATTTAAATCAGTTTTATGCTATTACGAAGCTTGATTATGTTTTTTTAAAAAGTAAGCATTCATACAAGTTTTATACTCTGATGACCCCAAGAGAGTAAGATCATAATCGGGGAACAAGATATGATTGCCAGGTTATGGGAGCACCAGGTCCTCAGGCCTGTATCTGAACCTAACATCTTTTGGTTCCCACAAAGAACAGAACAGCATCTCTGGTTTTATGAGCACAAACCACCAATTAGCTCAGATAAATGAAGATAAGATGTGGGTATGGCTCCTCTTTCTGAAAGGCTAAGACTAATTCACAGTTTTGCAAAATTTAAGTCCAAACTCTCTCTAGCTCCCTAAATCTGTGCTTTCTACTCCTGCAGGTTTGCAGATAAACAGTAATGTCTTCTTCAATGTGAGAGGTTAAATAAAGCAAGAGTAAAATTAATTATTATGAAAATTAAACCTAAAGGAGAGGGAAGGGTGAAATTAAATAGCGGAGTGGGGTTATCTAGGTCAGAGCTGGGTGTGTTAGCAAATCCTTGTTCTCTCCCTCTACTATGCCTTGTCAAACATACAATGTGTGCCCCAGCCACAAAAGATTTATCTGAATGCATTTGTCCCAACCAATCAACTAAAACTAAACGTCTGATTTTTGTAAAGCTTTAAGAAGATTTCTGCAAAAATGACGCCTGAACATACCAGCAATTTCACTGCTCTGCCAGGCCGTGCAGACCTGTCGACAAGCTGCAAAGATGAAGATTTCTTACAGGTGAAATCCTATCTCTCCGTCCTTTACAGCCTGATCTTCCTGGTGTGCTTCCCAGGGAACATCGCGACAATTTTTGTTTACTTTATCAAGATGAGGCCCTGGAAAAGCAGCACCATCATTATGTTAAACCTGGCTATCACTGACCTATTATATGTAGCCACACTACCTTTCTTTATACACTACTCCGCTAATGGAAATAACTGGATTTTTGGAGACTTCATGTGCAAGTTTGTTCACTTCTGTTTCTACTTCAACATGTACAGTGGTATTATCTTCCTTAGCTGCTTCAGCATTTTCCGTTTTTTTGTAATTGTCCACCCAATTAAATGCTTTTTTGTTCAAAAACGGAGATGGGCAGTGGTGACTTGCATAGTAGTTTGGATGATTTCCCTGGTGGCCATCAGCCCCTTGGGCATCTTGATTGCCACAAGGCATACGCAGAACAGGACAATCTGCCCGGACCTGGCTGCTGCTGAGGACCTCAACACTAGTCGGTGGTACAACTGGCTGCTGACGATGTTTGCCTTCTTCTTGCCCTTGCTGACAGTGACTCTGTGCTACGCGCTCATTATTTACACCTTGGCTACTGGGCCTCACACACAGGCTTGCTACAAACAAAAGGCTCGCAGACTCGCTGTTGTCCTCTTGGTGGTCTTCTATGTGTGCTTCCTCCCCTTCCACATCTTTCGAGGGATTCGGCTGGAGCTCCGAGTACGACCGGTTAGCTGCCACTTGAAGAACATGATCCTTTTAATGTTTATTATAGCTAAACCTTTGGCAGCATTAAATACTTTTGGAAACTTACTGCTCTATGTAGTGACGGGAGACAACTTCCAGCAGGCGATCTTCTCACTCCTCAAGTTTCGGACAAACAAGAACCTGAAGTAGCAGGGATTGATGCCATAAAAGAGTTATGGAGGAAGGGTCCAAATCTGCTCTCAACCAGCCAGGCACAACCTCCTTGCCTATCAGAGTACTCAGCTTAACCCTGCCAACACTAAAGGAGAGACAATCTGTTCTGTGTTTTGGAGTTAAAAATTGATCATCAAAAGAGAAAACGTATAATTTTAAATAAAACCTTTAAATAAAATGCTAAAGTATTAAATGTGAAACTTCTCAGAAATTTGTCTGCATTTGCCTTCTGAATCCTTGATACCTTTTTTGGAGAATGGCAAACAGTTCCAAAAAACCCATAATTGTTTATTAGTGGCAGATACAGATTCAAGGTGGGAGTAATTCAATTTAGTTTTAGTAACTTAGAAGTTAAGTGTCTAGTCTAAGCTAGGTGCCTGCTTTTGACTTGTTTCCTAAGCAATCTCCCATCTTCCACCTCTCTGGGCAACCTGTTCCAGTGTTTCACCACGCTCATTATAAAAAATAGCTTCCTTTTATCTAGTCTGAATCTACCCTCTTTTAGTTTAAAACCGTTACCCCTCGTCCTATCGCTACTTAAAGATACTTACAAGTATCTTTCTTATAAGCCCCTTATAATACTTATAAGTATTAAAAGGCCACATTCGGGTCTCCCTGGATCCTTCTTTTCTCCAGGCTGAACAACCTCAATGCTCTCAGCCTGTCCTCGTAGAAGAGGTGCTCTAGCCCTCTGGTTATTTTCGTAGCCCTGTGCTGGATCCGCTGCAACAAGTCCATGTCCTTCCTGGGCAGAGGACTCCAGAGCTGGACACAGTACTCCAGGTGGGGTCTCACGAGAGAGGAGTAAAGTGGCATAATCACCCCCCTGGCCATACTTCTTTTGATGCAGCCCAGGAGACGATTGGCTTTCTGGGTTGTGAGAGTGCGCATTGCTGGCTCATGACCAGCTCTTCATCCACCAGCACCGCCAAGTCCTTCTCTGCAACCCATAGAACATACAAAGTCATTTTTGCCCTTTTCTTTACTCAGTGAAGGTCTGCTTGGTCACACCAGCTAAGGAACAGCTTTGGGTGATAGCACATTTTACAGGCAATAAGGTCTGACTCACAGGAAAAAAATAAGACTTGCAGGAAAACATGAGTCCAATACTTGCATTTACCATCTAGAGAGGTCTCAGGACCAGCTGAGGTACCCCAGCCAACAGCAACACAAAACTATTAGCAACATAATATTCAGAGTCCAAAAGTATGACCGCAGAGTGAATTCTCCAATATATTTTTATAGCAGCCTTATTTCATGTTTCATTACTTTTGCTCTCCACTCTGAAATGTTCATTAATCAATGGTAACACATGCGGCCGCAAGGCTCTCATGTGACCCTTCTCTCATCCAGTCCCTCTATGCATGGCCTGGTCTTCAAATAACCACCAGACCAAGACCACCAGACCACCATTCCCACTAAGCATATACCTGAGTGACTGGCAGATAGCCTGTCACTCCTCTGTGGCACGAGGAGCCTGCTCACTGCCTTTCTCAGGGCTGGCTAGGAGATCAAAACAAGAAACAGCAAGTTATAGACTTGTCAAGGGAATGAGAGTAGATAAGAAACCATTCCCGACATAGGAAGAGCAGGACAGGGAAAGGAAGAAGAGTGTTTGTCTGGCATAGGGTAGAAGATGAGCTGTGAAGGAAAAGTCCTGGCAGAAAGCAGAGTAGGAAGCCATTTTCCTGCAGAAATACACATTTCATTTTAATTCATCCCTGGGTATTTGTCAATGCAAGTATTAAAACTTCTGTACAGTGCAGCATGATCTCCTCTGTCACCCTTACTTGTCCTCAAATTGTGGATGAGCTCTTTAGGTGAAGAGGGAATCTCACCTAGTGCAGACCTGGAGAGATGGTACACGAGGAAAACATCCAAAAAAATTTAAAGAAAAGGCCTCCCACCCCACGTGCTGCATTGGTTTTGCCAGTCTCCAAGGGGCAGCACCACCTTCTCTGCCCCACTTAGAGTGTTGTTCACAACCACCTGCTCCTGAGACACCAGAATCATAATCAGAAGGCAATACTGAATGTAGCATCTTCACTGTTTTTTCAGTTTAGGGTATCCTATCAACAAACCATCAAGTTTTTTTGAGGACAACCGGGCTGATACAATATCTTTTAAGTCCCTACTGCATAAAGACATCAGAGTTTCATTAACTTGAATGGAGTCCTACCTCAACATCTACATCGTGGGGTCTAGTTCTTTTGGTGTTTGAGACAGAAAAGGAACTGCCTCTGTTTTTGCAGCAATATAGGAGCAGTTTTTGCTTTCAATTTTAAATTAAGCTCTGCATTAGTCCCCTTTTAGCTCTACTTGATATTTTCTGGATAAATTACTCAGCACACTCATCTGTTCTTACATCCAGGCTATTTACCCTTTTTTTAAATGCAAGATGCCTGGAACATCTTCAGTACTAGCACCATCACCCGGAATGACCTGGTCAGATATCATCCTGAGTTGGCAAGGGGATGAACCAGATCTTGGTTTCTCAGTTTTTTCTACAAGCTGTGAAGAACAAATATACAAGCTACTCTATTATAAACGGTACGTTTGCAATTTCAATAGAAGTCAAAGAAAAAGATATCTATACAAAAGTCCCGCCTACTCCCATACCCCCCTCCCGATCAATGCTGGCCTCCCACTTTCATATTTCTCCATACCGCAGTAATCTACCCATTTTGCATGCCCTCTGTGCATAGGTACTTGCATTATTCTCCTGCCCTTAACTCCCACTGCTCTTCTGCATGTCTGCCATGCTGGTCATTATAGGGCCATGACTGCTGGCAGGTTCATCCCCAACCCGACATTAGCCAGCCAAAGACAGTAATCACAGTTGCTGCAGAGTTGTCAGCATCCATTCCACTCTCCCTTCACCCCACTACAATTCATCCTCAACGGAGCTAGGGAATAAAAAGGCAAGATTATAAAAATGTTATCAAGAAACTGCTACCATCTGACATGACAGTCAGGTCTAACAGCAGAACATGATTCTTGTATTTTAAGATTTACATCACCACAGACAGGAAGAACAGTTCAGTCATATTCATGTTATACTAATTTTTGATTTGACTTCTTCAAGAGTTATATTTGCTTTTTAGCTTTAATTGTAAATGTTCTTGCAGTTTTTTCAGAACTGCTACAATAGGCTTGCTATTCCTTCCAACAATCTCTAATATGCTTGCCTTCAGATGAAAGAAACAAACCATGTTCAAGGAGTAGAAGACAGGCCTATATTCTCAATTTGCTATAGGTAGGACACCAATCCCTAAATAAGTATCACACTGTGATCATTTACTGCTTATCTTTGTAACTTTCTCATAAGACCAGAGCACTGTCACCTCCACATACAAGCCGCAGAGCCATAAAGCCAAAATTTGTATTTCACTGTTCTCAGCAAAGGCCCAGATCCATACCTCTAACCTCAGCTCCTGCCTGCACAGAAGCAGAGGAGAAGACAGTTTATTGGAAGAGGACAAGAATGACTTTTTCTCAGCAAGTACAGAATTTCTCTGGTGTCTGATCCCCAGCAATAATTAAAACAGAAATGATAATTCCTAAAATAATTCATTCCATAAAGTAACTACCAGTGATCATTCTTGTAAAGCAAACAGGAAGGCTCGGGAGTGTCACTGTGTCTACCATCTTGCACATGTTCTCCTCTCATCCTCAGGCTGGTCTTTTGGATCATTGGCATCTCTGCAGCAGTGTGAGAGCAAGGGCTCCGCTCCTCTCGATATCTGTCTGGTCTAAGGCAACAGATCCACCTCTGGAAGTGTAGGAGGTAACATTTTAACCCCTTTGGCCACCCACCAGCTTCATCCCCACAAAAGGTTTAGCTATCATAAAGCAGGACTAGAAGGAGGAGGCCGCAGGCTCCACAGAATGTCAGAGCGCCAAACACTGTCCTCCCCCTGTCTATACCAAGTCCCCATACAACAGGCAGAAAAACCAGCAAGAAACCTTTTTGCACAAACACAGGAGAAACCCATTCAAGGAGAAACCCAGCTGGTGCCAGCAGCATGACAGTGGCTCAGGGACTTCATGACTGTACCAGTGAAGAAGGCTGGTTTGATCAGATGTACAGCGTACACACCTCATTTTATCACCGTGTCTAAGGAGACAGAAATAGCTATTTTTAGGATGCCTAAAAAGCCCAGCAGGAAGTCTAAGCCTCCGCAAGCAAATAGACTGGACTTACTACAGAACCATACGCGGGTGTGTGTGAGAGGGACAGTGAAACAGGGAGGGGAGGAAAACCCATCTCAGCTTTGATGAGACTCTCACCTTCTCTGAAGGAATATGACACACATGAACCTTTCTTTTCTTTCTTTAATATTGTTTTCTTCTTTCTCTGGCAGCCTGTGCTCTGGGATACATCTGCAAATCCCACAAGGAGCAGAAGATATGGGTCCACATGCCCAGCACAGCTGTGGGGGGGAAGGCACTGAATACAAAGATTTTGTGGAGCAACCCACAAAACCAAGTCAGAGGGTTACATTTGGTTTTGAAGTGTAACTACTTAAGGATTGACATATAAAATGCTCTTTGGTCTTGCAGCAGTGGTGGAGGAGAAGAAGCTTCTACCAGTCTGTCAACTGTGTCCATTCCCAAAGAGTAAACCTGAGTCTCAATTAAAAATACCATTATTTAAGCACTATTTTAAAACTATGACTGCCAGTAACCTTTCTTTCCGTATATGTTCAAATCCAATGCAAATAGTCAGCTAAAATATTCCCACAGATCCATCAGCAGGTTTCTACTTCATAAAACCACCTACTCACACATTAACCTCAGTGGCTGCTCATGGGTTTGCGTATGCAAACCCTGAGGAACGGAGACAAGGATGATTTAACTTGCAAGAAAGCCCATGCACGAGGCTGATAGCACGACACAGGGGTTCCGGCATTAGCCAAAAATTATGTTGAAATTTTGAATCTGTTATCTAAAGCCTTCCCAGGCTCCTGCAGCATCTTGGGTCAGCATCACAGGGGTGGTGGCAACACCAAAATTAATCATGGTTTTGTATAGTAGAAGGAAATTAGGTTGTTAGGTGTTGCTGAATTTTACACAAATGCGCCAATGACAGTACAGTGGACAACCACAGCAATTTGCAGCTTTTATTCTCGTTACTGCGTACCACAACCACGACAGAAGGTATAGTACCTATGGCTCTTCAGAAATGACATGAGCAGGCCCAAGAAAGCAGTCTGTTTAACTCGCTCTCCTGGTCACCTGGGCAATTTCTCACCAGAGATACGGAAACATGGGAGCGGCAGCAAAGGCCAGACGGCTGCATTTGTACCACCGTGTTTCTCCTCCACTACCCATGGCGGGGCTGAACTGAGTCCATCAGCAGAAGTGGTCTGGCTCATCCCAAAGCCAGCACAGCTGGCAACCAGTACAAATGCAGCGGTAGAAAACCTCTGCAAGAGTCACCAGGGGAAACCAAACCTCCTCATCCTGAGCAAATGCAGGCCCCTGATTTTCAGGCTGGCGCTGGCACTTTGGCTCTAGAGAGAGCTGGGGGTTCAGGGGTGTCCCTGTGCCTCACTTTTCATGTCACCTCCTCCAGTGCTCAAGGTGACCTCCCTCCTTCCCTGCCTGGCTATGGCTGTGTGTCGGAGATGAAGGCCTGGACTTTATGCATGGACATTCCTTGTATCTGCCCTTCCTTTTATATGTGACGGAGAAACAAACCTGTAGTAGGAAAACAAGATGATCCTAAGGTCCCTTCCAACCCAAAGCATTCTATTAAACATTTTCTTTCCCTCTTCTGCCTCAAAAATAAGTCCAACAACAGCAAAATCTTTTCTTTACGTGAGTCTTAGGCAGGATTCCTAGCAAGTGAGCATGCGGAAAACCAGGGCTGATTTATATCATGAGGGGTCTTCTCTGGGAAGGGATGATGTTGCTATGCAGCTCAGATGAGGCTGGGGACATCCTGCCACCCACCAGCACAAGGGGGAGGGACAATCTGGCCGTGAGCCCAGTATAGAGCTGGGTCGGTGCTGCTGACTCACCAATAAATCACTGCTGGGCAAGTAGGAATGCTTGTTCTGGTCCTGGAGCTGACTGACCCTCCCATCAAACCAGAGAGAGTCACTTTATCTCCTCCTAATTATTTCCCCTGCCACATTTTATCCTCTTAGAGTTACAAGCTCTTTGGGGCAGATGTCTTAGTGAGTATTTGCACAACAGGATCTGAATCCCGAATGGGCCCTCCTGGCATTATGAAAATTCAATTAAGGGCTTCAGCCATAAAAATGTAAATGATGTAGCTACTTATCATTTGTGCGTATAGAGACACATAAACACACATATGCAGATACACATGCCCAGGGAAGCAGTGCCTAATGCAAAAATAAAACTCTTTTAAAATAACAGTGCTATGTTGTGTTTAAGCCCCTTCCTTTGGATATGAATATATGTATTACTTGTTCCTTTTCTCTCCTGTGGAATAAAAATAACATGACACTGAGGACAGAAACTGGCCGAACAGAAATCGCTTTTCAGGACAAGAAGCAATTGCTACAGAAGTAATTGCAGCAAGGCACAAAATCTTCTGAAGCAGTTTTCTAAAGTTTGTGCTGACACACTGGGTTAAATAAACATTATAATTTTCCAGATATAATTTTCTTCTTCATACAAATTAATGAAGTTTTACTACTGAGTTGAAGACTGGTCTTTAAGTATGCTGTTTTATTTATATTTAATATCAGTAGCACCTGCCTATTTAGCTTCTCTTTTTTTTTGTGCCATGGACACAAGCAGTATTTGCCTGTGTGATAAATGATAATGTTCTGTACCAAAATGGATTTGGATGTGTATTCAGGGGTAGGCTATTCAAGTCTGGGATATTTGCTTGTGTAAATTTTGCTGTAAATTTTGGTGTTAAGATGTTGATATTTCAAGATGATTATGTGGCTCATTTCTGCGCTGCAAAATTGAATGTGGCTCACTGTCCGAGCAGTTTAGGCTTACTCATGTGCTTAGAATACAAAGAGCGTTCTCATCTGACCTATTTTAAATATATATATCTTACATTACATTGAGCTGTATCACCCTCTTAAGGTGTCAATTTTTGCCCCACCTACTATAAAGGAACGTGTTTTTCCTTTTCTGGAAAAAAAAAAGTGTCTCTCTGTCATCTATTTTTGTTTAATTTTAAATATTCTTTTTTTTCTTAGCAGTCATTCTCGGTAAAACTTCCTCAACTAACTTCAGATAACATATAGGGCCAGTTCTGAGATAGCTGTCTAGGGTGTTTTTATAATCAGCAGGTAGAAATGAGAACTTGGAGGGTCCAATTATTCCCCCCAAAGTGGGGCAGATGAACTGTGCCTCAGAAGTGCCTGCAGAGCGACTCAACAGTGTCCACGCTTCTGACTTCGGCACCCAGGCTTTGACACGACAGACCTAGTCCACTGTGTCTCATCTGTAGGTTGATTGTTCTTTCTAAGTGAAAAGTTTGGGGGGAAAAAAAAAAAAAAAAGAGGTGTAAGTTTTGATTTTATGACAGTTTTTCAAAGTATACCTGCAGGGTACTTTGGTGAATTTTTACAATGTCCTCTGGATCATCATTATCTTCAGGTAACCTAGTTTGAGGAGTCTGGATTATATTCATGTGCTTTGCTAAATGAGAGGCTACAGTAAGGCAGAAAAGAAGAATATAGAATAACCTATGTGTCTCCTTTATATGTATTCTATATATTGAGAGAATATATAGAACACATGGAATTGTGAAGAAGCAAAAATAAGTGTAAAAACCTTTGAGGACAAGACCCAACTCAAAAATGTATTACATGAGAGTTGGGATGCCCCAGTGTCTGCCTCCATCCCCATCCCTCAGGGAGCATCCCACCCTTCCTGCACGCACCCACAGGGAAATACACACCCTTTAAGGGGCTGATTCACTTGTGAGAGCCGGGTGCTGATGGGACCCTGCTGCGTGGGGGTGTGCAAGGCAGGCCAAGAGAGGGGGCTAGCAACATTTGTGCTAGGATTTGGCTCTGGGCATCAGAGAGTAGCAAGAAGGGAATTGGGAAGGGCGACAGGCACCCTTTCTAGCACTAAAAAGAAAAAGCCTGGTGAATTACAAGAAAAAAGCACACTAAAAAACAGCACTTACAGGATTTGAAAAAAGTATGAAAAGTTACGAGCAAAAAATAAATACGGTAAACAGGCAGGGAGCCATCACAAAGGAAGAAGAAAAAGACTCCTGTGTGTCATCATAGGTGCAGGTACACACACACACACAAACTCACCGGAGCTGGAGGAGCTGTTTAGAGTGGTGGCTTATGCCCGAGTCCTGTTTTTGCACAGTCGAAGTATTACTGCTTTCTGCCTCTGCAAACTTTCTGACTTTGCTGGAGAACTTTTCCAAATGGCCCTGACAGGAGCTTGTCCAAAAAGGATTTCTCATTAGACCCCTTTAATTTGCCATAGCTCTGAGATGGGACACGCTGTGACTGATGCCCTAAATGGGGTATTAAAAAAATATTAAGGAAACTCAGAAATAAAATTTACGGGGGATTCGTCCCTGTATCATAACCAAACTATTACATTTCTTCATGAAACTTCTGAAGCACATAATTTTCAGCAGCGAAATTGAGGGACTGCCAAGTGCATGAGAAATACAGGTGACAGGGAGATTAAAGTGAGTGGCAGCCCACAGGATGACAGCTGCTGGAGAGATATCTTCACCACCTGTGGAACCTGCTCCCCAACTGACAAGCATTAATGCTCGTTCCTAATACTTAGTAATCTCTAAGCTTCATGTGTAGTTAAAAACTGACACAGCTGAAAATGTGTCTCGGTTGCACCTAAGCAATGCCCACATCACAGGATATGATACAAAAGTATCCTCCATTTACACAAGGATAATGCAATATAATGTCTTAAACAAGCATTGAGAGATGAACATGGAGGAGAGAGCTATAGAGGGATGTATGTGACTTATTCCTCATGTCATGAAGCCTTCACTGTGTCTTGTTGATCCAGCTGTTTTTGCACTGTCCATTCAACATTACCTTTGTCCTTTAAAATTTACAGAGAAATACCCATCAAATACAGCAACCAATTAGGAAGAGATTAGAGAGCCCCTTATCTACTCACAGGATCTGTTTTCAAATAATCTGCCCTAGCTCTTCATAATCTAAGTTTATTCAGGCCCCCGAAAGGGCTCATAAATGCAGGCCTTTCTGATAAATTTTCCCATCTTGCTTACAGTGTTGTTTCCCTAAGAGTATTGTGCTTTTCTTTCACCCTGGGGACTCCTGTGAGATCAAAAGGTGGAGACACCCCTCTGTAATCCAGTCCAGCAGATTGTGGGGTCCATTGCAACTACACATGGAAATCCGTTTGCTTAGGATGGGACCTAATGTGTGCCTACAGCTCAGAGGATAGAAAATCAGTGGCCAAAATGTTAAGTCCCTCCATCTGCTGGAGGAGAAAGGCAGGTACCCTTGAAGGCTGAGGGAGGAAGGGCCCTCTCTTTATCCATCCACAGCTCTGACCCATGGTCTGAACTCATCCACTTGGTCCTGCCTCCAGTTAGCAGAGGGAAGCAGGCATGCCTGAAGGGATTTGTTTCCTCCTAAGCCAGCTGGCATGAAGCACCCATGGAGTCTCATTTCCAGGCACCTGGAGATCCACAGGTTACACATCTGCACGCAGATCACACCAGGGAATCATAGAATGGTTTGGATTAGAAGGGACCTTCAAAGTTGATCTGGTCTAACATCTTTCATTAGACCAGGTTGCTCAAAGCCCCATACAACTTTACCTTGAACACTTCCAGGGATGGGGCACGCACAGATTCTCGGGGCAACATGTTCCAGCCTATTATACACACAGGGAAGCTAAGCTGGAGGTGACTACATCACCCTCGAAACACACTGAAAAACCAGACCTTGGGCTCAGTCTGGAGAGACCAAGGGCATTTCAGCCTGAGTAACTTGCAAACAGACACAGCTCACAGTCCATGCAGGGGGAGAGGGTCTGCAATGTCACCCTGCCATTGCCAGATGCTGCGACAGCCACCAGCCAGCTGCCTACCACTTCTTCATCTCTCTCTTCCCCCCAAAATTTATGGACCAAGAACCTCCTCTTTTTCCCCGGAACCCCTTATTTTCAGATTTACCTTCATCATTCACTTGCATACCCGTGTGATCCCTTTTACTTCTATTTTAAGATGAAGATTTACTTATTACTCAGCTTTCATTTCTGAGGCAGTGGTCATTTGTCACAAAGTATGTATCTCTATAAATATTACCACATGGTTGTCACCCTCACTTGTCTGGTAGAGGGTTTTCTGACACAGACTAATGACACTGGGGCTGACTAGGGCCACCACTGCCAGCTCTTGCCTCACCAGTGAGACAGCATATTTGACTATAACTACTGACTCCATGGCAAGGTCAATGGAAAAAGGACCAGAGCAGTGATGAATACTGATCCAGGGCAGCTTATGCCAACATCTTCTTTCATCCCTTTAAACAGCTTCACCATGACTTTTTCCTCCCGCATGCTTTGCAATCACCTGTGGCACTGGTTATCAGATGTGCTTCTCAGGCCTGTGAAAAGTACCGTGCCAAAAACACCTCTCGGAGCAAGAGAGTTTATTTACCTTATTCTAGGCAGAGAAATGTTTTCTTAAAGCTGGCTGCAGCTGTCATAGGATAATTAATGTATGTATCTTCTATCCATGACTACTATTTGAATAAGCACCTGTGTCTGCCCCTAAAATTGCACGTCAGTTACATAGATTTGTCACCAAGAGATAAATGAATCCTATCTTCAAATTCATGATTCATTTGCTACCCTGGAAAACCAAATGCTAAGTTTAATTATCTCCTGGACTAATTGCTTAATTAAAAAAAAAAAAAATCCTCTAAAGCATTCCTAGCCAAGCATTTGGGAGACTAATGCTCATCTGAAAGGTACTAATGAGCCACCAGCAGAAGATAAGTCAACAGCAGATCCGGTGCCTGGGCACACAGCCTCCTTCCAGCACAACACTGGGGTACCACGGCCAGCCTTACTTGCACTGACTGCATCAGAGACATCAGGTGGTTAGTTCTTCTTTCGGTAAGAGTCTGAACTTGGGAGCTGACCAAAAGGATCACAATAAAAGTCTTAGGACAAACTGATACTGGGTTCACTGGTATGGACTCAAACACTCAGGTAAGAATGAGCGAGCAGCACGATACTGCCCAAACCAAGAAGATCTGTGGTCTAAACAGGGGCTACAACTACAGTGATGTAAATATGGAAGACAGCTCGTAAAGGGGAGTTTAGCTGTAGGTGCAATCCTTGTCTGAAAGATGGGGAATATCCTCAAGAAATTACCGAAATAATTAAGAAGCAAACAATAAGATATCCCCAGCTCCAGCTCCTTCTGCCAATCTGCTCCTCACTGTCGTTCTCATCGTCTTCCTCTGCTCTTGCTTCTCATGTGACAAACACTTTCACCGTTTATTTAGCACAAATACTGGAGAATTAGAGCATAACAACATGAGCAGGAACACCACTATTTTTCTGGTCAGTAATTCAGTTCCTTGGATAGTCAGGATAAACTACACGGCCTTGAAGAGTATTCATCCACTTGGGAATTGGGTTACAGCCTCATAAAACAGCACAGCGCTCCTATTATCACCTAAATAAAGCTGCCATCATTCTGGAACAAATAGGTGGAAGCAGTCAGTCACCAAGTATCCAGAGTAGAAGCGAAGAATAATAAACTGACATACAGTTCTTAAGAAATTCTTCACAAGGAGGCAGATTTAATGCCCTGAAAGCCAGGCTTTTATACACACAAAAACATACACTCATCTTTTTTTATCACTGACTTATCTAAAGCACCGAGGGCTCTGTAAAGACGGGATCCAGGTGCAACTCTTTCTGAATACCTGATGATGACAATGCACCCACTGTATTATCCTCACTCGCAAGAGGATGCCCGAGAAGTTTCTCAGCATTTATAAGCTAGAAAAGGAGCTGGTCTTGTTGCAGCTGCCCAAGATTGTACCTGGCTCAATGCAAAATCCTGGCTGATTAAAAACATCTCACTGCAGGTTTCTGCAGCTTGTGGTGGAAAAACGAGCCGGTGAAAGATAAATTCTTCCACAGCATCAGCTGGACCCTGTTCTGACTCCACTGGTGAGCCACTGAACAAGCCAGTTTAACTTCTTTGCATATCTATAAAAGGGGATAGGCTCATCTTCACAAAAGTCTTTGTGCAAGTCCCTATGGACAGTGATCTGTAAGTGTGATGTGCTGTCACTGCTTTTTCTCCTCTGGGTATGGGGATGGAACAGTTCACCCCATAGCGGTCAGGGCAGGGGGGACAGAATGGGATGAACAGACCATGCATTTGCAAAATAAGGATTCACAACCCATTTAAAAGGGCTTTTAAATAAAAGACAAGCTCCTTTTCTTCTCTAGAAATGCTCACACAGCTGTTTCACAAGGATCATCAGGTAAGACCTACCTTCAGGACCACATCACCGTGGAAAAGTAGTATCATTTAAGGCCTAATATCACTGCTCACAAGCTCATATCTCCAGCACCTAGGAGTTTAGGAAGAGCCAGGCTTCCCTCACAAGGACCAGCTTGGCCCATGCACAGGCACCAAGAGGGCAGGTCTGCTCCAACCTCTCCTCTGTCCTCTCCCTGCCCTTTGCTTCTGTTTCTTGCCTTGTGCCAGTGAGTGACAGACCTCCTGTGAGACACTTTCCCTCATCTAATTGCAGAAAAATACCTCAGAAAAAAACTCAATCTGTGTAGTTTTCTGCCATTTGGAGTCAATTGAAGCAGCTCACCCAGGAGTTTGAATAAAAAACAAGCCTGCAAAAGCTGGTAGGGAGTATAGAGAGAGGACTGAAGACACCCAGGACATCAGGGAAAGGGCTAAAATCTCCCCCCATCAGCATCAAAAAGCAATGAGGAGCCATGAAATTGGCCCATCTGCTTGCGGAGGGGCATGTGAGAGAGCTCAAACAGTCCCCAGGACACGAGGGTGGGGATTTCTGTTGTACACAAGAAGGTGGTATCACTCCTGCAAGCAGCATCCTTGGGATCTGTACCAGACAGCAGTGTCCACTTCAGGTGTCCCACACTTCAAATGGATGTTAAACACAAGTTTCAAAACACAGTTATGGGAGCAGACTGACTGAGAAAGCCCTGATGTTCAATCTACTCAGCTTAACAAAGAAGGGGCTGTGTTGGGTTAGTCCCATTTCAGGTGCAGCTTCATGACGAAATCACTGCTAATAGAAAATTCTTTAATCCAACAAACAAATGCATAGCAAGCGCAGCCTCTGGGCAGGAAACAGAAACTAAATTAATTGAAATTCAAAATGAGGTGTGCAGACACGGTCAATTCCTCAGTACTCAAGGTGTTTAAATCAAAGCTGGATGCCTTTTTAAAGGCCACGTGACAAGCTCAACATGAAGTTACAGACTTGATGCAGAAATCTCTTGATACAGTTTTATGGTGTGTGATACACAGCCCCCTCTTGCCTTTAAAATTGCTGGAGGACCAAACCAACAACCAAAGGTGAGTCTTCCTGTTGCTCTGGTGCCTCCCCTACAGTGTGCACTGAGCTCCTATGAGACAAGCTGCGCTTGCACCAGTGTGTGCCCAGCTCTGCTCCCCAGCGGGGTGAGGGCACTACCTACTCTTTGAACTGCTAAATCTAAGGAGCTGGTGCTGGTGCATGCTGGTGCCGCTGCTGTGATGGGTAACTCAAACAGAGCCAAGGCCAGACCTGGCTGCCCTGGTCTCAGCAGGCATCACGTGCCCCCATAGCAGCACTCTGCTTCTCCCTCTTTCCAACCGTCTTGCCTCTTATTGGTTTTGCTGTCCTCACTTAGGGCCTTTCTCATGTTCAGCTATGGAAGAAATCACTGCTCAGAATCTGAACTGCTGAGGCTTGCCCCGTAAGGCACACACCACTGGCCCATATGCAATGTGCAGGTGGGATTCTGTGTGTGTGTGTGTGAGACATGGGGGGTGGAAAAGAGCAGTAAGGAAAAGGCCAGTGCTACCAAATCATGAGGGGTAGGAGGTGGGAAGTGCGCCACTCAGCCCTTCTCCCAGGATGCATGCCATGAGCACCACCAGCAGGAACAAGCTGCCTCCCTCTTTCCCAGCATATGCAAACACTTCCCATGCTCTAGCCTCCTTCGGGGCTTTGCAGTCCTCTTGAGTCTCTTCAGTTGGCACATGTGAGGTTTGAATTTATTCTTTTCAATATTAAAGTAATATTTGAGGTATTTGAGCAAGCAGAGATGGTTGGCAAAGTGCTATGAGCTTTAAGGTGCAAGTGACACCCTGGTACAAGGTACTGGCCAGCAGTCCCCAGCTACCAAAGGGGATATGGGAGAGATGGAGCAGCCTTGAAGAGTGGGTGTGAGACCCTGATAGGGAGCCCCATTCCACAGCCACTTCCTCCTCCCCACAGCAAAGGAGGAGCAGCAGCAGGCACCCCCCCCAGTCAAGAGGTCTCCCCATTCCTCCTAACAAAGTGCAAGTCAATTAGGTTTTTTTTTCCCAGACGTCTAGTCACACTTTTCCATACTTATCCCCATGCTATTTTAAGACCCAAAGAGCTCAGCTTACCCTTGCAGCTTTAACACAGCCATAACAAGCTCCAGTAACACGATGTCCTTTTAAAATCATGTTCACTCCTGCTGCCTGACAGATGAGGCTGTGGCAGCACTGTGGGATATTATGACATCCAGTGGTCGCTCAGGTAAATCACTACTTCTTTTCAAGATCCCTCTCCACGGTTTGAGTCCCCTAAAAGGTGCAGGGGTGACCACGTCTTCCTTTGTGCTGGAGCAAAGCAAGTGACTGGTGAACTCTCAGAGCTAATGCCATACACCAAGCAAGCAAACTTCAGCTCATTCCAAAAACTGTTTGTTCATATACAAGGGAGACCTTATTGCTCTCTGCAACTACATGAAAGGAGGTTGTAGAGAGGCGGGGGTCGGTCTTTTCTCCCAAGTCACAGGTGACAGGACGAGAGGAAACAGCCTCAAGTTGCACCAGGGGAGGTTCAGATTGGATATTAGGAAACATTTTTGCACTGACAGGGTTATCAAGCATTGGAATGGGCTGCCCAGGGAAGTGGTTGAGGCACCATCCCTGGAGGTGTTCAAAAG
>JAOXNO010000001.1:155635580-155646408 GCA_028565335.1 Limnodromus scolopaceus
GCCCAGGGAAGTGGTTGAGGCACCATCCCTGGAGGTGTTCAAAAGGCGAGTTGACATGGTGCTGGGGGACATGGTTTGGTGATGGTTTTTTTGTCAGAGTTAGGTTGATGGTTGGACTAGAGGATCTTGAAGGTCCCTTCCAACCTAGATGATTCTATGATTCTATAAGTTTAGCCAGCAAGACAATAACTTGTTAAGGTGAATGGATATCTGCTAATCATATCTTGGGAGATGGGGGTGCCATCCAAAAGCACAAGCAGAATTAGACTGATTTGCCCCATTGTCATGGTTTCAGTTGGGGTAGAGTTAACTTTCTTGCTAGCAGCTGGTATAGTGCTATGTTTTGGATTTGGGATGGGAAATAGTGTCAATAGTACACTGGCATTTTCAGTTGTTGCTAAGCAGTCAAGGCTTTTCCTGCTCCTCACACCGCCCCACCAGCAAGTAGACTAGGAGGGTACAAGAAGTTGAGAGGAGACACAGCCAGGACAGCTGACCCCAACTGGTCAAAGAGATATTCCATACCATGTGACGTCATGCTTGGTACGTAAAGCTGAGGGAAGAAGAAGTAAGGGCGAGGACATTCTGAGTGATGGCATTTGTCTTCCCAAGTAACCATTACGTGTGATGGAACCCTGCTCTCCTGGAGATGGCTGAATATCTGCCTGCTGGTAGGAAGCAATGAATGAATTCCTTGTTTTGCTTTGCTTGTGTGCGCTGCTTTTGCTTTACCTATTAAACTGTTTTCGTCTCAACCCATGAGTTTTCTCACTTGTACTCTTCCGATTCTCTCCCCTGTCCTTACTGGGAGGGAGAGTGAGCGGCTATGTGTTCCTAGCTGCTAGCTGGGGTTAAACCACGACACCCATGAATACACACATTTTGCAAGGTTTCTCTCTTTTCTCTCTGTCTAGCT
The DNA here is from genome assembly GCA_028565335.1 of Limnodromus scolopaceus. Taxonomy (NCBI): domain Eukaryota; kingdom Metazoa; phylum Chordata; class Aves; order Charadriiformes; family Scolopacidae; genus Limnodromus; species Limnodromus scolopaceus. The sequence goes on from JAOXNO010000001.1 coordinate 155,636,497, forward strand.
CCAGCAGAAGCACAGAGACACAGGGAGCAGGATGCTGATAGGGCTTAGCAGCATCAGCGAGCTGATGCTTGCAGATCCTTGCTGGAGCAATTGGAGTGACTGGCTTCCTCGATTTCCATGGGTAATTCTGAGGGAGGCACTGGTGCTTTACTAAATAAATACTAAATAAACACTAAATAAATGCAAGAAGTGCTATTAAAAAGCAAATTTAGGAGCAATGATACCAGGATCGGGATAGATTTAGTTTTTCCCAAGGACAGCCGGTGATATAATCAGAATTATTACTCACTGTTTCGCAGATGAACTGTTTTTTCAGAGTCTGTGTGATGGTGGTTGCTTTCTTGAGTGTTGAATTCACTCCCACTCATGTCAGCAGCTTGGCTCACAGCTGATTTTAAGTCTTTCAGCCCAAATTGCCTTTTTCTCTCCTCTCGAGTGCTCTCGACAGGGAGCCTTCTTGAAAAGCACAAGCAAGAACTAGATTGCTCAGGTTTACAATAAATTGGGAGAAAATGGAGTAGGAGCAACAAGGCAGCTGCTCCTCATTGAATGTCACAGTAACTGGGCCTGCCTGCTGAGGAGACCTGACTTCCTCAGCTCCTTGAGGATGATAGGGATTTCAAAAGCCTCTTCCTGGAACTGAAATAATAATTCTGCAGTCATCAGCTTTAGTGTATGATCTTCGGTTTTCATGTGTGTTTCTTAAAAGACAGATACTGGAGAACAACATAGTTTTACAATGAACTGAAAAAATACCCAAAGGTGAAGCTTTTGTTTAAACAGGAGTCCTTAATTGTGTCACAAAGCTACTATTCCTCTGTGTTACAAGGACAGTGCTATGAAGTTACCACTTCTGTAAATTCATGTATCATGTGTCCATATGACACACCACTGAGCCCAAACTATTGCTTTTCTTTAATCTCACTGCTGTCTGTGTGATTAACCCTCCACCTCCAGGTTGTGAAACTGCCTCCCGTCCACAAGCAAAAGCAATGATATGGAGCAATAGAGAAACTTAGGTGGAGAGGATGGGTGGTTACTGGGAATGTAGCCCAACGTTGAAGCTAGCACACCTCACACACAGGCCTGGAGGGAAAGTTGTGGTGCCCTAAGCATCTCCATTTCCAGTGGAGTAAGAATTAGGTTGCTGTGAAGACATCCAGAGGTTGATCCAGTCCATGTAAGAGGAACTACTAAGCACCTCTGTCCTCTTTAAGACTTGCTCTACTTATGCATTTTTAAGCAGAAACACCTAATGCAACAGGGCCACCTTCTTTAAATGAGAGACAGCATAGACAGTTAGGTAGTTACAGCTTTCCCAAGAGGAAGGGAGGGGAAGCTGGGCTCTCTCAGTTTTAAAAATGCCACTGGCCAGGAGTTGTGCCATCCCCTTGGTCGCGTGGTGTTTTGGAGAGGGGGACACCCTCCACACATCCTGCAGAAGTAGGACCCTGCTCATCCCAAGAGCCCAAAGTAGCCTGCTCCTCCGGGAGGAGTGGTTGCTCGGGCGTGCATTTGGCACCAGCCTCTAATTCCAATTTAGGCAGGCTGGCTCCCACTTTCAATAAGAGGAGATGAAGAAGAGCTTCTTAAACTGCTTCTCATCTATGTCTGTGAGCACTTTTAGCCCATTGCACTGCAAAGTCAAATATTAACGGTGATTTATGGTGACGTCTCAGATATTGCATGGAGAAAGCCTGGGATCAATGGCTGGATGGCTACCACAGAAAGCCGAGGGGCTTAAGAAACTGTCCCTGTTCAGGTGTGAAGTTCCTCTTTCCTTCTGTCAGTGTAAATACTCACCTTCTGTTTCAGCACAACAACAAGACGTGTTCATTTAAACTCCATGAGTGTGGCCAGGAAAGGAGCCTTTGCATGATTAGGCACAGCTCAGAGAAGGTTTAAGTGCTTTAGTGCCTCTTTGCCATTAGTGGCTGCCTCCCAGCTGAGACGCGGGGTCTGGCTGTCTCTTAATTTGGATACAGCAATTAGAGGCTGAGAGCTCTGCTGGGCCAGATTCCAGCCCTGATGTGGAATGTAGACATAGCTATAGTTGTGTTTCTGGCATTTATGCTGAAAAAAAGTAATTTGCCATTGAAAACATCAGGTTAAATTTTATACACTTTATTTCCATCAAGTCTCTCTTGGTAATGGATAACATTTACCCAGATGAGAGTGCTTGGTACTCCTCCAAATCTGAGGAGACCTGCATTTGAGCTGAAATTAAAAGCTGGTGACTTTAATGGTTGGTTCACTTTTGAAATAATAATTAAAAAAAAAAAAAATCAGTGTCAGGAGAACTGATAGAAGAACTTGGGAGGGAAATTCACAGTATAAAAAGTATATCATGATACTTAAAAGGCCACCTTGGTCACCATAAACCAGGGAATGTTTTGGGGATCGATCCCCTCAGCATCAAGCTGGCTGCGTATCAGCAGGGTGCAGGCACAAGCATGACTTTCAGGAGGGGGAGTGGGAAGTAGGAAGGCCCACGGTGCCATTTTGCTGGGTGAAAATCTCTGGGCGAAACCCTGAGAGTGTGGCAGGGCCTGGCAGCAGCACACCGCTGGGGTAGGCAAGGGATCGGGGAGCAGGGACCTCCGGGGCCGCTCACCACAAGCAACAGCATCCCCTCTGCAAGAAGCCCATGCATGTCCTTAGGAGATATCTCTTAAGCTAATTTTCTTCTGGCATATTATCTTCCCCTGTGATGATGTGTCTGTTTATCAAATGCATAGACTGTTTTCTAAATCCTTCCTCGCTCACTGCAAACAGCTTCACCTGATGTCTCAGCCCTTCACCCACCAGCTGCATGAGATTTTTTCCCTTTCCAGCTTCTAGCCAGCCCTCCCCCTGCCCCCCCGAGGATATAAGGGCTTGTTGTTGTTTTTTCATTTAAGCAAGTTTTTGCTAAGAAGAGGTATTTGAGGCATGCATATACTGTTCTTTAATCCCTTACCTCCCACACTTCCCTCTTTTCTTAAACCAAGCTGCTAATAAGAATGCAGATTACTGTAGCCAGAATTTAGAGCAAGAATTTGCAGTAGCCAAATATAAATTTAAAAGTGGCAGCAGCATGATCAAACCACAGCTCTGCTCATAAACATTTCTACAGTATATGTTTTCCACAGTTTACCTATAACAGATGTCTTTTACTCCTCTTTTCCTCACCCTTTTCCTGCTCAGACTCATGGAGGCACAAGTCCCATCAACAGTGGTGCTCAGACTGATACCGAGGGGCTCTGCAGAACCCTGAATTGCCCTGCTGGTAGGGTTGTTCAGAGGTGGCTGCAGAGGTTTGGGGTTCAGTTGAAGGAAGGCCCCACCATGGCCACTGTGTGTCTGTCTGAGGGTGCCATTACCTCCCTCATGCTCCCCTTGGTGCATGAGGTGTGGCGCAGCAGGGAACCTGTCACTGCAGCTAGTGCCAACACCAGGGCAAGGATGGGGGTCTGCATGGCACCACAGTTGCTGTGCACACTCAGCCCTCCTCTTGTGCTGAAACCTCATCCGGGATCCCTTCAGCTCCAGGATCCCTTCAGCTCAACCTTTCCTCCTCACCTTGACAGTGAGCGGGAGCCACGGGACTGATGTGCACCATCCCCGAGACCTACTGCACAGCTTGTCTGGGTGGGACCATCCTGCAGTTTGGGTTTATTTTAATGTAAAATAGCACAAAAAGTATCTTTCAATGACAATTTACCAGAGCTCCATCTCGAAAGGTACCTTCCTGAGTCACAAGCTTACATATGGGTGACCTCGGTCCCCATCTACATCTCCTGTCTTTGGCCAAACCTCCTGCCAGCTGGTGGTTTCGGATCCCTGCACGGCTCAGCCCAAGGGGCATGTCCCTGCCTTCTCTTGCATGAAGCTGTACTGAAGGTTTGTAGGCATTTTTCTTTGTAAATTTTTTTGCAGTTTGCACCCAGCATAAAACCTTACAATTTTAAAAGCGTAGTTTAGCCTAAGTACATTAGTCTTGGCTGAGTGCAACGCAACTATTTCAAAAAGCAGTAACCCATCACTGAAAAAGCTTCTCCATTAGTAGCACTTACACCACTTGTGCATATTTAATATGAAATTGTCAGTGAGTAAAACGGCCATTACATACCTCAATTAAATTGACATATGCATGTCATGCAGATCTCACATCACCTTTGCACCCTCATTCACTACTCACTAGAAATCTCCATAACATGGAGGCTTCTCTTCTTCTCCTGGTGGCTTTCCCTGCAAGGGACAACAGGGGAAGGACACCCCGACACCCCCCGAGCCCAACACCGTGCAGCATTTAGCACATGTGCCCCTGGTCAGACTGGGAAAGCCACGGCCAGTGCAAGTGGTATCAAATGAAAGCAAAAACTTAACAGCCATGTTTCTGAGAGATGGTGAGTTTTATACTGTTGTGGTCTCACACTTCCTAGCTAAAAAAGCAGGAGACGTGACAGCGCATTCATTATTTAAGGATCCGTTTCAGTCAGAGGATGACAATGCCTGTAAAGGCAGGGAAGATAAAGCACTTTACATTCTCAAGTTCACTGCTAGGAGCGCAGATCACAACGTTGAGACAGTCCGTGGCAGTGAAAATTGACAGCCTGCCAATGGCTTTCTGCCACACCTCCAGGCTCTCCAGACAGGGGACTGGGCGATGGGACTCAGCAGGGAGGTCCTGGGTCTCAGACAGGGTGCAGACGGCAGGGCGAGCCCCTGGGGAGCAGAGGAACACATGGAGAGCACGGCCGACAAGAGAAGAGCAGCTATGCTGAGGGACTTGTGACCAAAGACACTTTTCAGCTTTCCTGCTTTATCACCTGCTCTAAGGAAATCTCAACTCCTGGAACGCAGCAGCCCCGCTGTGCTCTTGTCAAACTCATTTAGCTGCTGGTCAGAGAGCTGCCTGGCAGCTGAAGGAAGCCAGCTTTGCTCTCTCTTTCCTTATCAAACTCTTTTTTATGGGGTTCTGACCCAGAGTCCTCAGTCACCGCTGCTCTTTGTGCTTGTCGCTAAGCTGTACTTGCAGAAACTCCAGGCAGGAGTGGAAATCTTTGTCCTCGAACACTGTCCTCTTCGGAACACGCACCTGGTCAGTATGATGTGTCTTTTGGGGGGCTTCCTAAATTATGCACTGCTTTCATCAGCTTTCAAGGTCTAGAGTAAACATCTCCGGTGTCTGCCAAGCCCCTATTGACTCAGACTGGGCAAGCCTACAAACTGCAGAGGAATGGAGGAGGCAGCTGGCTATGGCTACGCTAGTGGTCTGAAATGGGCCAGGGCCAAACCAAAGTGCTGTTGCCTTGTTAATGTGCTCCCCAGCTCAGGTCTGACCTGGATTTCTCCCAGAGACTGCCTGGGGATTGTTTAGGGGCTGGGACATTCCAGAAGCAGCTCCTAACAAGTTGCAGAGGCAAAGTCAGCCTGGTCTGGGCGGAGGGAACAGCTGGGTAACCCCAGTCTCCCATGGGACCAAAGTGCAAGCCATGGCACGGGTGTTATTTGTGCAATCCCTGCCCACCCATCCTTCTCTTGTGCCATTGTCTCATGTCCTGCTGCAATAGAGCTTCAACCCATCAAGCTGGGACCTTCACTTATGAAACTATGCCTGCCATTACCTATGTTTAATGGTTGTGGCAATTCCTGCTCACACTATAAACTCTGACATCTGCCAGGACTTTGCAGGACCACTTCAGTGTGCTCCCACAAAGTGGTTGTTGTAGACCCAGGAATTGAATCATCCCCAAAATGACCTTTCACTACAGCATGCTGGAGAGCCTGTAATGCCATGTGTGTGAGGTGCAGTCAAGATCTGGCCACAGAGGGAGATCTATGAGCCACAAAGAGTAAATAACTACTGTGCAAATGAAAACAGTAATAGCCCATTTCTATACCTCAGACATGCTAAATCACTGCTTAGACAAAATGCTTTCATCAGATGAAGTGTACATCAAGCCCTGAGCCCCGAATTTGAAGGTCAGATAAGTACGGAAGGGAGAGCAACTTTCTCACCCTGTCAGAAATCATCAGCAGAAATGCCACTGTGTTCACTCACTATCATTTCAGCAGTGGGCTAACAAACTGAACAGCTAGGCCTGCCATCACCACATGCAGGGCTCTGGCACTAGGAAAGGCCTTTTTAACTCGAGTGATGTATGTTCAACAACAGTATAGCCTATGTGTGTTTGTGTTGACCGTCTAATGACATGAAAGGTAGGACATCCTATATTAGAACTTGCTATTCAGTTGCTGTCCCCTGAACGGCTCTTCTTCCAAGGGCTTTTCGGTCTTCAGAGTTCTGCTCCCTAAAAACATGATGTTTATTATTTCTTAAGACAGGCCATATCAATTACAGTAGCTAAAGAATTCAACTTGCCATAGTCTTCCCAGAAAACCTCCTTTATATTCATTACCTGCTTGGCAGATTGCATGAATTTGAATGCTGATTTACAGAATAGAGCTTAAAACCAGCGTGATATATCCAGCCAGTTGGAGAACAGGACACAAGGTCTCATTTCCAGTTTTATTGAAAGGAAACATTAAATGGTCTGGTTTATAATAGCAGTTCCAATAAGGGCCACTTTATGCTAAATAAAAGCTTCTATATTAACCCAATTATAGGTTTGGGAGGTCTTAAACCGAATGTGGCTTCCATTTCTAACAAAACACAAACTGAAGTAAGCTATGTAGATTAAAAAAACTCCACATCTTACTTTAACATCCTCTCCTTACCCCCACGACCTTTTCTACTTCTGACAGTGAAACTCCTCCAAATCCCACAGTTTTCTCCCCGCATAGTTGACCTCCCAATCACCTTGTGTCAGCAGAGTCATCAGATGCTGGACCTCTCCAAGCAGGAGGTGCAGTGTTATTGCACTGGACCTGCATGGCCAAGATCAGCCCTTGACCTTTCCCAGTGCCAAAGATGGGTCCTCCTTGTGTCCTCCTTCAAAACCATTATTTATCTGGTGGCTTAGGTTCAGCCAGCACCAGGTTACCGAGCTATGGTCTCACGTGTGTTTTCTGTGCCTCAGCAGGGACCCAGAGATCGTGACTGCAACAGATGGATCCATGTAGTAAATCGGCACCTAGTGTATAGTTTGCAAACATAAGACAAGATGATTCAGATCTTAATGTTTGCAAGGGGAGGGAGAGTCAAGCTTCTTCACATACAAGCCTGTCCTCATGGGAAAAAATGGTAATGTTTTCCCTGCTATTTTTGAGGTCTATCTCACATTAGACTGACCCACACGCAGGCCTGGATCTTGTGTTTGCTAGTGCTTAAGGGACATCCTTGGAGACGGAGTGAGCTCTCCAAAACAGTGCTTAAGTGTGAGAGCTGCATACCAAGCATCGACCTTGAAACACCAGTGTGTGTGTAAGAAAATATTTCTCTCTGTGCTGGATAATTTATTTCAACTTGAAAGCAAACAAAGATTAAAAGTAAGATCTCTGTAGCAAAAAGAACGTAAGGTTAGAACCAAAAAACCTCTCCCCACATGGAGGTGAATTGAAGAGGGCAACCCAAACAAATCCACAGACCTCAGCCAACCATTCTCCCTAGGAAACACAGGTACCCAAAACTGTTCTTTGTTGAGGTGAGGATCTAAGAGGCTATCACCTCCTTCACAGTCCCCCAACTCAGCTGAAAATGGAGCAGTGAAGGTTGCTATTCACCCACTTCCTTCCCCTTCCCCTCGACTCTGCCCTCAGCTGAACGGATGGCCATGCCAGCCTCTTGGAAGAAAGACCAGTAGGCTCGAACATCCTTGAGCCAGAAGGATTTACAACCTACATTTATACATTTAAACCTCATTTCCTCCTCCCATCATGTTTGCAAAGAAGAGAGGTGCACAAATATCACAAAACCTGTTGTGTCAGTGGCTGGTAGTTAAGTAAATATTCTGCATTTGACCTGGTGTGCTGCCTTGGCATTGGCCTTGCCAGCAGAGGTCTACTCCTCTGTGCTTAGGGTACAAAAGTCTACAGAGACAGCAGTGACACATCTCAGTCACACAACCATAGCCATTAAAAATCCTGCAACTGAAGTACTGATTCTCATCTACTTTATAGATGAGATCTTATTTTAAAACAAAAGGTAGAACAAACTCTGTGACGGCATCTGTCTAAAGGAAGCCTGTGATGCCTATTGCAACTGAAGGCATTTTGCAAATGCCTTATCTTCATAGAATCATGATCTTGTTTCACTTGTCTCAGACAATCCATCAGGGATAGAACTTGTCATCCCTCAGGGGGATGTATCCATCTCTCAGAGGCAGGAGAAGGAATAACCAGGATGGTTTCCCTTGGGCTTGGTGTCAGTAAGAAGTCTGGAGGGCTTAGAGGACCCGAGCAGTGAGCTTCTTCCCCTGCCTCCAACTGCTCACAGCTGGCGCTGCCATCACCTGCACAGCTGGTGCCTGGTCGGCAGCAGCCACACTAGGAGGGATCTGCCTGGATATGCAGAAGCTCTCCTGACCCTCCCTCTGCTCTTCCCCTCCACAAAAGCAAGATGCCTCTCCCCAGCTGGCCTCAGAATGGGTCAGTGACCACAGCCAACCTCTGCTCCTGCTTTTAACAGAACCAAAGTATAACATGAGGAAAAACATCCTAGGCATGTTTAGTCTGGAGAAGAGGAGGCTGAGGGGAGACCTCGTTGCCCTCTACAACTACCTGAAAGGAGGTTGTAGAGAGGTGGGTGTTGGCCTCTTCTCCCAAGGGAATAATGACAGGACCAGAGGAAACGGTATAAAGTTGCGGCAGGAGAGGTTTAGATCAGATATTAGGAAGAATTACTTTACTGAGAGAGTGGTCAGGCACTGGAACAGCCTGCCCAGGGAGGTGGTGGAGTTTTCATCCCTGGAGGTATTTAAGAAATGTGTAGATGTGGCATTTTGGGGCATGCTCTAGTGGCATGCTCTAGTGGCCAAGATTGTAGGGGTTTTTTTTGTGTGTGTGTATGTGATCACTCAGTGATTTCAGAGGTCCTTTCCAACCATGACAAAAATAAATAAAAAGAAAGGGAATTGAAGTCAGTTTATCACGTTTCTGCTGCTCCTTCTTTCTCAGGGGGAGGATTCCTCATGCTCTTCCACTGCTGCAGCATGGGTTCCCACACACAGACTGTAGTTCTTCACAAACTGCTCCAGCATGGGTCCCTTCCATGGGATCCAGTCAGTCCTTTGGGCATCTGCTGTTAATCTCCATGAGCTGCAGGGGGACAGCCTGCTTCACCATTGTCTTCAGCATGGGCTGTGGGGGAATCTGCTCCGGCACCCAAAACACCTCCTCCCCCTCCTTCTTCTCTGACCTTAGTGTCTGCAGAGTTGTTTTGATTCAAGTTCACACTAGAATTCCAGCCTTTCCAGCTCGTCAGCAGTGCAGAAAACAGCAGTCCTGGCTGTTGGCCAGCCCAGGTGCATCAGCATTGCTGTTATCAAAATGTTCTGAGGCACAGCCCAGTAAGATGGTAAGCAACAATCTGCAAAAGCAAGAAGCAGCCACTAATGAGCACAACTCTCTAATTTACAGTAAGGCAAGCAAGTCCCATGGCAAGCACAGGACCCTGCCAATTAATAGCTGAACAGCAATAACAGCTGTAAATTTGATCTAACACATTCCAATCAAACCTGTCGTTATCTCAAACCCATTGTTATCTCAAACCCTTCATGCCGCATGTTAGGCACCAAAAAAGACTGTTGTGGCTTTACCCCAGCCAGCAACTAGAACCACACAGCTGCTTACACACCCTCCCCAACTGGATGGGGGAGAGAATAGAATCATAGAATCATAGTATCATCTGGGCCGGAAGGGACCTTCAAAGGTCATCTAGTCCAACCCCTCCACAGTCAGCAGGGACACCCCCAACTAGACCAGGTTGCCCAGGGCCTCGTCCAGCCTCACCTTGAATGTCTCCAGGGA
>JAOXNO010000001.1:155646508-155666434 GCA_028565335.1 Limnodromus scolopaceus
GTGGTCAGGCACTGGAACAGCCTGCCCAGGGAGGTGGTGGAGTCACCATCCCTGGAGGTATTTAAGAAACGTGTAGAAGTGGCACTTCGGGGCATGCTCTAGTGCCCAGGATTATTGGGTGTGGTGATTGTTGTGGTGATGGGGTGTTGGTTTTTTGTTTTGGTGTTATGTGTTGGTTGGGGTTTTTTTGGGTTTTTTTTTTTTTTGTTGGACTCAATGATCTTGAAGGTCCCTTCCAACCATGAAGATTCTGTGATTCTGTGAAAGACGGCAGCCTTGTCCAAGCTGCTTTTGAGGGTAGTCTCTGACCTGTGCTGCATCTTGGCCTGTGCCTGGGGACCATGTAGGAGGGTTCTGAGTGACACGGACACAGCAGGCAGGATGGCACAGGCATGTCCTGGCCTGTGTAGTTCAGCAGAGAGGTACAGTGTTCACAAACTAGAGTTAAAGCCCAAACCACTCAATTAGGCAGGCTCTACCAGATCCTCAAGAAAAAATAAACAACCAAACAATCCCCCACCAAACGTTAGGGTTTGTCTGCAAGAGACCATGCTTCTGATGTGAGTTTTCCCATAACCTTCTGTTGCTGTGGCCATGATGACACCCAGGCAGCTTTCTCTGCACCAGGTTAATTTGCCTCCTGTGTGAGATACAGCCACCCAAACTGCTGTAATTGTTCCCGAGGGGATGATGTCCCACCCCGTGCAATGTCCCACCAGCCCACTGCGTTGCAAAGAGGCTGTTAAAGGCTGAGAGTCTCCTCTGTCTATGCAACTGCAAAACATTAGCGTTACCCAAACAGAAAAGATAAACTTTGGGAGTTTGCCAAAGACTTAAACAATTAATAAGCTAAATCTCTTTCCCTCCTCCCTCAGATCCCAGTGTTGTCAGAAGGGCATCAAGGAGTTCTTTTTGTTTATTGGAATTAATTTACTTCTTCCCCCAAACGACAACTGCAGCTTGGTTAAAGCAGTCAGTCTCACACTAATTTATTTGTTCAGCTCCCCACAGAAGTTACCGAATTAAAAATTGTCAGTTTCTGTAATGGCCTGACCTTTTCAAGCTGAAAAAGTTCAAAGTCTGGCCCACTGGGTCCAAAAGGAAAGCTGCCAAGAGCAGCTGCCCGCGCTGGAGCATCAGTGTAAATGTTCCAACAGGTAAATAGTCACCCAGAGAGTCTGGGAAAATATCTTGCAAGCTGAGCAAGAAGACAAGGTGTCATGTGTAGAGTAAATTAAAAGGGAAATACCATTTTAGTGATATATCCCAGGGAATAGACAGAGCTCAGGTAACTATCTAATCAAACCCAGACACCGGAAGTTAATATATTTCCATTTGAATTTCTGAATTCAAAAAAGGGGAATAACCAAAAATCCAACCTCACATGAGCAGAAGCTATTAACCATCACTTGCTTGCTTTTCCTTTTTAATCAGTGTCCTTATTCACCAGTTATCTTGAGCAAACTTAGGCTTCGGTAACACCCCGAGCCATTGGGCTACGGTCAATACAAATCTACCTTTGGAGACCAGCTGGGTCTGTGCTTGCTGTGGCCTCACTGCAAGATGCTGCTGAAAGACATACCCCCAATCTTCCCTCTCCCCCTTTTCCCTGGTGTCAGGCACTTGATCACCCACAGAGGGAGTAGGCGTCAGCTTAAGCCCCATCTCCAGGTCTTCCAACATTTGCCTTCTACCTGGTGGCCACACCACCACTGGCTGCGGTGTCGGGGAGGCCGTGTGTCAGGGCATGCAGGCAGGGGAGAGCAAACCTGACCTCTCCTCCGTTAGAGGAGATCAAGTATAATATGAAAATACACCCTGATGCCTTGATCCTGTTCCACCTGACATACATGAGCAACCCAACACAGTGCCAGGGCCAGGTCACGCAGCCGCTTACAGAGGGGCAGGAGTAGGGCTGGGTTTTAGCCAGGCAGCAAACGAATGCAGGGAAGGGTGGGGACTAGCTAAAGCAGTGTGTTAGGATGCAGACCTTGGGCTCTTTGCTTGTTCTTTGGAGCCAGACTCTTTTCAGTTGTTCCCAGTGACAGGACGAGGGCCGATGGGCACAAGGTGGAACATAGGAAGTTCCACTCAAATATGAAGACAAACTTCTTTACGGTGAGGGTGACAGAGCACTGGAACAGGCTGCCCAGGGAGGTTGTGGAGTCCCCTTCTCTGGAGATTTTCAAGACCTGCCTGGATGCAGTCCTGAGTAATGTGCTCTAGGCGTTCCTGCTTTGTCAGGGGAGTTGGGCTAGATGATCTCTAGAAGGTCCCTTCCAACTCTGACAATTCCATGATTTCGTGATTCCACTCTAATGTGGATTTGCTGGAAGGGGCTGGGATTTGGTTTTTTCTGTTTGTTTGCAGTCCTCAGAAGCGCCGTGTGGGACTCCTGTGACTCCCACAAACAGATGACTTCTGATGTAAACTTACTGACACATTGCAGCATATAATTTGTTAATGGTCTTCCCACTAATGATGCAGATTAAAAACAACAGCTGACAAAATCCTTGTCCAGAGGAAAGGTTACAGCTCTCGCAAGCCGGCAGGGCACAGAGAGCAAATCCGAGGGAGGAATTAATGAAACCGTTCCTCCTTCCCATATTGCTGCAGCAACGATGGGGTTAACACACACAGGTCCTTGGGATTTATCTCACGCTTTTGATGAGCAGAGAGAAAGAGTCAGTGTCTCTCTTGCCTTTTTACAGTCCTTGATAAACCTTCTCTTAAAGGTTTTCTTCTGGCCTCCTGGCATGACAGTTACCACGGAGCTTAAATAGTAATTGCTCCATGGGAAGCTCTCTGCATGGACAGAGAGCAGCTTTGGTCCCTTGGATTTTGTTTTTTTTAATCACACATTCAGCCTTTTTACTAATATCTGAGAGGTAAGGTTGAAAGCTACATGACCATGCGCTCTAATTACACTATTTCTGGTAACAGCGGGAGTCTTCACAGGTTTAAGTATTTGAACAAAGATTTTGGGGGGTTTTAACAATTTTTGCTATAAAAAGGAGGGTATTGAGAACAGAGAATCAGCAGAGAGCTTACTGACTAATTACAGCCCAGAAAACACCATTCCTGGTCCCTGAGATGATTCTGTTTTGATTGCTGCACTTGAAGACCAAGTCGCTGGCTCTACAGACCTCTTTGAAAACATTTTTCCAGTTGAATTAGAAAGTCAATAATTGATGTCACCAGGCTCCAGCGATTCCTGCTGTCTACCTGGCTTTTTTTTTTTCACGTGGCTGAAAGTACTGAGTACTGTTAGCTTTTGTTTATTGCAAATATTTTCTTCCTGAAGAGTCTGACTTTGCCTGCCTCCTACACATTTGACCTGGTGTCCCACAAGCGCTTCTCGGCTTCCCTCCTCCTTGCCTTGTGTCACTGGAATTTCCTCCCCAAAAGTGGGTCCAGACCCCTTCCGTTCCCTCCTCTGGGACTGCTTTGCTGTGATGAACTGTAAAGTCAAACCACTAAGTGGGTGGCTTGTGGGGAAGGTCCATCATAATTTGGTACTTGTGGATGACACATGGCCTGAAGAATTTTTTAGTGTGTAGGGAAGAGCGTGGAAAAACAGCCCTGCAGTGCATCTTTCTTCCCATCAGTAAAGCTGTGTGGAGGTAGACATTGTCTCAGGAAGTTTTATTTTAATTCTGAGTTTTGGGTGATATATTAGGGCCTACTTCAAAAACCTCCAAGGGACTCTCCTGATGGGTGGTGCACAGGCACAACACGTGTGTTTTTTCCACACTACATCCCTCACCTGCTGTACCAACACCTCCCCATTGAGGGGCGAGACAGTACTCAGGGTTTTAGGCAGGTTCTTTTGCTTGCAGCTAATTAATAGTGTTGAATTAACTCACCAACGAGAAACAAAGTCAGATAAATTATTGCAGACCTTAAAACCTTGAGGTTCCTTACCTGGGATTTTGGTAAGAGCTAAACCAGTGCACCAGCTGCATGAAGTGACCAGTACCCAAAATTCCCACTGGGCAGATGGACCCCTTTGTCCCCCCAACCCCTCTCCAGAGTCACCCCATACCCACGGGCACGCAGCTTTTCTTGCCTGCTTTAAAAAAGAGTGTGTATCAATATTCGCTGTGTATTTACAGCCTTGGTGTGGAAATGCATCTCCTCACAGTGTTGTATTATTTATAGGCTGGGCCAAACATCGGGATATTGAAGTAAGGCTATGAGACGTTCTCACTTTCAGAAGCAGCTCATAAATAAGCAGCTAAGCCTTATATTTTAAGAAGAAACGTTAAAGTTCTCGTCCTTGAGCTTTACTGGAAAAAGCTGAAGAAAATACACTCTGCAATACTGCCAAAATCTATTAGCCTGATTCTTCCCCAGCTCGCCTCTGCTGTAAACCAGCCTGATTCTGGGACCGTCCTGCCAGCAGAGGGGAACCAGGTGGCTGCTGCTTCTGCAGTGAAAAGGGCAAAGCATGAAGGATGGTTTCACCCAAAAAGTCACCTGACTCCTTCTTGCAACAGCTCCTTGCTCCAGCCATCTCTTGCTCACCGCCATTTCCTGCTGCCCTCCAGTAACTGAATTGATGGCGAAGAATGTCCACCTTAACTTTCAGCTGCTACTTTTCTCCTCTTAATTTCTGGGGGACTGGTTTATGATACTGACATTCGCTCATGATGAAGGCTGATTTGAGTCCAAGAAGTGAGGAACTGGGGCTATTTACCTCAAACTGGTGTTGGTATCTTTGAGCACCAACCCTGGTGCTCACCTGCACTCTCCAGGAGGAAAAACACCGCAGATACAGACTGGGCTGTAGCAAGGTATCTTGGTTGACCCCACTTTTTATGGCTTCTAGAGCGGGTGCCTCCTCACCCATGTCTTACTGCAGACAACCAGAGAAGTAATCGAGCCTGAATTCTTGCATGCTACTGAAATATAAGCATTAAATCATTGTAATTATACCTTTCTGGCAGCTGCTGGGGTGGCAAGTGTGATTTTTGAGCTTCCAAACCAAAATACAATTAATGAGATTTTTTGCAGAACTAAAAGCACCACCCCGCCTCTTGACAATCTCTGCGTGTAGCTCAGCCTTGCTTCCTACCGCGTGTAAATAATAATGCGGCTATCAATGCATTTTTGCTATAATTTCTAAATGCCATTGGAGCAAATTAAATCAGAAAAGGAAGTTTATAGCACTTCACATTTTCCCATACATGGTTTCATGCTGCGTTATACTCAGTGTTCATCACATTCTCCGTACCTTATTTGCTGTGAGATATCTGAAATTCTTTGTCTTATCTGATCTATGATTTAAGATTCTGACCTTTTCAGCTTTCTGTAATTTCACTGCCGGCTCACTCAATATGCCTTTGTTTATAGCCTTACAGCAGAGAGACCAAGTGAAGATGGGAGCTGCTTATGCGCTGGAAAGACAGAGATTTCCGTTTGCCAAAATTTGCGTGTGAAAGAGGGAAGCAGTGATGTAATTTCAAAAGTTTTCAAAGAACCTGAGAATACAGATGAGAAAGGGCATTAAACACCCTTTCAGTATGACTTTCTGCTTAAAGAACGAACCGAAAAGCAATACCTTTCTGTTTATGGCAACCTGTGTGAAAAGCAATTTCAACACTAATAAAAACTGATTTTTCAGCTCCATGGCGAGAGCAGCAGAATGGCAGCATACATCTCAGTACTTTCATCAAAATGGTTGGGAAGGCAAATGAAGGCTTTATATCTGCTACTGGGGTGTTATGTCAGCGTGCCTCAAGTTCTGCTCCCCCGCTGCCTAGGCAGGTTGCAGAATGAACTCTGTGGACGCTAATCTGTGCTGGAGAATAGCTGCTAAATTATTCAGGGTACTAAAGACAAAGGTTGAGTGTGAATTGCAGAAGACCCTAATGACACGGAATGACAGCAATAAAATGACAGGTGAAATTCAGCTTAGATAAATTTAAAGTGAGACACGTGGGGGACAAAAACCTAATCTTAACTTTCCATACACTGTTCTGAGTTCTGAGTATTAGAATAGATAATTTTATGGAAATGTCCAACTTGCGCTCAGAACTGACAGAAAACTGATCAGAAAAATCCAAAACTGTTTTAGAGGAAATCTTACGAAAGGAATAGTGAGTAACATGGAAGACATCACTTGTATTCACCACACAAATCCTTGGTGCACTTGTGTAATGAGTACTGTGGGCAGCCCTGGTCCATCTGCAGCCCATCTCCAAAGAAAGATGTAGCAGAATGAGAACTGCTCCAGGCAAGCTCATCCAGGATAATCAACCACGTGGATACTTACTGCACAGTCTTATGCTCTTCTGCCTGGTACAGACAAAGAGGAGAGAGACACAAATGACAGAGAACCATGAAATCAGGAGCTGCATGAAAATGAGCAGGGACTTGTTGTTCAGTGTCTCTTCCAATGTAATAATTTGGCATGCTTAAATGAAACTAGAAGGTGTTCAACTTGAAACAATCAAAAGTTTCCTGTTGTGTTCATGAAACTTTCATCACGGTTAATCTAAAAGGTACCAGAAGTTGATACTTGAGTTCAAGGAGCAACTGGGTAAATTCAAAGAAGAAAAAAAAGGCTATGAAAAGTCCTGTTAAATTCAGAGATGCTAAATTTGGTCAAGAAGTCCTTGGCCTGAAAATGATTGGCAGCTAGGAGACAATTCATCGTGTATATATGCTTTCCTGCTCTGACAAGAAGCCACTTGGGCCACCATCAGAGAGAGGAAGCAAGTCTATTCAGCCCTAGTTCAACTCTTCCACAAACTGTTTTTAATGTAAATCTTTATAGTTTTGTTCATAGGATGTTGCTGGCAGAGGGAGATGAGCCAGGAAGAGTTCTCAGTTATGCTGAAAAGGTCACTGTAGCTTAGGTTCATCCAGTGGGAATGCCATCAAAGCAGAAAAATTAAGAGCCTACAGATACAATTTATCTGCTTTAGATTTCTTCAGTTTACCTCCCTTTGTAGTACACAGAAATAAAAAGGCAGATTAGTATGTTCTGGAATAGGTAGGTGTTTCAGAAGATGAGTCATCCTCTACTAGTGCCTATATTTCTCAAGCCTGGGACCATTATGACTCAACGAGAGTACATATTTTGCCCAGGAGTATCAGAAATACATATTTCCTACATATTAATTCCTTCAGATACTTACTCCATTTTGTGATTTATTTAAGTAGGTTTAAATGTGGCATGAACAATGTTGACTGATTAATTCTCCTTGGAGTTTATAAAAAAAGATGCTTCTTTAAAACAAAATCTGGCAAAGACAAGCCTGACTCAGACCCAGGAGAAATTTAAATTCAGCCCATGATCTGCTGAGTTAGCTGCCCAGTTGATCCAAATAGAAGATGAAACATCCTATGATTGTTTATCTAAGCCTTTCATAAACTGCAACTCATTTATTTGCCATTTAATTCCCACAAACACAGAGCTTAGAAAGCCTACGGCTGTACAATTTAGATGGTCAGTCCTGAGGCCACATCCCAAAGTCTTGACTCACTACAGCTGGGGTGGCTGTAGCTGCCATTTAACCCGTCTGTTCTTGTTTTCTCTGCATGGAGAGCAGGACCTTTGCAGGGGGCAAGGGTATAGCTATGTCCCCCCAGTACTGACCAAGGAGGAAGAAGCTGAGAAGAGCTCCCAGTTCATGGATAGCCACAGGAACTATGTGCTTGTGTGAGCATATCAGAAGTCAAAGGGACTCAGAAAGCGAGGGAGAGAAAGCAAGGAAAGCTGCAAGGCCAGCCAAGGTCTGAAGAAGCTAACATGAGATAGGGAACTTGCTCCGTGGTTCATAAAAGCACCTTGATGCAGAGGAAAGGATTTGCTGGAAGAAGCATTAGTCCCTGAGAGGGCATTGATACAAATCCCTACAGCATGCCCAAGAATGGTGGAGGACTGGGGGAGGGATTTAGTATTTCTTATTCTACCTTCATCTCTGAAATGAGTACTGTCTTCGAAATGTTCTGCAAAACCATTTGCTACCACCAGCAAGCATTTAAAAAGAGTGAAGACAGAACAGAAAGATCAGGAGGCTCCATCTCATGGATGGACACTCTCAAGCTAGGAAGCCATTGCTGAGCTTCTGGCAATACGGCAGGTGAGGAAAAGCTCCTGCTCTCAGAAGTTTTTGATGGATGGAGGACCATTTCTCTGTATCTGTTCCTTACATAAAAACATCCCCCAAAATAAAGCCAGTTGTATGGCTGGGCTCTCTCTGAATAGGAATCCAAAGCATATGGATCTGGCATGTAGGAATCAATCCAAACTGCATGCAGGTGGCCAGGGAATGCATTTTGACAGACACATCGTGTGTGTGCACCCGTGGGCATGGCATACAGACACAAGCATCACACACGTTTTAACCTTCAGTCGCTCATGAGGAGAAACCCCACGGCTCCCCTGGACCACACCTGGAGCCATGCAGCATTAAAGTCTTCCAAAACGTTCATGCTTTCAGTATTTTCACGTGACCTCTTTGCTAAAACCCTGTCCTGACCAGAACACCACGCATCTGCAGGCCAATTAGATTGCAACGTTAATTATAGTAATGATAAGTTTTTATTTTGGTCTGTTGCTGATGGATTTCACCTAGGGCTGTTTCCTTATTCCTATTTAACAACCAGCCATTTATTAGCATGCATATTCCTCCTTCCTGTCAGTCAGAAACAGTTCCACTTCCGTAGCTGTGACGTTACCGCCAGCATCAACAGTCCCAGATTTCCAATCTCACAACTGAAGCAGCAAACCTAATTCTAAACTTGTCGTAGACAGAGGGAGGCATCGCTTGGTCCCCGCGTGTCTGTGTGGCAACAGGGGGCTGCTTGTTTGTCACTTGGATGTGGCACCATGGAAGTGAAATCCCAGAGGGGCTGCTGGGTGACCTTGCCTACTTTTA
This sequence comes from Limnodromus scolopaceus, assembly GCA_028565335.1. Lineage (NCBI taxonomy): Eukaryota > Metazoa > Chordata > Aves > Charadriiformes > Scolopacidae > Limnodromus > Limnodromus scolopaceus. The sequence continues at coordinate 155,655,400 of JAOXNO010000001.1, forward strand.
GCAGAACATGGGCAGTTTCGTACGACCCCTGCAGATGCTGGGCTCGAGGATACATTAAATACATTTAATACGTGGAAAGATTTCTGAGTAAGACAGAAATCCACCAAAATTGGCTGCCAATTATTTCCTTGAAATTTGCATAGCTAAGCAGATTTTTCTGGGGATCTTTACACCCAGGTTTGCCGTTTGCAGTGGGTGTCTCTTTGTCTCTCAGATGCTCGTACGCCTCCCCATTTCTCTCCTATTTCTTTGCTACCTTGCTCATTACAGTGGTTTTGATCATCATCTTTGCACAGAGGGTCCCCGGATCACCTCTCTTGGTCCTTAATTCTCCCCCTCTGGCCTTTGTCGCATCTTCAAACATCTCTAGACCTATCTACTTGGAAGTCTTACTTCCATGTCGAGCACAGTCTTCCCAAAAGTCAAGCACTGCCCCCTCGTCCTCTTTCATGGCTGAGGCTTTACCTCCTCTAAAGTACATTCAGGGATTTCTTGTTCCCCTTTTGCAAACAGAGAGGGGAAGGAGCCGTTTCTGGGACGAGATTCTTCTTACACCATTGTAAATGTCTAAAGCAGGCCGGATGCACGTGCCCTGAAAGTGCATCTGCCTCCATCACCTGTAAGGAGGTCCCCTAGGGGTTGCAGGAGGAGGTTGGCTGCCACCTGATGTCTACTTACCTGAAAGGAATCTCACTCAATATGTTTCAGAGTGAAGCGGGGAGCTGCCTACCCAGTGGACAGACTCCTGCAGTAGCCCCTTTGTCTGAGTAGGGGAGGCCTTATTTATTCTCACCGTTGCGCGTTTTCAGCGCCCTGTGCTTGTACAGAACAGTAGGATTTATAAATCCGGCTTACCTCCATGTTGTCTAGTCTCACTTGCTCATATTCGGAATTTTAGGGGCATACTCACAAATTTCTTAGCAAATGCTCAAAGGTGTCACACCTTCTATAGCCTCTGCAGCTAAAATAGAAACAAATGTGAATGAAATCTTGAAAATCAAAGCCTTTCTCCAACCATACGTAATACAGTCCAGCAATGCTGAGTCTCACTCTTGCTTTTAACTGTGCCATAAACTGCACATTACAGTAAAATTTTCTGATGCATTTCTTGAAATGTAACCATATAGGTGGAAAAAAATTATCTGTCTTCTGGTGGCAAAATCCATTTCTCTTTTTGCTGTATAGTAATGTTTAACATCAATACAGACATTTATTTCATTTACCATCTTGCTGCCCCTGCTTCATAACTGCTTTCACCGGAATGCGGGCCCCAGAAATGTAACAACATTCATTTTGCTCCTCTATCACTCACACTGCCCTGCAGTGCAGTTAATTTTGTGCTCACAACCGGTAATGATGATGGACTCTCAGCTCGCAGAGAGTGATGCCCCCAAATGGTACAAACACTCTGAGAACTACTTGGATTCCTAACTGTAAGTCTCTAGGAGAGAGACTGGTGTTGCAGAGAGATCTGCAGGTATCTGAGACATCTGCGCAGGGTTTATAGATAGGACAAAGCATCTATTTGGAGACCTGAATCCTTCGGGGACAGCAGCTAGAGGTCAGGCAGGCAACTTTGGGGCATGATAAACAGCACTGGACGATTCTCTTTAGCACCCTGAATTATGGTCCCAGTATTATGAACTCCCCATCCATCTGGCATTCACTGTGAGGATCCAGCCTTCATGTCCTCTCAGCCATCAGCTTCTAAGCGTTTGGTTTCAAACAATAGTATGGGTTTCCAGAGGCTGACATCTGTCTCCCAGGAACCAAGCTTGTTTCACAGCAGCAATCAAGCAAGCGATGAGATACTACCACCACAATCTACAGAAATCTGGAGACTACAAAGTCCTCCAACCATTTTGCTTCCCTAAAATGTGGTATCCTAGCATAGGTATGGGTGCCATGAAAATAGAAACTTGCAGTGGGGGCTTCATTAACAGCACTGAAAAGGGCTACCTTTTCAGAAAGGGTTATCTAACACAGTCCTCTTGCAAGGCATATGTATAACTTTACCTAGTTCTTCATGGTTATTAACCTGGTCATAAGGGCCTCTAATATATTAAAGTGTCCAGGCGCATATACATGCACATACACAAAGACTTCAAGAGCAAATCAGCAGTACAGATGAATTCGGCGTTGAAGTGAATGGAGCTAGAGAAATAAAAAAAATGAGAGATTGATATGAAAAAAATTCTAGAGAGGTACTGATTACTATAGGCTCAAACAGCCCTGCTTGCAATGATGCTTTTTAAACAGTAGCTGTTTGAGCGTAAGGTGCTGTGAAGAGCAATTAAGAAAACAAAACTAACCAGAACCTTTGAGAGCTTCCCTTCTGCTGCTGCCCTCATCAAGCACTGTCTTTGTTGTGTCCCAAGAGTAATTTCTCATGCAGACTATGTATTTTTCTACCATTAATGGAGCTTTCCACAGCACTTAGCCAAGGTCAGTCCACTTTGATGAAAACCTGGTGGGTCATGATCACTCCATTTTAATTTGCCACAGCGTGGCCTTCTCTTTTTCTTTCTCCCTGGAGACTCATCTCCAGGCATGTGGCATGTCTACATGGCTTGTTGTTGGGAAAACTGAGAAATGTGAAGAAGTTTTGGCCTGACAGAACAGGGGCCTGGACCATTCTTGGAAGGAGCAGACTGAACAGAGGGCCTCAGTTACTCTGAAAAAGAGAGGTCAGTGTTTCCTCGTTACTCAGGTCTGTCTGTGATCCTCCACGCTCCCATCTCTGTCCTAGTTCACTGTATTGATGCACTTACGTGAAACAGTACGTCTGAATAAGCAACCAGTTCCTCCCAAGGTCCACCCACCCTCAGAAGATATAAGGACACACATATAAGACTAATGGTGCAGCAACAGAATGCAGCTTCTCCTCCTTCCCCAATAGCAGCTCATGAGACTGGTCCTCAGGGCCGCTGGAGTAGAAATGAAGTCCAGTGAATTAAACTATCACTATTCGCATACTTGAGTCTTAATTCAATCCACGTATGAAAACTCTGACACGGGGGTCACTTGAATTAGTGTTGGTGACTATTCAAGTCTCGAGTCTCCTGTCTTAACTCATCTGAGATAAAGCCCACCAAAGCCAATTGGAATCAAAAGATTTGGTATTGGGCTCCAACATAATTAAACAGTAAATTATATTAACATGCTTTTCCTCAATGTACGTTTTGTTAGAAAAACCCCCACATAATTATGGTCACAGTGGATCTTTACTAATGGTTAAAACCAGCCTGAAAGAAGCATTTTCAGTCATTTTTAGGGCTATGTAGATAAGATGGAACCTTTAGTGTTTCAAAAACGCAAACGATGTTTATTTGCTGCTCATAAGTAATTCATGGACCCAACAATATTCAACAAAACTTCTTCATTTTTAAAAGATTTCTTAATGAGCATCATTTTACAGAAAACCACCAACAAATAAATATATGAAAACAATTGCTTTTGACATCACAATGGTTAAACACATTAAATAATTCATTAAATTGTGCTTTACATCAATGAAAATCCCTAGGTCTACAAACTATCTTGTAAATAGGAATAAAAGTAGATATGGTTACTCACAATACAATCTCTTAGTAGCAGAGTTCACACACGTTATTGCACATAAACAGAAGGAAAATTCCTAAAGAATAAAGTAATTTACAGCCTATTAATTTACCCTTTCATCTTAAATATGACAACTGATGGGAACTCTTGATTTATTTATTTTTCACTGCCAACATTTATTTGAAATCACAGAACTATTGATATGGCCAAGAAGAAAGCCGAGGACATTGTAGGCTATGGAATCCATTCCCTCCACAAAATATCAACAAAGGACTTATTACAAGAACCAAACTGAAAGAAGTGTTTCAGTGCAAACTGAGGACCTTTTCTGAGCACGCTTTTGCCATGTGTAGGGAGGATACAGCAATCTGCTCCAGCAGAATGAATTTATTGTGATTATTCACCTCGTACAGAGTAGCTCCACCAGCCTGTAAACAAGGTATTCCTTATCCCAGACCAAAAAAAGAATAATTCCATATATACCAGGGGAACAGCAATGGAGGGAAAAAAAAAAAAAAGTTTCAGTGAGATAGGTTTTATAACATCAGCGCTCATAACCGATACAAGACTGTGGGTGGGAAACAAGAACCCACTACTGCAGAAGGAAGTACGTGTTAACGAGAAAGCCAACATGAGAAACCTCCTGATTTAGCAGTGGATGTAAAATCTGAAACATCTGCAGGTGCAAAAGTGATGTGACCTATCATTTGGTTTGGTTGTGTGGATATGCTGCGGTTAGGAAGTTTGGCTCTGGATCTGACTTCCATCACTTTTGTGATGTACTTCTGTTTTTAGTGAACTGCAAATAACCACCGCATATTGGGCAGAAGACTTAGCAAGGCTATCGCAGCCTCCCTGTTAACACGGCTGCAGTGAAGAATAGCCAACATCAGAAACAGTGGTTTTCTCTTTCTTCATGGTGAAAAAGGTTTTTATTGTTAGCACTGATGAGTGGGGAAGAAAGGATAAACTTTCATTCCTTAATAAAGTATGTCCCAGAGGCACTAGGCTGAGTTCTTGGACTAGACATCGAATTACCAGGAACAAGTTTTAATGACAGAGTATGTTTCTCTGTCTGCTCCAAGCCTACAGTGAATTATAACTGGAAAAGGCAGCCAGTGCTGAGGATGTGATGAGAGAGATTAGCAACTACATCTCCATTACAAAAGAATGAGATTTGTTTCAGCACCACGGTAGCAGAAGCCAAATTGCCTTGTTTAAGCAACAAAATAATGCCAGGATGATGGACAGAAATCCTATAGCGCTGCTGCTCACAAAGGTTTTGAAAGAAACATGCTGCGCTCCCATCTTATACCAGCCAGTGTAATTACAGCGAAGTCCGTGCTGTCAGAGGAACGAAAACCTGGAGTAAGAGAGATACGAACCAGGGCCTTTATTTTGCTTTTGCGTTACATTATTTCAGGCGCGGTGCCCACGAGGAAAACAGCCGCAAGCCTGCGGCTTAGGAGCCGGCCCGAAAGTATTTCCGAACTGCTCTATTTGTCATGTGCCAGGAAATTCTGCGAAGAAACCCAGCGTTGCTGGCGCAGTGAGCTTGCCGGATCTGCTGCTGGAGCTGGGGAAGGAGGTGCCGGGTCCTCCCGTCCCGGGGGCAACGGGCAAGATCTCAGCTGCTGGCTGCTACCCTTCCTCTGTTGCCGCTGCACAACCAGGGCTATCTGCTACGCAGGCTCCGGGGACAAAAAAAACCAACCCCAACAAACCAACTTCAGTTTTAACTAAATCCCCAGCATAATCCCGTTAACATAGATGCTACAGCCCATTAGCAGCTCTTCAGGACCCTCATCTTGTCTCCTGGGAAATGACTGACAAAAAGGTTAGGCATGGCATTAAGGTATTGCCAAACTATTAAAGCTAATGTAAACTGCCCGAAGACTGCTTGGATTTTCCTCATTAGGTTTTGTTTCATTGTCAGGCAGAAGGAACAGTCTGGAGAAGGGTTGGTGTGCTCAGACATCTGAAACTGATACTTACAGTCACTGGCGAGGCTGCAGGGAACAATTCCTCAGCTCTCTCTCCTCTCTCCTGAAAAGGTAACACTGCATTTTCTAAATTAAAAATGAGGCCCCCATTGCTGTGAGTGGTACAGAGAGGTGACCTGCTGGGGAAAGAGGCAGGGACACTAGGAAGGGGATCCTTTTGTCATGCTTAGGAGGAAGGGCTCCTAAAATCAGAGGGCTGGAGCACCTCCCCTATGAAGACAGGCTGTGAGATCTGGAGAAGAGAAGGCTCTGAGGAGACCTCACAGCAGCCTTCCAGTACCTGAAGGGAGCCTACAGGAGAGATGGGGAGGGTGAGGAAGGACTCTTTTTCAGGAAGTATAGCAATAGGATGAGTGGGAATGGTTTTAAATTGAAAGAGGAGAGATTCAGATTAGATACTAGAAAAAAATTCTTTACTGTGAGCATGGTGAGAGACACTGGAACAAGTCGCCCAGAGAAGTTGTGGATGCCCCATCCCTGGAAGTGTTCAAGGCCAGGCTGGATGGGGCTTTAGGAGGCCCATCCTACTAGACTAGACCTAGTCTAGTAGGAGGTGTCCCTGCCCATGGCAGGGGGGTTGGAACTCGATGAGCTTTAAGGTCCATTGCAACTCAAACAATTCTATGATTCTATGCAGCAGCTCCCTGTCATCCCTGCATCACCAGCCAGAAAGCTCCTTCCCGCCACAGGGCAAGGGTGAGGGCCAGCCCAGTGCCAGCGGGTAAGATGGCAGCTCACTGCAAATTACCTGCACTGCGCCTAAAGGTGCAATAATACCAGTCAGGCTTAGCTCTTCATGGCCTTGCTATCCTGCAGACAGGACACCCGGAGTGAGCTTCAGTCCTAGACCATAAACATTTCAATTTAATCTCACCTCTCAAGGTAGGTGTCCATACGTGAACGAGGTGCCTTGAGTGCCTCTTCCAGGCAATGGGCGTCCAGGCAGCTGTCCAGGGAGTCTAGAGAGCTCCTTGCTCTTCTCTAAGGCAGAAAACCCACACTCGTCCATGAGAATAACAATCTGCCATCCCATGTTTTTCCCTTCTGAACACAGCGGTGGGAGGAGATGCACGTGGTCCACCAGTGGAATAGGTATTAGGGACCAAAACCCACCGCTCCTCACCCCAAGAGTAGCACACTGACAATCAGGAGTAAAGCAGCATTTTGTTAATAAACTACATCGATAATGAGGCATCACCCTGGTGGCCCTCTTCACTACTTAATAGCTGTTATGGTATTCCATGTTTCATGTATTATTGTATGCATTAACTCTCAACAGGATAGTTAGATCATATTTTTGATATTGTGCATAGATAAGTAGCAATAGCATTGTCTGAAGAAAAGAAGATACCGCATGCAGTGAAAAAAAAAAAAAAGATTTGGAAGTGAAGGGACAAATTTGCAAATTCAGCCTCTTTTTTGCTGTAACACATTATTTTTTTACTGACTGGATAAAAACTTTGAATTTTGAAAATAAATGAGAAATGTGCATCCGCATCAGGTACTCTGGTATTTCTAATTAGCAAACCTGTAAGGTAAAAGCCATTCATGCATGCAATAATATACTTTCAGCATCTCGATTTAGCAGCCATGTTGAGGCACTTAGAGAAATTTCCTCCTAATGCTTTACATTTATGCTAGAAGAAGAAGGAAAAAAACTCTCTCAAAAGATCTATGGTGCACAGGACCCTCGCTTAAAAATTTCACTATTACGAATGGAACAACATAAAATATTGGAATAATTAGATGCGGTTTAGCCACAAGGATGTAACATGTGGAGGAAGAACCCATTGAATCTTTTTCTAGACAAGGAAGAAAACCAGATACAGATCTTTCATTGTGAAAACAATAAATTTACAAAGAATTTTCATACAGAGTAATAAATATCAAGACTTTCCACATATCCATTATGCATCCTATAAAAATGAAAGCTGATTTTTTTCTAGCCACTACTGTAGGTAGACAGAAAACCAATTTGAATGGTATTCACTTGGCATCAATGTATTTTAACAGACAATATCATAAACCTGCCTACCTTCACAAACAATATATCTCCAGGCTTTTACAGCAAATCTGGAAAATGTCACACTAATATTTAAGCTTTTCCTGCTCTCTCTTTCCTCTTCCCTGTAGTTTGCTTGGCCCCTCTTCACCTTTTGTGAATGTGAAGGCTGATTTCATTGCCTCCAGACAGATAATCTCCGCGGTGTGTGCCCAGCTGCCGCGTGGACCTCATTTCTCAAGGCCCTCCCTTTGCCACACACGCTCAGAAAGACGGCTGTTGCATGGCTGGGCTCGGTACTCTCAACATCTGCGGAGAAATAAGCTAACCTCCCCCATCACTTCACTTATATATCATCTCTGATTGCTGGCTAGCAGAACAGAACAAGCAATGCCCCAATCCCACGTTTCCTAGGTCTTTTTTAATCACCCCAGCAAATTCTTCCTTTAATCAAAACACAGCATGTAGAAGTTTGAAGGGCAATAGGCTTTCCTCCACTTCATTCACGAGAAAGCTATGCACTACAGTTGCAAAGGACAGTATGAAATAAACCAGCTCTCACATCACAGAGGAACCAACAGATTATTTTTTTTCAATTTTTCATTCATGTCTGCACAAATTTTGGTAGCTTAGATTGTATAGGGTACATCTGTTTACACTCTCTTCAAACCATCCTCATAGCTTAGGGCTTTGAAGGAAGTCTTTTTGGACAGGAGTCTATTCTACTGCCACTTAATAACACTAATTAATGCCAACTGAGAAAAAAACACATTCTCCTCACTGGCAGAAACCAAGAAAAACAGAGACAAGGAGGGGTAGTTGTCAGACGCGGTCTCATTTACCAAAGTGGTAGGCATTCCTTGGCTAATTCCCAGGTAGCCAAGTTGCACAAACTCTCTGATCCTCTCATTGGTTAGTCAAGATGGAGGAGCGTCACCACCTTGCGACTTGACTATTATAATCTTCAGTAACGGTGAATTCTGCTGCCTCTTCCCTTGGCCACTGGTGAGCCCTCTGCTCCCGCAGCAGTCGCCGCTCTTCTCGCCTCTTTAGCCGGTTCTTCTGATGCTCCTCTTGCTTGGAGTACTGGAAGCGCTGCAAAAACAGGTCCTTCGCGTATTCGTAAAGTTGCACGTCCAAGAAATTCAGCTCCTCTATCCGTTGCCGCACATCCTCACCGATCTCCACATTGGAGGCCCGCGTAACATTGAATTGGGTGAAGGGGGAAATGAATTTCAGGTTGAATGTCCTCTCAAAGAGATACTGCGTTTTCCTCTGAAATTCTGTGAGTCCAAAGAAGGCCATGTTTTTCAGGTTGTTCTTGGCGCTTTGGAGAAGAATCATATTTCTTTCACTCTCATTCATAAAAGTCAAGTTGTAGCATCCCACCAGGCTGAGGTCTGCCAGCATGCGCACCTGGCGGTTGTTGGCCAAGTTGTAGCTACAATCCATGAATTCCTGTAAAGTGACTCCAGACCAATCGTCTCCTTCGTAACAGGTAGGCAGCTCATCTGGTGTTGGGCTTCTTCCATCGCACATATGAAGGGAAGTTTTCCAAGTTGCACCCCTCTGGACATGTTTCCATTCACTCAAATACCGTGACACCGGATCCCTCAGCATCGTGATGTAATAGAAATTCCTGAAACATATCATTAAACACAGTTTTAAGATTCAGAGGATTTCAGTTTTCCTGTTCTCCAATAAAACGATTACCAGCTACCACTACCACCCCTTTCACTTTTTCCAGTGTAATGCAGACATTTTAAGCAACTACTTCTGAGACAGTAAAAAGCTTAAAACTTCATAAATACTGTGAATAAAATACAAGGTAAATTGGGAGAAAGAGAGAGAGATCAAAGGAAATAAGCAGCTATCAGACAAACAGAATTACCTTGACCTATCAACCATTCAGTGGTAGTTACTTTATGCAAAAACCAATTAACTGAAGTGTACTCCCCTCTACTTTGAAATGCTAACCACCAGTAATACCAGAAACAGTGGGAAAAGAAATTTATATAATCTTGCCACTTCTCTTCTGGACTGAGACATCCATGTCTCTCGAGATGCACAAGATGATAATCCTTACAGCGCTTGGTCAGAATATAAAAGAAGGATGAGCAATTTCATGTGGATGCTGCAAACACTAAAAATAACACCATGTGGAAGACTGGCATGAGCCACCTACTTGAGAAGAACCCTATTATTAAATGGGTTGGAGTGAAGATAATGAGAGACCCAAAATCCATTCATATGACTTAATTTTAGACAAGTGCTTGATTGAAATTAGTTATAATCGTGTAGTACAAAAGCATTTGTTGATATAAAGATTATCATTATTCAGCCTCACCCGTCATGAATACAAAAGAGACACCAAGAAATATTGATTTGAAATAGAGCAAATAACGGCAGAACTCACATTGTCACTTCATCTTTTAGCTATTGAATTCAGTTTGTACATCTATTTCTGGCAATCTGAAATAGACTGCAATTGAGTATGCTTCAAGCAGGCTTTCACAGATTGAGTTTTTTACAGGGAAATGTTTTATTCAATAAAAACTCACCTGAATTACAGGATGATATCATAAAGACAAAGAGAAACCAAAATACTTATGATTTCTGTCAGCTAGAATAACCAGCAGAAGATTCATGACTAAAATTAACTCATGGTCTGGTACTAAAATTGGCTCGTGAGTTTGCATGACTCATCTGACTGCAAACAATACATTAATAAATCATGAGCCCTAAGACTTCTTAAGAAAAGTCTGATCTCAGTACTTTCTTAAACTTAGAGAATGATGAAGCAAGAAAGCAGGAGGCAAGCTTGCTGCAGACATATAACCCTGTAAACAAACCCACACTTTGTGAGGGCCGTCTCATACATGAGCTAAGTCCAGTTGAACAAAAAATCTCAAAATTGCTAACAATCTCTGAGACAATTACCTTTTTTTTTTTCCCAGCTATTACTCATTTTCTCCCACTAAAGATTCCCCATAGCTTCTCCATAAACCTCAGGTTTGTCATAAAACCAGGTATTTTCTCACAGTGGGAAACTTGTATCAACAGACGAGGAGAAGGCGGAAGTTCTCAACAACTTTTTTGCCTCAGTCTTCATTGAGCAACCCCTTTCCTCCTAGCTCCCATGTTGATGGCCTACAAGTTGGTGACCAAGGTGACAAAGTCCCTCCCCTCCCACTGTAAGTGAAGACATAGTACGTGATCAACTGAGGAACCTGAAGATATACAAGTCCATGGGACCTGACAAAACACACCCCAGAGTCCTGACAGAACTGGTTGACGTAGTTGCCAAGTCACTTTCCATGATATTTGAAAAGTCGTGGCAGTCGGGTGAAGTCCCTGCAGACTGGAAGAAAAGAAACATCACCTGCATTTTTAAAAGGGTAGAAAGGAGGACCCTGGGAACTACCGACCTGTCAGCCTCACCTCCATGCCTGGGAAGATCATGGAACAG
>JAOXNO010000001.1:155674533-155686833 GCA_028565335.1 Limnodromus scolopaceus
GCCGACGTCCGAAGAGGACCCTGTCTGTTCATCTGCCTTTGATCCTGATCCATGTGTTCCTGACTCCAGAGCTGGAACCCAGTTCCCATCCATCGCTGAGACCAGTCTGGGACTTCCCCAGTCCCTGCTGGTGACGGGACTGTCATCCTGGGAGCTTGATATGGTTTTGTATATGTTGTATCTATTTCATTATTTTCTTTTTTTTTTATTTTAATATTAATTCTTTATTAAAGTAGTTTATTTCATCCTAAACTTCTGAATCTCTTTATCTCTTCCTCTCCTCTTTTGGAGGGGGGAAGGGTCATCTGTCAGTCTGGTTGCGGTGATTTCAGCTGAAACCACAAGTCTCTAGAAACTGGAGAGGATAGTGCAGCAACTACGTGTTCTTAAAGAAATTAATCCTGTTCACAGGTATCAAGTCTGGATCTTGAACAGCTCCTAGACTAATGAAATGATGTAGCTACCCATAGTTTTAATGCCATTTTAGAAAATGCACACAAATAGCATATGAGTATGTGTGAGCTTTGTGACCTAACACATGTTTTTCCTGTGTGTTGCTTTTAAGATTTAGGCATAGATTTTCAAACACGAAGCATAAAGTTAGGCATCTAACTCTATATTTAAACATGTAGATAGACTCAGCCTCATTGCCAGTGAAGAAAACACACAGGAGTAACAGCTAAGGACGCGCAGGTACCCAAAAAACATGGTCTGCTGATTTATTTATGAGCCATCAGAATGCCCTTCCCCGCACACAGATAACAGCACTTTATTATCTCCTTCATAAAATCTCCTAGCTCCTTTTGAAATATCCTTTTCCTGCCATTGCTCCCATTGAAAACGGAAGGTTGCTTCTCATGATTAGGAAAATGAGTCTCATTCCCAGACTAAACCTGGTCTGGGTCTACCCACATCCCTTTGCTCTTGGCTTAACACTTCAAATACATCAAGAGGATTTATGAATGTAACATCAGAGAAGGAGAAATGGCATTCAAGTTGGAGATCAGAGAGCAATCACACCTCTTGGCTTTCATTTTACGAAGCTGAACTTCGCAATTCTTTCTTCTGATAAGACAAGTCAGAAGTGACCACGCTGCAGTCCCCCAAAACCCTTGCATCACACTTAGAGTCACTTCACTTAGAGATGCACCCTGAGTTTTCCAATATCTCGGTGTTCCATGCTAGCTTTTGGTAGGAGGCTCACAAAAGTAAGACATGCTAGAAGCTCCTGAGATTTGTTCTAGTTCCTGACCATCCAACCAGTCCTTTCCTGGCACTTGACCTTGCACAACTTCACATTTCATTACACATGGCTAGAATTGGGCAAATTTCACATGAGGCCTCACAGGTGCCTTGTACAATAAATACTTCTGATCTCTGCTGGCAACAGCATTCTCTGATACAGCCTCACGTTGCATTCATTTTTTTATGTGGCCATGTAACTCTGGAAACTCATACTGACTGTGTTACTGGCTAATACACAGAGGTATTTCTGCTCCCTCTGTTTCAGCTGATAAGCACTCCTTTGATAGAAGAAATCTGGTTCTGCTGACCTCAAATGCATGATCCTGCACTTCACGTTACCAAACTTCATTCCATCTTTTCTACTGAAATCCTCAAGGTCATTAAGCAAATTCCATTAACATACTTCTGCTTTTTGTGCCAACATCGTTAAGGAAAACATGAAATAGGATCAGAGCTAAGACCAGCCCTGAGGAAATTAATTAATAACTTTCCTTTAAACCAGAAAGTTCCTCTTCCAGCATACCCTGTTTTGTTACAAGCTTGTCCACCAGAAAATTCTTATGCTCAGGCTTATGTTTTCTGCCTTGTATAGTAACTTTGCAGATGCTGCTCTATGAAATACTTTATTGAAGGTACATTTCCCTTCTGTTATCAAAGACAGATGCTGGGTATTTACATGTCTCAGCCCAAAGGCTAAGAATTGCAGCCCCAGCTTTGCTGTGTGTGAGAACAGAGAGAATGGTTAAGATGGGGAAACGACAATTTATTTGAGAGCGAAGCGGTTTGGAATAGAAATGTACAATTAAGCCATTTGATGGAAAAACAAATCTGCCACTTTCCATCAAACAACCATGATACAAATTGTAAATCATTTCTTGATGAGACACAAATCTAACAAAGTCTCCTCCAGAGATTTTTGTTCTTTGCCTAAATTATATCAAGTTCAGTTGTTCTAAGTGTTCTTTAAATTGCTGAAATGCGTGAAGTAGCAAGACCCTCGCTGAAAGAAATATAAAATGCAATGATAAATCAAATAATATGAATTTGGTTGTTTTGTGAAGCACATGCATAATAAAAACCTTCTACCTTGTAAGAGACAGTGTGTGAGCACACATAGGAGGAACTGCTATTAAAAAACAATAAATACATGTATTGTCCATAAGATTCTTTAAGGACACTGTATGCAAGACCATGTATACCTTTGTGCCAGAGAGAGTAATAAATCCTTTGTGGCCAGGACTGGCAAAGGAGGAATCCATTGCTCACATCCCCCCAGTTCTATCTCATCCCTATTGTGCACAGATCATTGCTGTGTCTCAAAAGAACCACGGAAATCTGGGGCACATGTGACATCTTTCCTCCAAAATGTTTTTTTTTCTCCTGTCTCTGCCTTTGCTATGCTACTGCACAGAAGGGAAAACCAAATAAGGATGCTGCACTCCTGTACAACCTGCTTCCCCCAGCGTGCCGAGGAATCTGAACCTGCCTTTCTCAGAGAGATGTTGTGAGCACAGGAGAGACGAGCTACAGGGATGACCTGCAGCATCATGCGGCGGCAGAAAACAAGGGCTGGCCAGAGAAAAGAGAGGTGATGACAGGCAAGGGACAAGAGAAGAGCAAACCTGGAGACAGTGCAGCAAGAGGGACCTGGAGTTCGAGCTTGTTTTGCCAACTTAGCCCCCAAGGGTTGCAGAAACCAGGTTGTGAAGGGACCCTCCTGATCAAATCTGATGCCTTAGTCATGGGTAACGGTTTAGCACAACAGAATTCACAAAATATCCCTTTTGAACACAGGACAAGCCACAAAACCTTCCTTGCTACCAGGCTGCAGTCTCTGAGCAGCTGCCAGCAAGGTTTGAGCAAGTCCCTGCTTCAGGAGGAGTCTCCCCAGAGTGGGTGATTGCCTGGGCGATGAAGCGAGCATGCAGCTCCGAAGCAAAGAGATGGGGATGCAGAACTCCTGCCTATTCAGTAACATAAAAAACATAAGGCCTTTTGTAATAGTTATAGTGAAAAAAACCCAACAACCTACATACTTTCATGCGGAATTATGAGAGATCTGTTATCACAAAAGTCCTGGCTGCCAGCAAGAATACACCTTATTAGGAAAATTCAATTTCAAAGAACCCTGAAAAGACAAATAAAAGGTAGCCAGATCCTTAAATCTTCTGACATTTATATTTCTTCAGTCAGATTTTGTTAGGCCTGAAACAGAGCAAAAGTATTTACATTAAATTCAACTACAACGTTCACTTTCATCCTCTTCCTTGTTTTTGAACTGCCTAGGCAAGACAAGCAGCACAGGCATCCCCAGTGGTCCTCTATAGCTGGCTGCCTTCACTGGAAACCAGTTTGTGCCACAAATGGCATCTACCAAGACTCCCTCCCTAACGAAGCTGCCTCTGATTTCCAACTAATAGCTCAGTTTCAGACACTATCTTCCAAATCCAGGATGCTCAGATGAAAGTTCTGTGGGATTTTTCACTGCAACTCATTTTGAATCAGTACAGTAATTCTGCTCAATTAATAAAGCAATTAACAATAAAAAGGCCCAGTAATTGAGATCCCTTTGAAAGTACATCAATTTATTCTCTCTAAGCTTTGCCTCAAGTCTTTATTAATTCTGACATCAAGCATAATGACCATAAATTATAAATGATCATCACAAAATCCAGGCATCAAAACCATTTTATTGTCCTACATGCTGAGTTTCTAAAATATGTAGGTCATAACTTCTGAGATTTTCCTCCCATAAGGTAAACAATATGACAATATAGATATTAAGGAATTTCAGGTTATTCTACTAATGCAAACACTGTAAGAGTAGTCTTTCCTATTCATTCATTGAAACAATTCACAAAACCTAAGCAAATTGCTCACTTGTAAGACAAAAATGTTAACTTCCCCTAACAGTCCTCTTCTTGTGATGGAACTACACAGTTTTAAATTTTTTTTAGTGTCTGTTAAGACGTTAAGCAAGCAGATGACAGGGTACTTCAATTGAATACTTACAAGACAGATCACTGACTTCCTATTTTACACTGAATTTTGTTTTTTCTACTAAAATACTTGGTAGCATTTAATCAAACCCAGAAATTTTTGCTATGATTTATACAACTCAAAGCTATAAGCAAAATTGCCATTTTTCTCCTCCATTGACCTAATAGATTTCTTTCTATGTCAGTTTAGACTAGGTGTTTTTATATATGTACACATAAATAATCTCCACAAGAGGGCCCCCTTATCTTCCCCAAATCTTAGCAAAAGCTTAACTTGCTTTGCAAAAATTTATGACAAAAAGTTTTTGTCTACAGATACTACATTATCTTAGAAAAACGTTTTTACCAACTAGAACTGAGCTTATGATAGAATTTTATACAACAAAAACTGCCATTTGAAAGGGAAACAGCTTTTATGTAAAATTTCCACTGTATACCTGGCATGCAAAGAACCTTAATCAGCCAAATGATCAATAATCAGCAATAACAATAATCAGCCAAAATGAGACCTTTTACACAAAGAAAGACAGACACACACAGAGTCAGCTCACACTGACACGGCGAGGCAGCCTCGAGGACACAGCCGGGCTATGCCATAGTCTAATCTGTAGGGCAAACCCAAATTAAGCCACTGTTAGTGATTTCAGCTCCGTGTGAACGCATCCCATAGGCACCACAGTTAAGGTACAAATGGCATTAAAGTTATTTGCACTGTCCTCTCAACTCCCAGCAGATACGAAAAACAAATCTTGTTTGGGATACCTTGTTATTTGCTTTAATATTCTGAATGTTTTATGGAGACAGTGTTATATGTCCTCATCTTCCTAACTCAATTGTAGCTCTGTGAGGTTTTATTATTTACCATACCTTTGACCTTGAAATATCCAACAGATATTGGACTATCTCCTTCTTCTGACCTCAAATCTTAACGAATCAAGGCTCTGACACGCGTGCCAGGCTGCGCACTGCACTGTACCGCTACCGGCTGGGGATGCCGCGCGCCAGGAAAGAAGGTAATAAGGTGAAATAAAGAAGCCTAAGCTTCTAACCGCCAACTTTTATGAGGGATTCTTTGCCTTTCACGAAAACTAGCAAGCGGTTATGTGAATTCAGCCTTGCTGATACAGTGCACACCCGCCAACCTGCTAACTCATTCCAGTAAATCTCTGCACCTTGCTCTGCAGTGCAAACGTTAAGCAGAGTTTTCACGATCCGTCAGCAATACTGCCATATGACACGGTCCCGTTTAACCGGTGTCGATGACAGAGTTCAGGCTGCTGCAATGCTTGTGCACTCAGGTAAAAGAAAATGCTCAAGGTGCTGATGGGACTCCACACGAATTACTGGCTGCACCAAGTCATCAGGGATGCCTTTGGCTCTGCAGCCCTCTGGAATGGACAAATCCTAATCAATGAAGCACATCTGTACAGTGGAGGAAAAGCACTTCCCAACCCCTTCAGGCCATGAACTGACTACTTGAAGCTTGACATTTGATTAGCCTTATTATCTCAACTCATTTATATAAAAATGTTGTTAGGGGCCATGAAGCCATCCAGCCCGTATTAAAAACCTGCCACAGCCTCTGAGCCGACATTCTCACTCTTCTTCCTTTTTGTCTGTAAAAACAAGGAGGAATTTCTTTTTTCTGAACTGTGGGTTACCATCTTTGCAATTTTATTATTGTAAAATAACCTTCTCCTCTCATATTAGTGCAGCATGCTGTTGCCATATCCCCCTCATATATGCAAATAGGTCAGGCTTTCTAGTCTTTCCCCACAGAGATATTTGACATTGAGACTCAACATGATCTAGCATCCTTCTGAACTAAAGGCCAGGGGAATGGTGTGCAGGACTTTATTTTCAAATGTATCTCTCACGGAAATTAATGAACATCTGTGCACACCCTGAACGTGAATTCAGGCAGCAGAAACAAAATGCACCTGAAATTGAGTTTAAGGTCTAGGAATACCTTCTAGGTGTTCCTTACCTAGACCTAGAACTAGGTCTAGGTAAGGTTCTTTATCTTTGCAAGTTGAGGATTTCTTCCCTTCCCTTTGAAGAGCCAGACTGCTCTTCAGGTCACAAACCATCTCACTCTAAAGGAAAGGGGATTATAACAGGGTTATGAAAGAGATTTCTGCATAAACAAGGAGGAAAGTTGCTGGTGTGTATCCTAAGTAACACAAAGATTTGAATATGAAGCATTCATTAAGATTCCTTTACAGACTCTATAAATTGCCTTCTGTTTTATACAGGATATTACTGTCAATACGACCCACCAGTGATGCAAACAGGAAAGCAAAATTCAGGTTAAAATGTCACAATGTCATGAACATTTTTCTGCAGTTGTAATGATTTCAATGTTCCTATCTTTTATCTAACAGAGTAGATTACTTAGGCTGGGTCAATCTTATTTTTGGTTCACATACTGAATATTATATAATCTTACATAAATTAATACCTGCGAATTTAAAAAAGAAATCTCATCATAGTTTCCTGAGCAACTGAAGATATGCTACCTGCCCAGTAAAAACAGCCAAAAAAAAAAAAAAAGAAAAGGATGCAAACTAATCTGGTTTTGCTTTTTTGCTTTGAAGATGTTCCCTTTCAACGGGCTTTTTCTAAGGCAAAATTTTTGTTTGTAATTGTATCATTTTTCATATATGACAAAACTATACATCCCAATAGTCTCACCAAGCGCTGTTTAGCACTTCTATCTCCGCTCTCCATCTTGAGGTAACAGCTGCTGTATGTTCAGGCTAAACTACGGCTCTGCCTAGAGGAAAGGGAAGTTTGCACGCACATAGACCTTTATTCCTGACACTTTAATTTGCTCCATGGCCTTAATAAATACACCAGCATTAAGCATACTCATGCAAACCACAGCTCTTAAAATAACTCACTTCAGACGTTTTTCCACGTTGTTTCCAGTAACACCACTCTCACTGCTAGGAACAATCATTAGCACAGGCAGGGATTTGTCATCAAAAAAATCGCACTCGGAAAAGCAGCAGGGATCCTCAGAGGTGTAGCAGGGGACTAGCCGAGGGGTCACATTAGTATTCCCTGAGCATTACCGGGAAAAGCCCTGCAGTGTGGCTGGGCCACTGCTGGGAGCGGGATAAGCAGGCACAGGTAACCCTCCTTATTCATCATAGTGGCATCCCACAGCCTGCCCCACAGGTGACGGCTGGGGGCAGCGGCCACCAAGCTGCACAGTCTCCCCTGAGTCCCCAGGGAGGCATTGCGCTCAGAGGCCAGAAATCCACCTTCCCCAGCCCAGCATCCTTCCCCAGACCAAAGTCCTCCCTGGCAGACACCCAGCCCGCCTTGTCAGAAGAAGAGGGGCTGGTAGGAAGGGATGGTACAGGCTCATAAAGACAATCACAACTTGGCCCCCAATCTAATTGCTTCCTCTTTTTTTTTTTTTATTTATGAGAAATGCTACACAATGAGAGAAGAATACACAGTTTTCTTAAAAGAGTTTTTTACTCTTAAATGCGATTGTCTTTGTCTCCTCCTAAAACACGCCTGCCTTTATAGCAAAAAGGTAAGCAAGCTGAATATATAGAACAACCCAATGGCCTACAAGCACACATGACCCAAAGACTGAACCTTGAACTAAAAAAAAAACCCAACCTGATTTTAATGAAAAATCTATGCTAAATGCCTTGGAGCATTTAGCAAGGATCTGGGGATAAGATTCTTAAATCAGTAAGCCTTGAGCATTTACCATGTGTGCATTTTTCCTCTTCTTTTCCTCCCAGCTTCTCTTTCATTCTTTGGTACCACCCTTTTTTTTCCTGCTTCTTTTTTTTTTTTTTCCCCCCTCTATTTCTTCTCTTCTTTTTCCCTTCATTATTTGTGTTCTCATACAGCAGCAGGAGAACTTTATGCCTGGAGGAGCTGCAGAGGAAACAGAGCCTTTCCACGCGCTGGGCTGATACAGAAGAAAACTGACTTTTTTCCTAGCTAGGGTTAAGCCCATTTGCTCCTGCACCAAATTTCTCTGCACCTTGAGCTGGCTGCAGAGAAGAACTGAGTGGGAGTGGGATGGTGTCACTCTAAACCCTTGTCAGCCGCAGTGCTGTGCCCGCAGCTTGCCAGGGTCGGAGCTGGGGCTGTGCTGCCAACTGACAAAGCCAGGCTGAGGGCAGGTCCAACCCAGAGATGTCCTGGTTTGGACACGTGGCTGCTTCCCCACAGGCCATTTTCACAGGCTGCTCTCATTTGTGCCTCTCCCCCTACTATTTATCAGGCTAGAGATTTTTTGTCCAGTTTGGGATTTTTTTATTTTTAGCTCCTTGAAACAGGGTCCACCCAATTTCTGCATCCTAGATACATAAATTCTCTGACGGCTCAATATAGATCCCTGTACATTACTGTTAGTTCAGGTTTTCTTAACGAACCTGAGAGCCAGAAATGATTTTGAAAACCTGTGTGTAACTTTCGATGTCGGACATCCTATAGCAGTTACAATACTGCAACGAGATTTTGTTCTGTTAAACCATGCCTGAACTTGGCTTTGATTTTCTAAACAAGCTTTAGAAAAATCACCTTCTGTAAAAACAGCTGAGCAAAAAATGTCATACTAAAAACAGGTTCAAGAAGCTCCTCAACTAGTTCATGGAAGATAAACCCAACAAGAGCTATTAAATGAGAGACATCTCCCCTAAGCAAGAAATTCTCAAGCCTTCAATTTTTTGATCAGGGGAGGATATTCAGGGGTATTATCACTACATGCTTGCCTTGTACTTGTCCTCCTTGGACATATTCGCTGTTGGAGACAAGATGATTAGGCTAGATGGACATTGGATCTGACTCAGTTTAGCCATCCCTGTGCTACTTCAAGCTACTCACATACCTATACTTTTTTTTTTTTAATTAACATTGATGATAGAAGTATCTCACATGCTGATGAGTTAATTCAAAGCAAGAAAAAAAAAGACAAAAGATCTGTACAGCTTTAGTCATAAGTGTAAAGCAGAATTTGGATGTCATGCTTGCCATAGAAAATGTTCTCTCACCTTCAATAAGAAATCTGTTTTCCGTTTTCTTAAAAATGGATCTCACAATGTGGGTGTTACAAATGGCAGTTCTTTCTCTACCACTTGTAAAAATGAACACTTTCCATTAATTTACAAAAAGACTACCAGAAAATATATTATTACCAGGGGTTGGTAGGAGGCAACATCAAACAGCATGTCGGCTCTGAAAGAGAAATAGGAACAGACTGAATACAGAAATCGACTGCCGATGTTCAGCATGCAGGAGAGGAGCATCCCATGGAGGCCAAAATGCAGAAAGGGCAGCCGAGGAGATCTTCGGGGAGGCTGAGAGATGGTTCACCTTGCTCCTGATAACTCCACTGCTGCTCAATGCCAGCTCTGCACGTGGCTAGGTGGCCTGGCAATGAAAATATGATCCACGGCAAACATAGAATCATAGAATGGTTTGGGTTGGAAGGCATCTTAAAGATCACCTAGCTCCAACCCCCCTGTCATAGGCAGGGACACAACATGGGCAACACGAATTAGCTAGAGTACATGATACGGTGCTTAATCTGTTTTCGTGTGTTCACATGTGCCAGGAGTGAGAGGACAGATGATATCAGATGGGACACAAGATGACGCGGAGTCAAACCACCTATTCTGGCACAAAATCTTCTGGCACAAAACCAATTTATCGATTTCTTCTGACCAGCTTGAATTGACACAGTGAGTTTATGCCAGAGTAGTACTTTGCATCATTTGTTCCCCTTGCTTTTGAGCAAGAGATTTAGGAGATCTAAAGCCAGTTTGACTGCATTGTCGAACTACGGCCTCGGTACCCAACCTGCTACAACTGCACAGGAGATAATTTGGATTTATGAGCATGCAACCTCCCCAGCATGATCTGCTTAGCATTGCTGCCCTACACGCTTCTTCTGTACGTCTGTCCTAACGTACCTAAACTCTGCAATTCTTTCCATATAATATACGTTTCCTCGCTCCAGTGTACTAAAACTATATAAACAAGAAGAAAGTAAATGACACAACCAAAGTATTAAATTCCTTAAAAGTTGAATATTACACATAAAATTTAAAGGAGTACAACATAGAATCATAGAATGGTTTAGGTTGGAAGGGACCTTAAAGATCATGGAGTTCCACCCCCCCTGCCATGGGCAGGGACACCTCCCACTAGAGCAGGTTGCTCAAAGCCCCATCCAGCCTGGCCTTGAACACCTCCAGGGATGGGGCATCCATAACTTCCCTATTTAATAACAACACCATGTAAATTCCACGAGAAAATAAATGTATAAAGGCCTCTATTACAAGGCGAGATATTGTCCTCAGAGTTATAAAATGCCAGAAATAATACTATTTGTGAAGCTTTATTTTGCCGTTCTGATACCCTATTTATTCGCTATACAAAATATTATTTTTCCACAGGACCCCTGCTTTGTTCAGTGCACAGAACAGGCAGTGCTCAGCAAGTGAGATGCTTGTTCAATGTTTCTTTTTATCACCGTCTGAAAGCACGTAGTTCAGTGCTTTTTTTACAGCACGTCACACAGACTCTGCTCAGGGTACAGACCGTCACATTTCCTTATTGCCTTTACTATCACAATCATCCTTGCGATACACCATACTTAATTTTTTGGGCTTACAGTATTTCCTACAACTCCTGTTATAGTCATATCCTCAACACTTTCGCCCTTTGAATCTCGATTTCTTTTGGGTTAAAAGGAAACAGCACCAAACCAAGGACAAGGGGCAAACTCCTCCCTCGGAGAGGCGGAAGCCATGGAGCTGCAACTGTCTCATGGGCAACGGGAGAGGCTGAGGAAGGAAACGAAAAAACATCTTCAACTTTCTAGACGCCACCACCAGCTTTTGACAAAAGCAGCCGTGACTACTATTTGGTGTGGTACTGGCTTACACCTGCAGGGCTCCTGAAGCAAGGCGTCTCCGGCCTGTGCTCCTAGAGATGGACTCATGGGGCCTTCCCAGGCCTCCCCAAATTGGGCAGCTGTACTGCACATCCACAACAACACAACTGGAGACTCCTGAGAAACCTCACGATTCCCAACTAAGACTTCCCATAACAGTGGAATTGGGCAAGGTTTTGCGTATGAGACTCCCAGCCTTGGTACTCGCTCCCTAAGGTTTGGACTCTCAGACTACTTTATTAAATACCAACATTTTTGGAAATCAGGCCACCTCTTTTGAATTCCAGCTGGAATCCTGAACTTGAGAAACAATAACCTAAAAAGCCTAAACCGTGACACAGCACTGTGAAGATCTAGTAATTTATCTACCTGATAGTCTTGCTGTGTGTACTGATGGCAAACGTGCATGGCCCAGGATGATGAAACGGTTATCGGTATGAAAATACCATTATTAAGTAGCGATCCCTTCTCTCTCTCACTTTTTGTTTGGAAATGGCTCTCTTATTTTTCATTGCATCTTTCAGGCAGTACAAATCTTAATAAGGAAATGACTGACATTAATAAGGATGGAATGTGTTTTTGGAGCCATCACTTAGTGTCAGATGCTAGGAATAACTAAGACACAGGTAATGGACAATCAAAAGAAAGATGTTCACATGGCATGGCTTATCCATAGATTTCTCATCAAGAAATAAATTCTTGGGTGCAAGAACTGTCTCCAAATAGTTGATAGGGGAAAAAGCCTAAGACAAAAGGAATATTTGATACACTCACAAATAACACAAATCTTTCTAGGTTTTATTAATCCAGAAGATATATGGACGCAATATATTGTCAGTCAATCAACCAGTGACATAACAGCCTTTAAAAACAAGGATGTCTTATGTTTAAAAACATAACATCTAGCCTATGTAGAAAACTCAATTTTAAAATCAGCCTACCACTTTATACTCACTAATAAGCAAAACTTCACAAGAAAACTTACTTCACAGAATCACAGAATCTTCATGGTTGGAAGGGACCTTTGAGATCATCAAGTCCAACTACTTGAAGACTTAAATACCAGTTTGATGAGATGGTATAAGGGACCAGTTGTCTATCTTGTTGCCATTACTACCTTGT
>JAOXNO010000001.1:155687671-155699627 GCA_028565335.1 Limnodromus scolopaceus
TGCTTTAGACCTCAAGAGTCTGTGAGGAGGAGACACCACAGCTGACAGGAAAACATCCAGATAAAATGGATGTTTTCTATCTTTAAAATATGGAAATATGCTCGAAATACAATCATATGACTCTGTGGGATACAGTATCAATGATTATGAAAAAAATCATATGTGATGTTTGATTTCTTTTTCAATGACTAGATTATCTCTTTTTCAGACAAAGTTTTGCAGACTCTTTGGAGCCAATAATTCCATAAAATCTTTGCATTCTTGTATTTCCTCTAGTCTTTGAAGTCTGTAGGGCACTACGGAACCCTTGGATTTCTCTTTTCTTCTCGAATCTTCAGTAAATTGAAATACTGATTTTTGTGAGCTCTTTTCTAAATAACCATCACCCTCATCCATAGCCAAATTTCCTCTCACTCTTCCCAGCTGTGACCTCAGAATTGCCATGTGTGTGTTTTGCTGTGAAGCACTGAAATAACTGGTCTCTGTAAACCGTTTTTGGCTTAAATGTCCTTGCTCTGGAAGCCTTGGGAACGCACTCTGCCAGTGCACTATGGTGTAGCACAGATCTCGATGGCTTGAAAACAGCTGTGTCTGGTTTTCCTTACCCTGTTGACATTTTATTTTAATTTAATTATGTGGATAAAAACCTTCCTCTTGGGAATTCGACACTGGGAATGGGGACATTTATCTAAGAGAGAAAACATGCAACTGCTATAGGAATTCAAACACAGATTTTTTTCTGAGCTCTCTCTTAAATGTTAGCCTTTCCTATTTCTAACCTATCTTTTTAGGATAAAAAAGGTAGCGTAAGCACATTCAAAGTATCTTTTACATACTGCCTTCTGACTTCTGCTGATACTTACCTCCTCTCACAGGACTTTTAGGGTAAGACCTATTTCACCTGCTGTGGGCCAATGTCACACATCTAGTCTCAGTTAGGCATTTCAGATACCTCTGCAGTCAACTGAGAAAGTAATTCAGAGATTACTTATCCCCTTCTAAGACAGCTGTCTGCGAGTCATGGAATGAGTTCGTCTCTGAAGATGTGCGCCAGTTAAACTCCATAGAGTTACACTCACTTTTGCTTGCAACCCCCTGCCACAGCCACCATCACCCTATTCTTGACGTCAATGAGGTTAGATCAAATGCAACTCAATGACTGACAGCCATCACACTGAGTACTTAACTGCCTGCGCTTGGTAGATGCTTCTTTCTTTTCAGGCAATTGGGGAACAACACAGCAATCAGTCATAGCGCTTGATGACCAGCTGGCAAAGAAATTTTCCCCAGATGACATGCATTACATTACTGGAAAAATGACTTGGTTCCATCACTTCTTTTACAAAATCTTGACTTTTAAAATACGGTTATCTCTTTGGCATTTAAAAAGTTGAGTGCTACTTGTCCTGTTTTGCTGTTGTGCTGAGTTCTCCAGCTTCCTAAGTGTGGCTGCTCAGTGATCCATTGAGTCATTGGTTTATTGCCGTATCATTCAAAATAAATGATGGCCCAATTCATTGTTCAAACTTCTTGTGTGTTGGAGCTGTTGCCAAGACCTGCTCATCGCTGACACTTGGCAGAGGACATTACGATGCTATTTGGCGTGTGCATGGTAAGCGTGGGGTTATTTGGTCCCTTCTGCTTCTGATAAGAACCAATAACATGAGGGATTTCATTGAGAAATGCCTGAGCTCAGCCTGAGCTGAGAGCTTGATAAGTGATAGCAATTTTGCCCATAAATTGTAAGCTCAGACACCAAGAGTTTTAGAAACAGGATGGAAATTAGGCTTTTAAATGGGTATCTAGATTCCAGTAGAAGGCTGCTGACTTCTTGCGCAGCATGAACTTGCAGGGATTTCAATCACCACAGTGCAGGTATTAGAGGAGTGCAATCAATGTATACGAACTGCTGTAAAATCTAGTATTGTCCCATAAATCCAGGAAAAAAATGCTAACATTTCTCAGCTGTTGACATGGTCATATAGACTGGTAATTAAATGATGGGGAAAAAAATAGAAATTAACGTCAAGTCTGGAAATACTGCAAGGAGGCAAGGAGGAACATGTAAAGAGTGCTACTTTGATCAATGTTGTTGGATGTAATGTTATCTAGTGTAATATACTATGATTAAATACTTTCAGAGAAAAGACACCAAGTGCACTAGTTAATTATGATGATGACACTAAGTTGGAAGATGCCGAGTAAATGCACGAAAACAAGATAAAGATACTTAGAGAATTTAGTAAAAGAAAATCATAGAAAATTGTAAGGGAGCACATGAGAAAAATATAATCTGAAACAAGTATTTTGGGATGGAAACATTTTAAGACTCAGAAATATGGAATAATATGGGAACTGCTTTTGACGCATACACTTTGGGGAAAAAAAGAAAATTTGTCACTTCACACTCAGAAGTATCCTATTGTATGGTATGACTTTGCTGACTTAAGTATATTCGTGTCTGAATTAATTACAATGTTTTGGGATAAGAAAAAATACTAACAAGCTGGAGGGAATGGCAGCAAAGTGTTGACAGGACAGGAGGAAATCTATGAAGCTGGGCTATATTAACTCTCGGTTTTTGAGCCCTGAAGACAATGGAAATCAACTACAGCAGTTTGTTCAGTACCATTTGAATATCTATGAGGATGGAGACTCCACAACCTCTCTGGGCCATCTGTGCCATTGCTTGGTCACCCTCGCTATGAAAAAGTGTTTCCTGCTGTTCAGAAGGACCTTCAAGCCTTCTCTTCTCCAGGCTGAACAGTCCCAGCTCTCTCAGTTTCTCCTCATATGCCCAATGTTCCTGTCCTTTAATCACCTTGGTGACCCTTCACTGGACTTGCTCCAGTATACCTATGTCTTATACTGGAGAGCCCAGAACTGGGCCCACCAGTGCTTAGTAGAGGGGAAGAATCACCTCCCTTGATGTTAATGGTTGTAGGATGGGGTCCCTTGAGGATGATGCAATTTAAAACTATGTAATTTAAAGCATAGAAAAAAAGCAGGGAAAGAGATTAATTAGGGAACAGTAAATGGCTAAACATAAAGGAAAGAAGGACAACCTGTAAATTAAACAAAAAGAACAGTTATCTAGATGGTGGAGGCACTATTTGCTCTGAGAAATGATGGCAACTGTACTAACTTAAGTCACTTGGAGTTGTATTAGGCATATCCAGACCCAAGCACTGGGAACAAACACTGGCACTGGCAGAGGGAAAAACAATGTTAGAAAATGCAATATGTCTCTTCCATTTTTAACTTCCAGGAACATGTGTTGCTTCTTTTCTGAATGCTAGCAGATGTCAGCGCCCTGCAGACCGGTTTCTCAGTGGAGGAGAAATCAGAGTGGATATACTCTCAAGGCAAATTGAGTAATTTACATTTAGACGCTCATCCTGGAGCAGAGATTGTCATAAATAACGTGCAGGCGATCCCTTCTTTCAAGACACTCAGCCAAACCCCAATGCCCTGCTCCCAGGGAGCAACTTCAATCAAAGATATCGGCCAAAAGCAAACTCTCTGGCCTCTCACACAGCGATGCCCTCATCAGAAAGGTGTATTAAAATGTCAGCAGGAAAGAGATGCCAATCTCTGCATTTCCTAGCACACAATGACATTTTGAAAGCAGTGCCACCTGGTGACACCTGCCAAACAACACTCTGCTGCTCAGCAGAGCGTACACTGCCTCAGAAATACCTCAAAGGATACAGAATTGAATGAAACCAAAAAGGAAAAAAAAAAGTGGATTTTTTTTTTCCCTGTATTTCATTTTATAATTCCTTGTCAACTTTCCACATGCAAAAATCTTTTCTTTTTTTTTCTGAATAGTGGTGAGAGCAGGCGATGGGTTTAATCACTGGCATCAGTTCCTCCCTGCTGGCACCGTAATTTATCTCAGCAGAGTCCAGCCCTCCCCTACGACAAGCTGCCGGTGCTACCATGAGTTATGAGTCCTCTCACTAACAGCGAGGCTGACCCATAACCAACAGTCTCCACACGTGGTACAAAGCGGGTTTTGAAGCACAGTTAAGTCAACGCAGGAGTGATCACACAGCCTTTAAATGCTGCAAACACCCAAACGTGGTCTGCAGCAGCATCTCCTCCTCACACGGCCAACACCACAACAGTTTTGCGATGCTGGCCACCACGAGAGCAAGCCTTCCATGTCAGGAATGGACCCTAGACAAATCTGTGCATCGGAGTTTGTTTAGAGGAGGTGGGTCAGCTCTCTTCTGGTTCAGAAGCTACTCTGCCAAAAGAAATCCTACCCTAATTCACTGGTATTCATCCCTCTCTCTAAAACAGCTCTCTCTCTTTTTCTTTTTTTTCAGATTCAGTTCCACATCAAACTATAAACTGTAAGTATAAGTGAGCCAAGAACCTGCAGGCTGAGAGGCAAGCCAAAGCAATACCTTCTCCATAAGCATCTCAAATATGGCAGGGCTGTTACACAAAGCAAAAAGCTATTGCTTTAAACTGTCATATCCTTCAGCTGCTGTAAAAGTAGTCTTTTATCTGTCCTCTGGATCTATTTTTACCTACCTATTCCCAAGTATCAACATTCAGCCAGCAGAGAGAAAACTGTTGCTGCTGAAAGACTGTGCAACTGCATTTCCCCTTAGGTCCTATGTATGCCATCCTCTCTGTCCACTGAATGATTGACATTAATTACTTCAATCACAGCATGGACACTAGCTCTGGTGAAAGGGAAAGGGATTAAAGAATGAGCAAATGGAGGAAATTTTCTGTGGGAGGGTGCAACACCTACAGACTCAACAGCAGCTTCTGCTGGTGCGTTGTGTGCTGCTAAAATCAATCTCCATGCTAGACCTTTCTGGGTATTTGTATGCATCCAGCCATCACAGTGTTTCAAGCTCAAGGAATGAATGTGTCATCCCATCCAAGCAGGAATATATTATCATCCTTGCTTTTAGAGAGAGAGATTAAATAATCTCAGAGTCACACAAGGAGCCTGGGGGGGAGAGGAAAAACTGCATCCAGCTTCCCTATGTCTCTGGTCACTCCTGATCCATCAACGCGTCTTTCCAAAACCAAACCATCAACTACTTACAGACAAAAAAGCTGCATCTACTTCATAAATTCCTGACTAAAGAAAAGATGGTAGGTGAGTGAACACTCAATATTCATACCCAGCGTATTTTCCTTGTACTGTTCCCATGACCAGCATGAAGTCAAAGAGGCAGGCACCACTCCACCTCTTTGTGTTCATACCTATTACATCTTATAAATTTACATGTCAAGTTTGAAACACACAAGAAAATGTAACTTGCCTAACCTATTTCTCTCTGCCCTTTAAAGACAAAATTGTAAAAAAGAAGTTTGCTAAACGCTTTGGGTTTGTTGCTTATTTTCCTTCATCTTCCAATTTGCAAATCAAAGGACTTGATCATAAAAAGATGAAGAGCAGTCTCTGAAAAACAGGACCCCCAGTACACATGCAAATAATAAAAACATCAGAAAAGAAAAATCACTTGTCACATTTTCCTTAGACTTCTGGGTGGGGTTTTTTTGAGAAACAAATGTTTCATTGAATTGGATCTGGGAGGTGTTTTTGATGTATGTAACCATCTAGCTCCTGAAGATGAGGGTAAGCCAAGAGAAGCCAGAGTACCACCATGAGAGGTTCTTTAGCCATTTTCCTGTTCCACTCTAAAATGGAGATTTATCTTCCTATTTAAAGAGCTATTAAAACAAAGAGAGAGCTAGTGTCAATCCATGCTCTGGATCTAAATATTTTAAAAGGCAAGCAATAACACTGCAAATATCTGGATGCATATATTCCAGCATGAGTCATTATATTTTAATATTTCGGTGTCTGGCAAATCACTGAGTGCATCACTACCTACCCTGTGAGATAATTAAGTTTAAAAGTCATAACAAATGTAAAATAACACATAATGAAACAATCCAAAAGCTATGTATTCACATTTTCCTTGGAATATTTTCTGATTACCCTCTTGCAAATTGTCAGCTACCCAGAGATAGTAAAATTGTTTGAATAATTTTAAGAGAAAAATCAAACACATTAACTTTTAATAATATTTTATGAGACTCATAATTCTTTGGGTTGTAATAACCTTTTATCCTACTGCGATTAGTCACTTGGATCCATCATGTTGGTCCCCTGGTATTCAAGACAATATAAATTTTGAGTAATGCTGGAAAAGGTAATAGAGATCCAAAATTAATACGGTCCTTTGTGGTTGTAATATTATCCCTAATGGAAGCTTTTTAAAAAAAAACAAAAACTGAACGAGGAAGCAAATTGTGAAGAGCCAGAAGATGACATAATTTGCAGGAGACAACACTGTGATGGGACTCTGGTACAAGGATTTAATTATTGTCTTGAATAATCACCGTTCTAATGATAGTTGTCTGAAATGACACAAGACACTGAAACTCCCTTTTGTCAAGGCCAGCAGCAAGAAGCAGGAAGACAATAAATCCATTTTCAACTTGGTGGAGGGCAAGGAGATCTCACGTGAAGGTTCACAGCCCACAGCTCACCAAGCCCACCATCCCAGGCTGTGGGAAGCACTCTGTATCTCACAGAAGACTGACCTATTTCTCCTGCCTTCTTGTCATTGTCACTTTTCACAGTCACGTTTATCAATTTAATACCTTCTCTGATTTCACCCCAGAATAATGTTTGTTTACATAAATCTGTTCTCCGTGGTAAAAGAGCTGATGTTTGAGCGTTTCAACTGCTACCCTATTAATGGAAGACAGGATGGCGAGAGCAGACGTCCTATAGAAAATTACCACACTCTCCGATTGCCTGTGTTAGTCCTGCCTGTCGGTAAGTGGTGATTAACACCCCGCTGGCTGCAGCTGTACTTCTCAATATAGCTTCTCTGAGTAGGAGGATGCACAGAGAGTACCTCATTACTATGTCTTTAAAGCTGTAAAGCAAGGAATAATGCAAAATAAATCCTTTAAACTAAAGGTCATAGACCAGAATATGTCGGCATGAACACCTGCTTGCACTTTTTTTCTGATAAAATCACAGATAAGTGATTTATCTGCTTTTATTCCATTCCCTTTCATTGCAGGCATGCAGAAGCCACACAACTGGATATTAATAATTCTCAGCCATAGTGGTATGCTTTTATATAACGCCAGAATAAAAGCTTAGGACCTCAGCTTTGCTGGCTGAGACAGCAGAGCTGGCATTAGCTACTTCCCCTCCTTGCCCCAAGCCTTTTGTTCACCGCAGACTGGGGGAGACCAGCAGTCTGCTCCCTCCAGCCATCCTGCTCCCTCCACGCGTCCAACACTGAAAAGTTTGTTCCAGTTCAAGCCCCTTTTGTGTGCACGTTTAATCCATAAACTGACAGGTAAAACCTGGCTGGACTGCTAAACTATAAAATCCAACAACCACAGACTTATAAGAGAAAATTATTGCCTGACAATGCAAAGAAGTCCACATGGTCACCACCTCAATAGATTTTGGTTTCCTTGCGGAAAACGCTTCTGACCAGGGAGGAGGTTGGTGGCTACCCTCAGTCTCTGTCTGTTGTTGTCTCTCTCACAAGTTACATAGCCAAGGGCAGATGACACCGCTGCTCATAAAACCTAGCAGTGCTCTGGTGTGGTCCCATCAACTCCCCTTCTAGCTGGAGATAAACCCTTTGCCTTTTGCCGGACACAGCACTACTCTGAGCCCCTGGACACATGCAGGCACCCACTCCTTTTCCAAAGGATCTAGCACCTCTTGGAAAATCTAGTCTAAATATGAGCAGGGAACATATACCTGAAAATACACCTATAACTGATAAAGGTACAGTCTGGTTGCTCTACTGCCTGCCGCGGGCATGCTGGAACAGATGTGGCTTCCACCACTTCATCTGCCACAGAGGTGAAAGTTCATCTTGGGCAGTCCCTGACAAAGAAAAATAAAAAGAAAAAGAAGAAAGAAAACCTGACTGTTGCTGGGGGAAGAAGTGCAGGCTGATTCAGAAGCACTCAGATGTGAAAGATTTTTTACTCAACTGAGTCACCGCAAAGCAAAGCGATGGCATCTCCTGCCGCTGCAGGAACTGAGCACAGCACCCCTCCGGATCACCACGGCCTCGGAAGACAGACATGCAGACTGAGTGTTCCCCAGAAGACACCACCTCTTGCTGTGCAGAGTTATCCTCCCAGGCAGGCGCGGGGTTCACCCACGTCCAGTCTGGCCGAGCAGCCTGCCAAGAGCCCTGCCAGGAGGAGAATCGGGAAAACATCCACCTCGTGTTTCGGTGACTGGAAGAAACAGTGTGATGGAGACTGAGCAACAGCTCCGAGAGCTCTGCAGAGCTACGAGATGATTTCTTAGGTCCTGGTTGGAGTACTGCAATATTTTGGAGTTGAGGGCAGATTTCCTGCAGTTCCCTGCTTGTCCTTCTGCTCAACCAAAAAGATGCTAATGATACTAGTCCTGACAGGCTCTGTGATCAACCCACGTCTACCTTCTACCCTAAAACACTTTGCAGTATTATTGTAACTTCAGAAATTACCATGTTTCCATAAAATTCACAAACCACTGCTGAATGTATAACCTGTGCCTTCTGTTTGTTTCTGAACTGGCTTGTTCAGAAAGTAGGCACAGGGGGTCCTGCTGGGAGTAGGGATTATTCTTTGTCAGCTCTCAGTCTGAAGACTTCCACTGAGATGAAAGATCTCCTTTCCACAGCAAAAGAAAATACTGGACCTCCTGCCATCTCCCAAAGAGCCGTTGGTGCTGCATGAAGAACAGCCAGCAAAAGCCAAATTCAGTAAGACCGAGACATGGGCTGAAAGAAAATAGGCAGAGCTCTCAAGAATTCAAAACTCTGTGGAGATTTGAAGCCGCATGGAGGACACCACTCCTTAACTCAGTAGGTCTACTGGCAGATCCTGGGACCCTCAAGGATCCACAGAAGCCAAGGGCATCAAGTACCACTGGAAACTGGCAGACAATCTCTACTGCCCACCCAACCTCTCAAATCTGCCTGTGCTGCCTCTAGGCCAGGCCAACGCAGGTCTTCGGTAGGTAAGGAGCTCTGCTTTCTCCTTGTGAGAGAGGAATGAGGAATGAGAGGAATGAGGCTGCCTGGAGAAGACACAAAATGAAAAAGTTCAAGGATATGATAGAACATGCCACACAGGCATGTATTCTGGCCTGGCAAGCCATTCGGTGTGTAGCGTGATTCAGCTTTCTGAACTGACATTTAATATTTGCATTTCCCTCTAATGCACAGGGGATTATGCCTGGATACCTGACAAGTCACCTTGCACTTTGTAATCACAACTGCCCGTTAGGATAATTAAACTGTCACCTAACAGGCGGAAGCTTATGAGGCTCATCAGGCCAACCTGATGTAAGAGCCAAACCTGGACTGCTGAACATTTTCTTTATCTACTTAGTTATTTTGTCAGAGATAAGAACAGTCATGAAACACGTGCCAAACGTGCAAAAATTTAGCACAGCTTTTCCTCAACATGTCATTTACCGATAGAAGTGCAGAAAAATTCATAATTACAAGAACTCATCATATCTAGAGAATTATAAGAAATAGAATACTTTTTGCTTTTAAATACTTGGGGGATGCTCAGATAGTCTGGTGATGTCAGAAGGTTTTAGATTAGATTGATAATGCAAATACATCAAACTTGCCCACCTGAAGAGATGCAGTACAACTAAGATTAATAAACATGTCACCAGGAAAAGCTTAGGTACCAGAGTTTGCAGATTTGCAACTTGAATTGTTGAGGCGTTCTTGGAAAAAATATCCTTATAGAACAAAAACATGAGAGAAGTTCAGAAGAGAGTCCTGACCACAACAGTCCTTATTTATGCCCAGAGGTTTTTGGGGGGAACATGCCCTGTTTTCCAACACTGTTTTAAATCTGGAGATACCGAGTGGGTCTCTGGTTTGTTCCCAGGCCACCAAGTTCACCTTTACTGAAAACCTCTGCCCCCTAGAATACAGAAATCTGAAGGAAAATCTGAAATATGTGAACTTCTGTGTGTGTTTTGGCTGAAATGGTGAATAGAGAAAGCCCTCAGGCAGCAGCAAACTCCTTCCTCCCCAAGAAGCAAGAGGCGGAAGAGACTGGGAAGTCACCCCACACTACCACCAATGGCCAAGGCCACTAGTGGGTCCCAAAGAGAACTTCTTGCCATCTGAGACAAGTGGAGGAACATCAGAGCAATCAGTCACTGATCAAGGCGATCCCTTTCAAAGCCTCCCTGGCTGTATCACTGCATTATGGGCCTGTCTTGCCATTGCCTGCTCACCCCTCAGCCAGGGTCTGTGCCAGGGAGAGATGCCAGTCCTTCCTGCACCCAGCTGAAGCTGTGATAGCCAAGAGCAGTGAAGACAGCCATGCTCCTCCACTCCACACCTGAAGTGGAGTGTCAGACCTGGCTGGCAGTGTCAGCCCAGGCTGGCAAACATCAGGACAGACAACCAAAAAGATAAGGACGCCACAATCCCTATCTCTCAGATGTTTTTTTTTAAGGCTGGTTGGAAGTACATGCCGAAGGCCTCCATCACACAAACCTAGGTCCCTTCTTCCATGGCTATTCTCACTAGGTTCAACAGCCAGAAAATATCTTTTTTTTTTTTTTTTTAAAAAAAAGCACAGACTGTGATGCCGTTACCAAACTTGAGCCTCTACCACTCACTGTTAGGGTAATCATGTAAGGGTAACCGCAACTGGTCAGGAACCAGCACCGAGAATGTGCCGCTCCAACCCGAGCCACA
This sequence comes from Limnodromus scolopaceus, assembly GCA_028565335.1. Lineage (NCBI taxonomy): Eukaryota > Metazoa > Chordata > Aves > Charadriiformes > Scolopacidae > Limnodromus > Limnodromus scolopaceus. The sequence continues at coordinate 155,698,426 of JAOXNO010000001.1, forward strand.
CTGGGGCAGACTGTGTGGAGATCCTGCTACACCTACTTAGCGTATATTAAATATAGGTGTAACGTCTTCAATCCCATAAAGAGAGATTATGCCTTATTGCATTAAAGGCACGGTTTGCCATGAGCTACCAAAAGTCATTACGGCAATTAATCCTCACTTGAAGATGAGCCGAAACACTTAAATCACACTTGAACCATGGCATAATTGCTGCTTTTCTCAACAATGAGAAAAATGTTTAATTAACCATATTTTTTTAAAAAATTTTTAATCCAATTAGCCAAGGGAATTTAATGTTTTTTAAAAAATAAAGATCATGGCTTTTTTCTTAAGATCTATGATTACAGTTTTAAATTAAAAAAGGGAAAGGCGTACAATTTTTTGAGCACTTCCATAATTTCACTTAGACCCCAAAATAATTAATGACAATGCAGTAAGTTCCCTTGGAGTATGAATACAGACTGTCCAAAACAGTTTAATACTTTTTAAGTCTTCTTGATACTTTCACAGTCATTAACTATAATTCAATAGTACGCTCCTGGGAGCTCCACACCTAATTACCTTTCATATGTAAGAAAAGCTTTATTTAAGTATTCATACTAAATGCATTCTCTTGTGAAAGAGTATGTCTCAAAGCTACATTAATGCAAAATATGTACAAATAAATGTATCTGTGTAATTCGTGGTGGCTTGTTGATGTATTAGAATGAAGACTACATAAATGATGGAAAAATCTGACATTTTTCTTAAAAAGAGGTAGCTTCAGAATACACGCATAGTTAATATTCTCCATATGTACAGCACTCAACTAGAAGATGTTCCGAAACAGCCTCATTTTATGTCACGGCAGGAAACAATACAAAACATATTGGTTATCGAACTGCTGGCGTGAATTTTCACTGCATATAAAGAAGCATTAAATTGCAGCACGCGAGTTACCCAGCTGCCTTAACAAGAAAAAGTGCGTATGATCCCATTATTTTAATTCTGCAATATGGATTCTTCATGAAGCCATCCTGCACAGCGTTTATTTATTTGTGCCATATGAAACACAGAACTTCCCCCGACGAAAGGAAAGCAACCGTTCAGAAATAATTCTGGTTCGAAAAGTTTAAAATAGCCTTTAATCAGACTTTTATTTAAACACACCAAGTTTTAAAATAGATGCCTGTAGTCGGCTTGACAAATTGTGTGCAGTGCCTAGC
>JAOXNO010000001.1:155700739-155721201 GCA_028565335.1 Limnodromus scolopaceus
CAGTACTCAAGGTGAGGCCTCACCAGTGCCGAGTACAGAGGCATGATGACTTCCCTACTCCTGCTGGCCACGCTATTCCTGGTACAGGCCAGGATGCCATTGGCCTTCTTGGCCACCTGGGCACACTGCTGGCTCATGTTAAGCCGGCTGTCCACTAACACTCCTCAGTAACCTCTGATACAAACAGTGCATGTGGCAAGTGATTTCTTTTATTTATCAGACCAAACCAGCCTACTCTTACACACCGTTCATAGATTTTTGCAAGCCTTTGCCAAGGGGATTGATGAATTCATGAAAAGCATCCTCAGATCTGCATAAACAGAAATTAAAGAGAAAGAAGCAGCAGACTAAAAATGCAGAGCTTGATTTGAATAATGACAGGACCAGAGGAAAAGGTCTGAAGTTGCGGCAGGGGAGGTTTAGATATTAGGAAGAATTACTTTACTGAGAGAGTGGTCAGGCAGTGGACCAGCCTGCCCAGGGAGGTGGTGGAGTCACCATCCCCGGAGGTATTTAAGAAACGTGTAGACGTGGCACTTCGGGGCATGCTCTAGAGGCTGAGACTGTAGGGTTGGGGGTTTTTTTTGAGTGTGTATGGTTGGACTCGGTGATCTCAGAGGTCCTTTCTACCCATGATGATTCTGTGATTTACTTTTTCATGGAGGCAAAGCGTTACATGAATTTGTGTTCCCTCCATCGACAAGGATTCTTCCTCTCCTGGGATGAGCTTTATCCTTTGTATGGAAAGCTGAGGGGGACAGCCCCCAATGCAGGGAGGTACTGAAGCAGCATCTCGAGGGTGCCAGCGTCCTATGTGTTTCTTGACTGGTGCCCAACCTCCTGCATGAACAGGAACTGCTGGTGGCCTGTGACCTTGCAGCTCGGCTGCCATCAGGGTTCTTGCTAGCAGGCTACCTACAACCTCCTGGACTGCAGCGTGAAAGGTGTCTCTGTGGCCAGGGGAGCACAGAGAACGGCAATACTTGCTGGCAGACCTTCCTCACTTTTTGGAACGGTAGATAGGCAATCCCTTCTCCCGCTGAGGCAGAGAAGATGCCTGTGGGTCCTCAACCCCCTCACCAGGAAATGATCTTTCTAGGCAATGGAGTATTCACTCCCTGAAAAAACAAATACTATGGTTTTGCTTTGGCTGAGACAAAACAGATACTGCTGTTGGCAGGGGAAAGGGGGCTAATACATGAGTTAACGTGTCCTACATAAATCCCTTTTATTTTTGTTGATCCTTCTATGTTGGCTTGACCAAACTGCTAAGACAAGGTATCTTAAGCACAAATGTCAGAGTGGCATTGCTCATCTGCCTTACAATGTGCTTGCTCAGCATTGTTGAGCGGAGTTTACCATCACAGTCTCAAGGGCAGTAACTCAGAGACCACCTAGGAAAGGCCTCCCACAGTCAATGTCCACCAGTAACTCCTGCATCTGTGACACACAATTATCCCTAAGTTCACCACGTCTGATTTACTGCTCTTTAGTGCTGTGTTGAGCATGGAGAGAAAGTCCTCTGTTTTACTACCTGACTAGAGTTTAGTTCTGCTTCATTGAAAATATCACTCTAGCTAAATTATTTCATTAGGGTCTTGATAGATATCCATTTGGTAGGGGTCATAATCACGACTATTTCTCCTGCACCCAGAACACAGTTCCACCCAAGGTACAAAGTTCAGATCTGAATCCATTGTGCTGGGAAATCCCAAACCCATGCATATATTTTAATTCAAAAGTGCACTTGAGAAATGTACTGTAATGGACCAGGCTGAGAGGCTACCCCCCTACAGCATCCAGAATTAGTCGCTTTGCAACTGAGCCTTTGCCCAAAATGATTCTCCCATCTGATGCTGCAATTTGTAACTGGAAAGGGGTTTATATATACTTAAGAAACAATTACAGCTAGTGATGCAGAAATAATTCCCATGCCAAAAGTACTTCAGAAATTAGGAGAAAACATAACTTAATTTTGATTATAATTAGGTTTCCTGTGGTTAGTTAAATGTTTTCTCATTTACCCTTTTGTTCTACCAGCGTAATCAGTCACCTGGTTCTTTATGAACTCTACACCATGATGGACACGCAAAACTGGCTGGAGATAGTCTCAGGACCAGCTTCTGCAAATGGGATGCCCCAGGCAGGACATAGGCATGGGGCACATAGCTATTAAGAAAAATAATAATAATTGTAATTAAAGAACAAAGCCTAGCTCCATTTTAGTGCTTAAAACTAATGCAGCTATTATACTGAGCAACATGACTTTTAATTTCTAATTACAGTATTTATTTTCCTAAACAGATTTCAAAGTTGTTGCAAAAACCTGGATAATTGTTTCACATGAGCAAGTAAATATTAAGACTAAATAAACAATATTCATTGGATATTTATGTTGAACTATGTAGTTGTTTAGGAAAACAAAAATGAATCGATATTTTACATTTTCTAGCCTTTGGGGAAGAAACCATTTTTGGACTTTCTCATTAAAAGTGAAAGGAATTTTCATATCTTGTAAAATTCAAACTTGAGCTAGTTTAGAGAGCTGTTTGCAAACTGGATCTGTATTGGCAACAAAGTTAAAAAGTCCAAAGAATGTTTTTCACTGCTTAAAACAAACTACTTTTGAGCGTAAGACTCCTCAGTGAGATTTTGCTTGCCTTTAAAGGGAAAAGAAAGGCTGGCAGGGAAGCTGAAACAGGGTAAAACAAACAAACAAACAGACAAAAAAAGGACTTCTCCAAACCTTTCTGCATTTGGTTCCATTCCATTTCAGCTTCCCTGCTTTGCAGGATGAATCAATAAAACATATTCACACCTTTAAAGGAACATAGAAATGGAGTAATTCCAGCAAGTACCCCATTTACTACCAGTAGGTACATTAAGATAGGTCTTTGTGATTAGGTGCTTTGGGTGGGCTCTCCCCGAAGCTCACCAGCGGTTCATTAGCGCTGCTCCAATTCCAAGACATCTGCGTTCCCACTTAAAACACTGTATTTCACCTGTACTGAAAATAAAGTGCAATATATGGTTTGGGTTTTGCTGTGGATTTTTTTTTTTTCTGGAGATTGCAGAGAGTGGGAAGGATAGCATCTACCCCCTACTGCTGCTATAGCTAACATTTTGCAGTGCAGTTTTATGTACTTTCTACTATGCTGCTCTTCACTTCAAGCATGCAAATAGCATTTTAACCTGAAGTGTTTCCTAGACCAGCCATCGATCTTTTGTTACGTTCTATCACTTTGAGACTGGAAACAAATGAAACCTTTTTTTTTTATTATTTTTTAACCTTTAATTGTTAGCTGGCATGAGAGTAGCATCATAAAATCATGCCAACTATTCCCTAGATAACTGTATGTATTTGTGCATCCATATGTGTTCATTTCAATAGGTTATCAGTATTAACCAGCTGTTCTCTTTACTAAGTACCAGGGATACAAGCAATACTCTAAATGTTGATGTTGTCACATCTAGTTGCCCAAAATAAACCTGACAATCTTCTAGGGAAATGCACTGCAGGTATCACTACATACGCTCATTGAAGGATGTCTAGTGAACACTCAAAACAGAGCCTGGAATGGCAGAAAACACCAGTGTTCCCACCTAGGTTTTAAATACCACGGACTTTATCAAAACAAGTGTTTGCAAAATTTTGAGCTTTATAGATATTCCTCCCTCTCGGCTGCATGTGGACTTGTGGCTCCATATGAGCACAGCTGAGCAACTGGCCTGATATTTGCAATTATTTTTTTGATGAGGAAAAAAATTTCAGGCAATGCAAAATCTTACAGAGAAGGAAAATTTTATTTGGGAGGCATACACGACAAAGCCACTCATCCTCTAGAAATCCAAGCGTGTTTTATAACTAACAGTCTTGTAAAAAGGAGGCAAATTTCAGAGCCAGAAACCCGTGAGCACAAACAGTCCCAGACAATTTATAATTCTGTACCATAAATAGCTGGTCCATAATTCATTGATGGAGAGTTAATGAGAATATTTGTAACTAATACCCATAAGAAAGATAAGGAGTAGTATAATGTGGTTTACACTTTCCTACAATACTTTTCAAGGACAGCAGGGAAAGCTTCCTGACAGCAAAAAGCAACAAGAAATATTGCACTGACCTACCGATTTCCTACATTCCCATCAAAGTAATCCATGTGTAGAGACATTAAAGAACAATTTGTCCCAACTGACAGTTTCCAAATAACTAGATGCCTTATAATTGCTGGCATCATTAACCTTAATAGTATAATTGTGTAGCTCCAAATAATAATAATAGTAATATATTTTTCCCTCACTTTCAAATCGTTCAGCAAAACTAGAAAAAAAGTGATGGAAAAAAGTCTAAGGAGGAAGAGAAAGGGGAAAAAGTTGCTAACAGATAAGAACAGGAACTTTATCAGTTTTATCTGCCATAGCTCACAACCTTTAAGGAGTAAGTATCTGCACGTAAACTTCTTTAGACAAGTAATAAATATTAATAATTGCCAACTGCCTATAGGTTTTAGGTGACCTTTTCAAACAACATGTCAGCCCTCTCCATTCTGAGGGCGCGCTGTGGAACATCGTATAAAACCAGTGTTGTCTTGAATGATTCATTCCTCTGCACACCCGAGCTTCAGCGACCCTACCTGCTAGAGTAACCTCTAGTGAAGACATGTTGACATACTCTTTTATTGGTAAGTTTAACCACACATAAAAAAAAAAGGAGGTATGTTCCCTCTCCCTAAACAGTCAAAAAGGACTTTCCTACCTGGTCTGGAGTTCCTGAGACATGCAAGGTTGGATACTGGTCACCACGAGTTGACCCTGCGCTCAAGAGACAGGGAAAGACGTCTCTAAAAGGCAATTCAGATTAAATCACCCAAATGAACCTCTGGGGGTAGTAGATGGCTTAGTCTGCACCTAGTTGGAGATGAGACATTTGGATTAGAAACATCGACTGTGTTTTAAAAAGAATAGCACATGTGAAGGGAAGGGAAAAATCATTTTGTCAGAAAAGTCTGACTCTCTAATTGTCATTGGTATAAATAACCAAACTATTTTATTTTTATTGTCATAGTCATCTTCATGCAAAGGGAAGAATCCAATAGATCATTTTGTTCTTCTGCATTAGGGGAGTGTAATATAGCAAATGTCTGCTTCAGCACATAAACATCTGGATAAAGAGCACCGGACTTCAAGGGGAGACAGTTGCTCAGTGTTTAAATAGATGCGTAAGTGCTGTATTGAATATAAATCCCATGTTCTGCAGTTCTTTATGTCAGTGAAAAACACAAAACTAAACGATATAACCTCAATATTAATCTTTGGGAGAAAACCTCATTAGAAAGCAAAGACTCAGGAAGAATAGCTTCCTTGATAATGTATGAGGCTGGTCCTTGGCTCTGTTCCTATTTTGGCCATTGTTATACTCTTCCAGTTGTCCTTTACCAGTCTCTTCATCATCTCTTGACTCTTTCACAAGGGAGGGGATAATGATTCTTAGCTCCTTTAGGTAGTGCTTTGAGACCCATTGATAAAACGCTAATCACTACAATGAGGTTTTCTACAGTAATTATAATTGTCCTGAAAGACAAAAAGGTATACAAAAGGGATAGTCTTTAAGCTTTCAACTGTAAAGTATGCTTTGCAAAAATAATTATTTAATGAAAGTCTCATTTCTTAAACATTAACAATTCAACAAAGCTGGAAGCTTACAAAATTTCTGATTCTTATACCTTCAATTCTGCATTAGGTACACTGATTTTTCAGTGAGGAACTGCATCTAACAGCAGTGAACACTTTCTTTTGAATCTATATTCTCTGATGAGCAGTACTATACTGTTTCCTGCAAATGTATTTCCAGGGAAGAGTCCCATTTTATTTTGCTTGAAGCCCTGAGAGATACCTATAAATATCCTTATACTGCTGGCTTTGAATGTGGTCTGACCCAAGCTGGAGCTTCTGCATCTCGCCTGTTGTGCTGCACTACAGCAGGCAACAGCTACTCTCAACAAACCTTTCTTCCTTGAAGTGGAGTGTAACGTGCTCAGTAAAAACTAGATAGGCACTGGTGCACCTTCAGATGTGCTACTATCTCAAGCATTTTGAAATTTGGTGCTTTCGCTGAATATTGCATTTTCCTCCCCACTCTATGCTCAGAGTTGATGCTACATAGGAACATCTTATTGTGGGACAGATCTGTTAAAATCAAGAGGATTTGATTCTTTGCACTGGTATATACGCTTATACACTTTGATTTTAAAACAACAGAACAAAATAAAAAATTGAGTAACAGATGTTTCCATAAAAGCTCAGCTCTAGCAAACCTATCTCCAGTGCACTATGAATATGCTTGTTAAAAGGGACATTTAAACACTGTGGCTCTCTAGAGCTGCCTTGTTGAGATCTATGTAGCTGGAGTATTACGCACGGAACTCCCAGCAGAAAAGTTAAAAGCTTGAGACATCCCACAGACAACCAGTAGCAATCATGTCATCAATCATCTCCAAATTTTATCCAATCCAACTCTCATAAAGTGTTATTTAATATGGCTTTGTCTGGCTAGAGCTCCTAGGAGAGCTCCTGCTTTCAAACAGGGAAAGAAAAAAATAGATCCGTTGTTAATTTTTCATGCTAAGAAAACAAGATTGAACCAATAAAATACAATTAGCAAATCTGTTCAGTGTAGTGAAATCCAGCCAAGCCTGCTGCTTTGAAACTTTCTGCATTTTTGTTAATGGCAAATTTTGTCTTTCTCTTGCATTTTTGTAAATTCCACATCATTCTTTTTTTAGTTGCACAGATCAGGATAATTGGCGATGGGCATCAGGGCATAAACGTTCCTCAGTAAAAAACTCTGGAAAGGTGGGGCAGATTGTGTTTTTGCTTTGCCACTAAAAATCTCTTTTGTCTTAATCTTCTCTATAGACACCCTTAGGGCTACGAGAAGAAAATAATCAAAAAGAAACATGCAGCTTGTCTCTTGTAAAATGCTGATATCAGCAGAGCACAGACTTTTTGTACACAGAAGTGATATTTTCATCCATTATTACCTCAACCAAGTATTATTACTTTTTGTCACCTATAAAAGTTCTGTCTTATTTTTAGGCTGCAGACTAGCAGTTACATATTGGGAGATAGCTGTACGAACTGTATTTGCTACATGCTGCATAGCAAGAGAGTTGACATTTCTTGGGAACAAGTCACCACACTCACAGAGCTCTGGGTTACATTTGATATTCGGAGATGTTGTTCATTAGGTTGTGACAGCTGTTGCCAAGCCTTTGCTTCGGAATGCACTGAAAGAGTGAAAGCACACCAAAATCAAAGGTAAGCTTTATAAAAAATTACTGCTGTAGAAGAGTTAGAAGAGAAAAAAGTTTGGCTACTAAAATCACATGAGACACCAGGACGAGATAACTGAATCTCACCTTAAGCGAGCTCATCTCCCCTGAGACGAACTAGAAAACAGACTTCTGGGGACCCCTGAACTGAAAAAGATTCTTAATTCTGTGAGCGATCACACAAAAGGAACTCTGGAGGGATTATCAAGATCCAAAATACCTGCCCTGTGTAAATGAAGGTGATACCATGACTAGCGTTAGTTAAAAACATGTTTCTGACAGTTACAGTGACCAATGAGGAATTCTGCTACCGATGTACTTTAAGAAGCTAGTAAGACTAAGACTTTAAAAGGGAGGTTACAAACAGGATTAAACATTGTACACTTCCAGGAGCTCTTGCTTCATTTGGTAAAAGCTCAAGAACTGCTTCTCTCTGGAGCACAGCAACAGATGATTTGACTGGGGCAAGAGTAATCCTGAGAGTCCTGTCTCCCGCCTTTGGGTCTTCTGTTTGCTCATTAAAGCCAGGAAGGGTTATTCCACATAAGTCTTCAGACAGGCCTAAATAATTGTGCCTTTCTGTAAAGCTCTTATCAGGAAACAATAGCATTTTATGAGACTGAGTCACAAGTAGTAGTTTAATCAGTGTGTTAACTGATACTGTTCTTGACATGCTGCTGTAACGAGACTTTTCCAACTTCTTTTCTCCTTTGACACATGGCCGTTACATATCAGTTTATATATACATACATATTTAAACACTTGTGAAGAAGTACAGTTTACATTTTGATCCTTAATGGATCAAAGCCTTCTGCAAGCACAAGGTTGTAGGCTTCTTTACTTAAGCCGACCAGATGGCCATGTCATCCAACTCGCTAAATTATTCCTATGTGACACAGAAAGAGAAGACTGATAAAAATGCAATACCAAAAATGATGATGAAAGAGGAGCTAAAGAGAAGAAAAAAAGGTTTATTGCTTCAAGTTGTGTCCATGAGAATGGTACACCCATTTCCCTGCAATCACTGATAGTATTAAACTGCACAGCTGTGATGTGGCCGTCTACTCTCATTCTCTCTTGGCATCCCTGTGGTGGTTGGAACTTCATCAGGGAAGGTATGTCCCTCCCCATCCAAGACAGTGGGGCCAGTAAATAGCAAACAGTCCCAAAACAAAAGCCCTCATTTTTGAAAGAAGCACCTCTATTCCTATGGAAATACTGGAATATGGTTTCCCAAATGACCCATTAACCAATTATGTTCAGCTTACTGTATACAGCTAAAAGCTTATTATATTAAGCTCACAGTTTCCTTCTCCCTCTTTCAAAAAAATATGCTTTTTTCCTCTAAGGTGTTTAAAAAACAACAAGCCGTTTGCAATAAAAAACAATGTCGCTTCAAACTAGGTCCCATCAAAAGACCGATCAACTCTCAAAATTCCTCAAGGTCAATCAAATGCAGTTAGCACTCAGGAATCCCAGTGGTGTTCAATGATATAATGAGACATTTCTTTCTTTCAAGAAGCAGCAGGTCACTAACACGATGAATTCTAGAGCTGAACAAGCATGAATTTCACTGGAAACTGTGGCTCAAGTAGCAGTCAGGCTCCTTCAGAAAAACTTAGTAGATCTAACAGCATGCATGAAATGCTGCCTGTCCAACATACAAAGGATTCTCATAAAAACATCTGCCAATCCTTGGAGCTTGGATCATAGGGAGAAATAACGTAAGGAGAATTAAGTGGACCTGCTCTTTTAGAATTCAGTGTACACATTCACTCCAATCGTCTGCTCCTGCTTCCATGTTTTTCTGCTAGGAAATATGTCTAAGCCAAAAGGGAAGAATTCACTTTTATGGGCCAGTGTGGTTTGGTTTGGTTTAAAAGTTTCTGCTCTGTAAAAAGCATGGTAACAAAACACACAATTGTTGCTTCTGTTTACTTAATGCACTATTTCCCCAGGAATTCTGGTACTGTCATAAATAGAATTTCTTGCTTTTATTGCTTTGGAGATATTTCCCCTTTTCAATAATTCTAACATAACTAAATTGTTTGCATAAATTTTGCCTTTTTTCCACTAAAGTTACCCATACTTATGACAGCAAGCAGTGTCAACATTTTTATGAACATGGTTCCTCTAAAAAGGCAGTGCAGGTGGCACTTTGGTCTTCTGAAATAGGCCAAAAATTAGACTGGTCAGGGAAGAAATATCTGGCACTTAGGTGCATCAGGCATAAACATTCTTCCTAGTTTTTTATGGCCACTGTCAGCCTGACGGATGGAGCAGAGGGCCAGCCAGCTCCTGTGCAACTGCCCCCACTGTAGGGGTCTGCAGGTTCTCCTTGCCATAGAGCTGCAGTGATGGGGATGGGGCTTGCTTGGGATGCACGGATGAGACTCTGCATGGTTTTGAGCAGTTGGGCCAAATCCCTTTTTGATATCTACTGCTCCTTGTGAAGCTGGCTCTGAAAAGGACATAACTCCATCTGTCCTCCTGTTAGATGTGAATCTTAATCAGGAAGCCTCTATGGCTCCTGGATTGCCCTGTCTACTTCCTACTACCAGGAGGTAATCTGGTCTCAGTTGGTCGAAGGCCTGACCACAAGTGCCAACCTGCACCTGAGTTCTCCAACAGCACCTTGAACTTTGATTCCTCTGACGACTCGGTGGGAAAGGACCTTTTTCCCTGGGGTTGAACATGTCAAAAGGATTAAGTCCATCTAAGCAGGGAAATGCCTGTTTCAAGAGTGCACTACCAGGACGTTGGCACTGTCTGAGTTGCGGCTTGGCACCAGCGCTGATGTGGATGCTGCACACCCACCACCACAAAGGAGGAAAAGAAGGATGAATGTTTGCTGCTATATTTGCTTTCCCTAACTTTTAGATATTGTTTTAAACCTACATGAGAGTTCCTGTTTACTTGGATGAAAATCTGAAAAAAAAGAAATACTTACTGTATGGCACTGGCAATTTTTTATTGACCTTTTTCTAGGGAGGAAAATAATTTTTAATGCTTCTCCAACGTATTTATATAGCTTTCCACCTTCCTATCATAGGAAAAAAAATCTTTAACTCTTATGTCTGCTTAAACCTAGGCACACTTAAGGTTACTCCTAGAGCTATAGTGTCTTATATAAGCAGTTTGCTTCTCTGTAGTAGATACACTCCTTACAATAGGTCTAATTTCTTAAGACTTTACTTACTCATTACTCCTAAACAATATTTTTAGTAGCAGTTCAGACACTTTTTCGCACTGTTTGGGTAACCACAGATTTGTGTTTCTTTCTGTGACTTCGTCAGTTCCAAAAAACCTGTGGGAATTCAAATCCTACTATGGATGGGGCAGAGGGGGGCTGGAGACAAAGGATGTGCCTCCAAAAGGGTTTAATGGCCCCAAAGAGGGCACAAGGAGAAATGGCTTCTCCTCCAGCTAACAGGTTGAAATACTACCACCAAAGTATCGTGAACACAGAGCTTGAAATTCTCATTTAGTTCCCTACATGAAGTCTCCTTATCCTTGACTTGAGAGGAGCAAGATGAATGTCACTGATGCAGAATTTCAGGACAGTGCTTGATGCATACTGGCTTTATAATTAAAAATATACAACTGAAGAAAAGATGGTCATAAAATGTTGCCTAGGGCTATATCTAATACATGATGGTGCTTTCGTTTCCTCCTTACATTATACTTTTATCATCAACCCAGGGAGTTCATTAAATCTGTAAAGCTGTTGGAAGTTATCTGACAGCGGATTGTATTACTAGAGAGAACTATCGATCCAGGCTACTCGATCCCATTACAACACACTTCCATAAAGCTTGCAAGAGGCAGCAATCTGTTGCTTCTGTACTGACTACAGTTATTTCTCATGGATGGAATAATGAAATGTTTTCTGATGTATAATCATGACAGATTTTATCTGGAATAAGTAAAACAAGGAAAAGTCAGTCATAAAATATAGCGTGTCTGGAATCAAAGGAAGCAAACTCCTCTGCTCTTCCATCAGACTGACAAATAACTAAGACATTGTGCAGCTCCTTCTATATGACATTAAATCTCAATCAGTTGTTTTCCTACTGTGAGATTGAAATGGAATTATTTATCTGGAATATCAAAAAGGGCATTGCATCACAAACTCTAAACTTCTTGTTTTGATGCAGTATCTTTCCCAACAATGACTAAACAATGTCAAATGGACTCCCTCATCACTGAAGATGTGATATACGAAACCTTCACTAGGACAAGGAACCACCACTTGAATCTTAAAACCAATTATCCAACAGGGCTTATGTCATACATAATTCTTATAACTGGAATTCACTAGCCTGCAATTCATGAAGAGGAACTTAATTTAAGCAAATTTGTAATATGAAGGACTCAGAGGATCTCTTTCAGCAGGTTTTATATAATGAAATACCAAATGATATGTACCAGTTTATGTTATTATATTGACAGCTGGCAGAAATATATCCCACTAAAGCAGTGCCATACTTTCATATGATAATCTCAGTACTTGCAATTTAATCAAAACTGAATATTTGGGGCTGAGATTTTCAAAGGCTAGTACATGCATGAAGGTGTTTTTTTCTCCTGGAGAGTGTTAGAAAAAAAAATAAATCTCTATTTTCTCTGCTATCCAGTGCATGTATGAGAATTCGGAAATCAGTTTATGGAAAAGCCTGAACATGATCATGCTTTAGAGCAACAAACCACAGCGTAGCTGCTCCCCTAGTGTCAGGAGCACATCCATGTTGAGGTGTTACCCACAATTGGCCATGTTATACCACTTCTGCAAAACATTTCCTATGTGCCCATACATGCAGGACTGACTGCCTTGGGGAGGGAAGAGGAGTGGCAGAAAAAGAAGATCAAGGAAAGACTGGGAGCATGCCTCCACCCAAAATTTAAACTTTAAGGACCTCTCAGCAATGCTCTGCTGGCAGGTGAGAGACCTGGGTAAGAAAGAACCTCACAGTCCTTCAGCCTGGCTGCTGGTCAACTCACTAGCAAAGACTGACCTGCTGCCTCATGAACTGAAAAGGTCTGGTCCCTGCTGTGGATGCACAGGATTCTTCTGCATGTGATTTGTGTGAGACAGTTTGCATCAAGTGCTGTATTTTGACACCTTGTCCCACTTTCTTCCTGCCTACGTTTTTTAATATTTAAATTAAAAATGCTAAGATGACACAGTACGACTGGTGAATGAAGAATTCTGCATGCAGCAGCTCATTCACCTCTTAATACAGATTTGATCCTTGTGCACTATCTCATTATAATCACAAAATAAGCTGGTGTCGGGGTGAATACACATAATAGGCACCTGTCAGTCTAACATCTAGATTATAAATCATAGACATGAAAGAACTAAATTAAAACAGCAAGAAGTAGCCTCACCTCTGGCATTTCTTGACTTCCACATCCTTAATTTGACACTCTAACACTCTTTTGAAAGCCTTTTTTTTTTTTTCCCCTGTGTTCATGCTCGTCTACCTCTTACACTATTACAAAGTACATTGTACTTTCATTGCATCCTACAAATGCCTGCTCAGTATTGGAGTACTGCTTAGAAAGAAGCATGACAAAATGTAACTTAATTTAATGGAAAAGGACGCCCTACAGATGCACTGTGTGAAAGGAATCAAAATGCAGCAGAAGATGGCCCACGTGAGCCTGTGGCATCAGCAAGAAGGAACAGAAGTTGTGCACCTGGGCTAAGGCTCGAGCTCCAGCTGCATCCATTGGTCACGGTTAAGACACACAAAACCTCTCCTCTCTTCTTTGCTGGGGGGAGCCCACGCTACAGACCTTCCAAGCAGAGCTCCTCCACCCAGCTACTTCACTTTATGAAATGCATAGAGTTAATCATCTGAGACCTTGCCACCTCGATCAAATTTTTCCAGCAGATTCACCGAGGAAAAACAGACAGAAAAACATGGCACAGTCACAAAACCTGGAAATACTAACAGCATCCTGAAAATGACTTGGATGTTGAGAGCTAAACAGAACCAGCAATCGATAACCCAAATGCTATAATTCGACAAGTGAAAGACACACAAATTTGACTTGAAGGACAGTTGGCTGCAGAGTTCACACATATGTTGTACAGCATGGTCAGTTCTATAATTAGAGGAATATAGAAACCTCCTTTATAAAAAGGTGTCCTTACCAAATGATTTTACAAATAGCTCGACACTTTTGCACTGGGTGGTTTCAGAGTTTAGATCACTATATCAGAGCTTTATTTCTGAAAACTTGACCTCAAACTCAGTGGCTGCTCCCCACTGGGCTTAAGAATTAGCTGAAGATGAAGCACAAATAATTTTAGCAGGTCTCCTGCTGGCAATAAAGCAAAAGCACATAATACAGTAGATCTTTTCTTGCCATTAAAAGTGCCCATTCCTTCCATAATCTCCAGACTGCCACATTAAATTTTCATTTTCTTCTTTGGAATGTAGTTTCTTTGTTTATTAGAGACCATATAAAAGATAGGTAAAATAAAGAGGAACTCTCCCCTTCTCTTCTCCAACAATTAATGATATGGTCTCCCTTTTCTCTCAAAAATAGCAAATAAGTTGGACTGAGAGAAGATGTGATACAGACAATACAGCAAAGACATAAAATGTAACCCTGGGTTGGATAAATGGAGCAACAACTAGGAGAAAGATAACTTTACCTCTAAATATCACATCGATGGGAGCAACACCAGAACATCACACAGCATTCTGCCATTTTCCTTTACAAGAATAAAATAAAACTGGAGAATCTGTGTAACACTCAACCCAGAGCTGGGAAAAGGTGTTACAGTGAGGGATTTAAGAAGTTAAAACTGATTAGTTCTTCAAAAGAAAAGATTTGCTTACAGAAAAGTTGTACCTTTTCAGGGAGAAAATGCCAATATTAAAGACCTATTTAATCTAATGGGGAATGACATAACAAGAACCAATGACTAGAAGCTGAAGCTAGATAAATTTAAATGAGAATTAATGCCTCTGCTTCTAGCAGAGAGGGTGATTAACCTTTGAAACAAACTACCAAAGGAAGTGCTAGATACTCCATTTATTGAAATTTTGGATTAAGACTGTATGACTTTCTGGAAAATATCCTTTAATCAAACACGTCAGTGGGCTCCACACACAAAGTCTTTTTGTGACTTCCTTAAGAGTGGAATCTGCTTCACTTCTTGAATGACAGCACTACAGCCTTACACACTACCACCCTCACTTTTATAAAACCCCAGTTCCCTCCAGAGTAAGAAAAGCTCCAGTGTATTTTACAAAGAGATTAAAGAATCTAAGACTAAATTGCTCCTCTTCCCTTCTCTCTCCACACCAAAAGTGAGGAAGGATATATCTCCCATTTCACATTTTCACTTGGAGGGCACATGACTGACCTCCCAACTGAAAGGGCATACAAATGTTCTTGGTGGATCTCACACTCCTCTTCAGTCCTGGTTCTGCCCAGCCCCTTTCAGCCACACACCTTACTAAAGGGTATTGAAGTTGCAAAACAACTGTTGGAAAGCTACTCATTGGTGTCAGTCACACAAACTGCCCTGTTGCCTAAACTCCTATTTGTGCCTCTAAATGTGCACTCTCCTCCACGGGGAAGGGGCTGTGGGTGGGCTGGGAATAACGACGATGCTCACCAGAGTGATGGCAACCACTGCATGGATGCATCACCTCACTCCTCTAACCTGCCACAAGATCCAGAAGGACAGTGGCAGTCAAGTATAACATGTTAAAAAGTGTTTCATTTAATAAGGTACACAGGGTTTCACTCTTGAATTACCACTGCATCATATGGCATGAAACCGTAATAGATTTATGCGTGTTTCTTAACAGGATAATTAGCTGGTTTTCTCTATTAGAAAAAGGTGGCATCTTGATTTAGATGCAAATTATATTACACTACCACTGTGACATCACTGAGAATAAAGTATGTACATTTTGCCAGGTAATGTATATTTTGTACCTGTAGCCAGGTACAAAAAAAACAATAGTCACCACACTCAAGTCATAGCCACCTTTCCATCCCACCTATCCTCATCCTTTTACTTTTGTCTTTTAATATTCCAGAGCTCAGAAAAACTTCCCCCACTTCTTTCTTACGCTCTTTTCTACCCAAAAGCCATCATGTCCTCACCTACAGAGGTTGGCTCCTGAAAAGTTCATGTGAGGGAAAGAAAACTGTTAGATGACACAGTGCTGTCTGGCCTTGCTATCTGCCGACTACTTGGGTGACTTCTACAGTAAACAGGCACCAGGCTAGCAATGGAGATTTCACCACCAGCCACATCTCTCCTCTCTTACAAGACACTGCACCAGGCTCACAAAATTGTTGTGCGTCAGCCCAAGCGTATTTATTCCAAAGACGTCCATTCACTGCTTGACTTTCTACTGCTAAATGTTGCATTTAAGAAGTCCACCCCACTCACAAGCTATTTCTGATATTCCCTATATTTAAAAGGGAGGGAATTGTCATTCCACGAATCGCACAAAATATTTTTGTATTCCTCACTGCAAAATTGTCACTGCAAGTCTATTGTTTTCTGTGATACCTAGAAAATATGTTTAAGTTCTTCTTTGTTTTATGCCATTTTAGTGCAGTATGCTTCCCCCTACTTTGGCTCAAGCTTTTCAAGTTAACCTTGGCTGGCTATTTTGGCAAGGTTAAAAAACACTTACTTGGTCTGTCACAGACAGCCCTAAGGACAGATCAGCTAAGTTTGTGTAAGTAGTACCTCCGTCCCAAATATTTAAATAGCAAGTAATTGATATGTTATAAGAAAATTGGCTGATCCTGACAGCTCCAAAGCTTGCAATGCAGAGTGCAACTGATGGAAAGAAAATTCTAATAATTAGGCCAAAATATTCTGCAGTTCTAGCATGAAATAATTTATTTCATATAAAAAAAATTATTTCATATAAAAATTACAGTTATGACCCATAACCCAGAAACATAAACATAAACTCTAACTTCCTTTGTGACACAGGTGACTCATTGTCTCTCCAAATATCAAATCACAGTGTATGTCTACCAGGTTTGACAAAGTGTTCAAGGTGTTGCATTTAGAAAGCCTTTACACTTTCTTTGAGGTATTTTTGATCGCAGTGATATTTTCTGCATGTACAAAAAGGGATATTGCTGGGAGGAAAACAGAAATGGAATATTTAAGTGTATTCATTTACAAAGTCTATTTCAGCGTGGCTGAAAAATCAAGATGCTGCTTGCCTTGTTGTCAAGACTCATTTCTTTCAAACTCTTTGAGTATAACCAAAGAGGCAGTGCCGAGTATCCCTCTCTTAATCCACCAGAAACTCTGACCAGTGAATAAGGGTCAGTTTACCAAACTAGATCCTTTCTCAGCCGCACACCCAACCTGAAGCATACCTAGAAATGCATTTCTCTGTAGTCTTGCCACCCCCTTCAAAGTCATGGCTTGACTAGGAAGTTTGTTGAACATTTTCTAATGGGAGAATTCCACTCAAAAATTCCAGCATAAAAATTTCAAATTATTTTGTGAAGCTGTCAGTTTCAATGGGGCTCTTGAAGGAAACATGAGACTCCTCAGTCTCCTGAATTCTTGTATCCTGCTGGCCCATGGTCCTACAAGACCACCCCAACATAGGCATGATCCTTTTCAATGCATTGTCTTAAATTACCTACAAAACATCTTCTAAATATCTCATTTACATTCAAAATACGTCCTGAAAGACCACTTCTGCATCTGCAGGAACAGTTGCTACTGATTACGGAGTTTTGTATAGGTACAAGCTGGTCAATTCTGCAAAAGGAACTGCCTGGGGGAGCCTCACATGACCAGGTTCTTCACCCAGGATGTTAATCCTCAGATGGAGGCACAAAAGTAATGTCTACCAATTGGTAAAGATAGGGAAAGAGCTGCTTGGGTGAATTTATAGTTCTGAAATACCCACCTGGAGAGCTCCTGCACTGATCAGTCAAATACTTTGCTGTGAAGGTGGCTCAGAGTTGAGTCAATTCCCTTGTCTCAAGTTGGTCCATTGTCTCAAGGCAATCCACTGTCTCATCGAGGTACATGACTAACTGGGGAGCTCCCAGACCACCCAGGTAATTACTAATTTGAGTGTGTTCACAGATACAGTCCTGATACCCAGCTACACCACAACTATAACTATAGAACATGCTTTAATTTCATCCTTTCAGCTCTTGTAATATACACTTCATAGCTCTGGTGACAGTGGGAATCTCCCCAAAATATAATACTTTCCATCAAATGGAATTTGAATAGTAAATGATATTTAGCTTTTACAGAGTATGTTTTACCAACAGAAATCAAAGGATTAACATTATTTTCCCCATTTTACAAAGAGAATTCACAGTTATCTGTAAAAGGGCAAAGAGACTTCCTCAAAAAAGTCCCCAGCCCAGCATTGATACAGAAGAGAAATCATATGTAGGAGAGCAGGGCAGCAGGCTTAATTTCTGTCCTCTCAAACCTTCTATCAAAATGATGAAAAAGATGCTCACCTGAAAGGTTGACCCTCAATTCATCACGTCAATTCAGCAACAAGGGGACAAACCCAGGAGATGTCAAGGGATCCGACTAGGGAACTTGTGGCTGAGTCACTAAGACCCACATTTTTACTGACTCCGTGTCACACGCTTTTACTCATTAAGTGTTTTTCCTATATATACTATCAGATAATACATTAAGGATATAAAAATACACATTCTGTTTCACTATAAGACAGACCAGAACTCAGCTTCTCAGATTTATAATCTTGTCATCACTGAAATAAAAGGACCTGAAGACAGAATATACAACCCAAAAAATCATTTTCCTTAAAGCAAAGAACAACTTCTCACCTTCAAAATGTACCTTTTAGGATGCTCCTCTCCTTTTTAAGTACAAAAACCCAGTATCAAACCCCATCATGATTTAGAGGAAGCACTGATAAATAAATTATAATTCGGCACTACCATTTTTAGGATGCATGGTTCTTTTATTAAAATCAGCCTTCAAGCACTAAAATGAGAAATCACAGGAAATTAGACCTATGTTTCTGCTGCACTGCAACGGGTCTGAAAATACAGAGCACTCACTGATTTACAACACTGACATTGCCGATGCCACCGACTGATGACTACCTACAGGCTTTGCTGCTGGTTTGAAATAGCACTGAACTTCAGCCAGTGCAGGAGTTTGATTATGGAGGCAATCTCCTTTCTCCCTTTTCATTTATGCTGATAAAACAGCAGCTAGCACTTCATGTTTGGCGGAACTTCTACTTTAATTACAGGATTTTTACTAAAGCTTGTCTTTCGGTGACATTTCAGGAAATGTGGAGTCTGCATGCGCAATGTAAAAACAACTAATTGATTCTGTATCACCGTGCCTGCATTACTACTTGCAATAGATTATGGTTCCTGGTATTTTAAGTGTGGAGAGGTAATAAAGCGTTACCGCTTGCTACCTAAGTAAATATTTTGTGTGAAGAAAGGCCTTTTCCTGGATGGTAACTCAAGTATAGAATTAAGTTATTTCATTGTATCAGATAAAAGTTTATATTAAATATACAAAGTTTTATTTGAAGAATATTTAGAAAAATGGTTATTTGTAGATGGTGACAGATTACTCAAGTTTAAAAACTGAGTCAAGTGTTGAATTTAATCAATACATGATTGCGATGGCAAAGTCAGATTCATGAACGTTATTAAGAACAAACCTGCTAGGAATAAAAAACAATTCCTAACAAGGAACAAGTGGCACCTCACATGAATGCTGATCTTCCCAGCTTTATCAGTGATCAGAAAGAAACACCGTTAGTAGCACAGCATTGCAAGCAAGTTCTCCCATGGGCCACTGCATTCCTAAAAGTCTTACTGAAGGTCACGGGCTACAGGACATTACAAAGACTTTGAAAATGAAGTGATTTTTGTCTTCTTTTCAGGCATCAGCTATTTTAAGGGATCAGTTTTAGCCTCTTTCCTCATGCACTCATAGGGTCACCTCGCTTACTTAGGACATCTGCAGAGGCATCCACCAATAGCCAAATAAGACAATAGAAACTGGCCTTTAGGGTCACAAGTTGTCTGAGCCTTTCAGATGTCTAAAGGCACGTTGCTACGATGCAATGCATCGTGCCCTAAAAGTGTGTATTTCTCTCCACAGACTATAAGAAGAGCCCAGACAGTCTGATGAAGACATCTGCAACGAGTCAGGTAAATCCCACCCTTAGTATCACTACAGAGTCCCAAGCCCAGCATCTTGGCTGCACACTTCTCATACAAACAGGATCAATATTTTCATGTGTAAGTGCAGAAATTCTTTCCCAGTCTCACTGTTTCCAGCGTAACACAAGTAATAAGTGACTTGCCATAGTAAAATATGCTTCCCAGCCAGGAAGAACCTCCATGTAACAGAGATACTGTCTTTCTCCTCTGTTGAGAGGGTATACATGCCTTACAACAAACAGGAACTTGAGGTCCTTTATGCTTGGGTTCTACAGTAATAATCTCCTTACTGCCTTATAGGCAGAATCAAGCAACAAACCTAGGATTGCTCTGTTTGCACTTCTGTAATTCTAAACTTGTTGATGGATTTAATCTAGCCACCATTCCCCAATCCAAGAGAGATCATGATCACCTCACCCAATATTTTTAGTAGGAAAACCCAATCTATTCCAGGAAATTGCTGATCTAAGCATACTTTCCATAAATTAACAGTTCGGTTTTCAAAAGTGACGTGCCAGCCATAACTTAAATATGGATACTGAATGCCCTGACAACAATAGCAACACTCAGCACCAGACTATAAATACGTGAGGTCTGACTCACTCCTCCCTTTTATAAGCGTAACCCAGGTCTGCCCACCTGCCACCATGAGTAAAGCTGCAATTGTCCAAGAATCCTTATGGAAAATGGCTTGTTTGCAGAGAGACTATTAAGTGGCCATTTATAAAAAAAAAAAAAAAGGAAGAAGAAAAAAAATGTATATTGCATAGTTTTGCAAAATTCTAAGCAAAAAAGATTTAAAAGGAGAAAGGCAATATATAGACCTAAGAGCAGCACTTACCTTCCCCACCCCCTTCCCCCCCCCCAGCTTGCCCCATGCTTCAGTGGGCTCAGCGGTGGCTGCTGCATCACCAGCAT
>JAOXNO010000001.1:155721301-155738736 GCA_028565335.1 Limnodromus scolopaceus
TTCTGGTTTACCATTAAAAGTTGTATGCTAATGATGCAGTAGAGTGAGTATTTGTATGGAAAACTGTCAGGCTTGCTTTGGGCTCTTCCTAGGCTCCTTGCTCTCCTGGCTCAGTACAGACTAGAGTCGGTTGAGGTCTCATTAGATGCTGCATCACCAGCATGCAGCACGCTGGATCATCACTTGAATGGGAGCCAGCCAGCCATGGCAAGGAGAGACTCATGGGCACTAAAAAGAAAAAAGTCAATTTTGAGGTAATTACGTGTTGAATGCCCTTCTTAACCTGCAGCTGTTGGGGGCACTCAGCACATATGGTTAAGGTTGATGAAATTTTTAAAGTCACTGAAATTTATAAGGTTACCTTGGCAGGTCACCCAGCTTGAATTTTTTTCTTGCTAGTGCACAGCTGAGAGCGAGACTCCACTGCTCACCGATTGTAAAAGGGGAACGCAGTCATGCTGCATCAGGAACCGCTCAAGGACCAAAACTGAATCAAAACTCCTCAGTGCTCCAGGGCAAATGATTGAGGGAGAAGCAAGACAGGAACAATTATCCATCACCTCCTTTAAAGTGCTGCACCACTGTCCTGGTTCTATCCTTCCCTTTCCCTCAGCTTCAGAAGGGAGGGAATCATTTGTAAAGAAACTGCTTCCCTTTCTGGCTTCTGCATGCCTTTGGATGTGGGTAGCTCCTGCAGTGAGTAGGGGAACTCCTTATGCCCCTCGAACTATATTTTTGGCTCAGTGGGGAATTCTGACTACATTTTTTTGGGGTAGAAAATTCCTTGAGAAAGATCACTTTTCTTTCTTTTTTCAAAGAAACACATGGACAGGAAGGGATTGGCTCACAGACTCTTGACCACTCACCATTCCACTTAGATTTTTGTCACACATCTCATGACACTAGGTGTGTGGCTTCAACTACAGCTGAAGCGAGTAGCTTTAGAAAGAAAGACATTATTACCTGAAACAGACTGAAGTCATTTGGGGTTCCTATTCCTAGTCAGCTCTCTGCACCATTCCCCATGGTCACAGAGCTGAACCCTTGGCTTCAAGAGAAGCCAAGCGCTGAAGAGCTGTCAAGACCCAATAAGCCTTTGTGGCCTTGGTGGTGCCAGGCGAATTCCCTTCCCTTACTTACCAATCCCTCTTCTGCTGTCCTCTGACAACTGAGGGGCCTCAACCACAGCCTGCAATTAAAGTAGCCATGACCCTGCTCTAAAAAGTTCACTCACAAAAGAGAAACTATGTTCTACACATCTTCTTGCTTTTTATTTTCTGAGTCAGGCTTTAAAACTGTGTTGTGTGCCTACAAACGGTTGTTGCAAACAGACCTGTACAAATTAATACGAGGCAATAAGATGTTAGGTGAGTAAAGCACAAAGCAAGAAGTCATCTGGCTTGGAGAATCTGAAATGATCTTCCCCAACAAAAGGATGTGGCTCCTTTGCATTCAACACCCCATAGGAAGGCTCCAGTGTTCCACCCCATATGACACAAGTTCAGTGTTATTACAGAGTATTTCCGTGCAAGTCCCTGTGGAATTGTGTTGGCATTTTCAGAGAACTAATCATAATAAATGTGTTCTAAGCTTCTTCACAACTTTTTAACGAGTAAAAATGTAGAGCTGGGTGATTCATAGATGATGCAAGCTTTGGACGTTCAAAGTTTGTGTTACAAAAAAATCATAACAGTAGAATAACCTTAGAGAGTCCTTGCCACTTACATTCCTTCATGACCTGATACAACAAGATGTAAACAGACCTGCTCTTTGGAAATCTTATCCTTTTTGTATTGAAATTAGTTACAAATTCTAGATTAGGTACAGTCATGAAGTACAATGGGGTAAACAGTGAATAACAGCAGACTGCACTGAGAAGGTCTGGTTAAAGTATATAAAATCCTCACCAGAAGCCAGGATTACTGAAGGAGTTCAAGGCAAAAAGAAGCTATGCATATGCATGGAACTGATATTGCTGAGTACTTACAGAAGACTCAAACACATTCATCTTTACATGCAGCTGGCCCCATTGAATAGTTTCAAGGCATTGCAGATGCTTGAATAGCCACATACTGGTCAGATGACTGGTAAAATCAGGTGAGTAAAGTAAAATTAAGCTGATGTGTATGCATACCGTAATCTCAACAATCTGTGTATTTTGACATAACATAGAACCTGAAAGAATTAACTGAAGCTTTAAACGCAGCAAATGAAAAATTACCTATGTAATCGTCCCTTTTGGAAAACCAGACTAATTTGTAGTGCCCATCAATCTTCAAAAGAGGATTAACAAAAGCCAGCATTAATGGGCAAAGGCATTTAAGCATCTCAGCCATCTGAAAGGAGGGAAAAAGATCTTCAGCCTCAGGAATAGAGATTAAGTAACAAATACTGCACATGGAAAACGTTAAACTATGATAAGTGTAGGCCATCCGCACAGGAGAACAAGCCAAGTCACCAAATATTAACCAGAAAGTGAATGGGAATCACCTTATGTTAATACTCTCTGTGGAAACATTATTAGAAGTTCCTCATCCCATACCCTGAGTGTCAAGAACGCAGACTAACGTAAGTAATTTTGAAAAGGAAGCCAGACTCCAGAATGTGACACTGACTGACAGACGTTAACCGTTCTGATTATTCTGTGCTAGATACATTTATTGCAGGTCTGTACTGTTAAGAAAGAAGGGAGCAGCAAGCCACTGCTGAGACAAAAAGTCACATAGTAGTCTGAAGAGACTTCTCCAGGTAAAGTCCATTTAGAGCACTTTCTTCCACAATAGCTTGAAGAGCTGTGTACTACAGTGCTTTACGTTCCTACCCAAGAGTAATGGTGTTCATCAGCCATGTGCCTTCACACCACATCCTGATACACTCTGTGAGGCATAAATCAGATTGCACAGTACAAACAGCCTAGCTGGGGCTACTGGAAATAATTAGAGAGTAGAGTACTACCTACTGTTGTGTTGTTATTATTGCATACAATTAAGAGTACCTAAAAATTCAACCATGTAGTCAATCTTAATTCAGGCAAACCAAAACAATTTCCTGACACAAATCCTCCAGCCTCTAAAGCCAGAGCAGCTCTCCTGACTGGAACGGCTCGTAGACATGCTTGTTGCTCCAACCCCTCTGAATGGATTTGGGATTTATGTTGTCATGACTCGCTGACCCGAAAGATGGGAAGAAAATGAGCTTTTCCTATTCTGCAACCTCCAGGACAGTATTCTGTTCTTTTGTGCAGTGCCTATCAGCCTCTCTGGCTTTGGAGGTAGAAGGGAGAAAGGAACTCAAGTGAAGAGCCCTCTCTGCTCTGCTGACTGATCGAGGCAGAGAGCAATGACACGTCCATGCAGGGATAAAATTAACTTAAGTAGGTTAGCGATTGGTGGTCTTTCCCTGGAAAAAGAACCATCTTGTGAAGTAAGAGAAGATTAGAGAATTTTTTGCAAGTCAGTCTTCAAATTGGAGGGAGCTGAGTGTCTACCAGAGAAAGAGTCTCTGCTGAAAAAAGAAGGAAGTGAGTGGGGCAGCAGACTTGCAGGAAGTCAGCCAAGGATTTTGTCTGAGAGGGATCACCTCAGGAAGATCAGAGACAGAATTGATAGAAACTGGAAAGTGAGAGATTCAACCAGACCAACTGCAATCTAGAGTGGAATAGAGCAAGTATGCTTCATGGTTCAAACCTGTGTGACTTCTGTAGTGCCATCACTCAGTGTCAACCTACTATGCCCACTTGGCCTAAATGCTGCGTCCGACATTCAGTGTCTTCCTTACCCACAGAAAAGTCAGACTGAAGTGAGTACTGACTTCTGCAAAGGAAATAGTTAACACTAAAGCAAACTTAGTTTTAGTTAAAGTTCTCCTGCTGTCTAGAGGAGCTAATTGCAATCACAGACTTCTTCCTTTCCCAAAGCACTAGCAATAGGTAATAGAAACATTTGTCATAATTATCCTTTCTGAAGAAGCGCAAATCAAATAAAATCACCACAACACTAGCTGTCCCAAAAAGGTATCAAGATGATCTATTTATAAATGTTGATATATAGCTAGAGCCTAAGATGAAGCATTGCCTGTGCCCACGATATAGTCCTATTCACTAATCACACTGGGACACCATCAGCACCTTCTCCTTTGAAGAACTGGGCAGAAGGAAAACCAGAGACACCAGAGAAAAAGGAAGGCTGAAACCCCCTCCCTGTAGTGATTTTATGAAGGGGCACTATATTTGAGCCCTGTGTGAGGCACTTCAGAAGACCCATACGTTGCTACTATTCCTTCAACCATCCTGTAAGTGTTTGAACTTCACCACTAGTGTGGGAAGTGTGTGACAGATACACTGTTAGTGTTCCCAACAACGATTCAAATGAGTGACATTCTATTCAAACAGTTTAGACAAGGGTGATCAAAATGAAAAAGCGCACTAGAAAAGAAAGGGGAATGTGTGTGTCAAAAAACTACCTGCAGCTTGAATGATGTAGGAATAATTTAAAGGGTGCTATCAGAGCAGCAGATTCAAATGAATGTCAGGCAAGTTTGAGGCTAACGCGCTCGTAATTCCTTTGATCGCAATGTTTCACAGTATTTAGCACGTGATGGAGACCTTTATGGTAAGAAAAGTAGGGTACAAATTATTAATAGCTCATCTCATTCACCAGGTGTTAAGAAGTAGCAGGAGGTAGGGAACAGCAAGCAGTGCAATGGCTGTTTAGAAAGCTATTCTCCTTACATAGTTCTAAAGTAAGATCACATACTGCCCAAGCTGCTAAAATCCTTAAAAAAGATAATACAGGTTAGTGATGCCACTTCAGTGCAACCTCCTAGAAATCCTCCAGTGATGCAGAAAGAACGAAGCCAGCATCCCAGCCAGTGCTTTGTCACGTCAGTGGTTTTCAGGAGCATCCCAGGTTTTCAACCCAACACATGTAAGTTCTTAATTTGCCTCCCACGGTAAACCAACAGGAGCAATGAGCTGCTTTTGCTGGACCAAAGTAGGACTCTTCAAATAGGCTGAAAACCAGCACAGACATCGGGATAGAGGAAAGGAGAAAGGAAAAAAAGAAAGAAAAAAGGGGAGAGGGGGAAACACCAACAACCCCCCAACCAAGTAAACACACACCCAAAACAAAAGAACAAAGCAAGGCAAAACTTGCTGCCTCTGTAACATCCACATCCTACCATTTCCCTGCGAAGCTTAAACACTGGAGCGGAAAACCCACATGTGTTTCCACTGTGGCTCCCCGTAGTCTGGGTCTCAAATTCCATGACTGCATGTCTCAAGGATCAGGCCAACACCATCCATCCGTCTGCTATCTGAGGGGCTGATTAGCAAGCCTGTTAGGTCAGGAATTGGGGGCGAGTGCTTATGGAGGAACCTCAGGCAGTCATTCACTGCACCCTATTCCTGACAGATGTTTGTCCAACCTATTCCTAAAGAGCTCTATGAGCTCCTTCTATTTCTTCATTATCCCCATTGTTGCGAAGTTTGCCTGATATAACCTGCAGCTGGCACAAAATACCAGTTCCTTCCACCCAACAGAGACTTGTTGAAGCTTGTTGAAAACTTCCGCGGGCGCACTTAGATATTTGTGTTTACTGTATTTTTAGAAGCACGCCTACTGGTAAGCGTGTATAAACTAAAATGAGCAATAAGTTAACCATGACTTACATTTTAAGACTCTCTAAATAACAACTCGGACTGCCAAAGAACCTCAAGTTGCACTTTAACTAACTACAGAGAAAAATCACTTCATCTACAAGTAATAAGCAGACACCACTGGGATAAAATGCACCATCTGCTTAAACTCCATGACACTACACAACAGTTTATCATAAAGTGAGATGCCAGGAGGAACGCAAACTGATTTTAAGAAATCCTACATCTATTACTCAACAGTTCTCCTCCCTGTGTGCAATTCTAGTAACACCTGCTTTCCTCTGCATCTAACTTCTCCTTTCCCTCCTTTTCCTCCTTCAAGTTCTACCTAGCCAAGACAGTTTTGGCAGCAAAAGCTCCAGCTCTGATCAAGCAGATCATCAATGGAGTTGTTAATTAAATTGCTAGGTCAGATTGCACCCTCATTATTCCAATATACTGAAGTTGTACTCTGGAACTTGACAAAACTGAGCTGAAAGCAATGGAAAGCAATGGAAACAAAATACTTAATTTATCTTTTTTTTTTTACTTCCCTTTTTTAGTGGATGAAGCTGATCTTATGAAATCTATGTAAGTTTTAGCATCATTTGCAAAAGAATTTGGGGTTTGGGTTGTGAAGGCTGTAACTCTGAGTAAAATTTGGCAAAGGCATGCAGACTAACATGGATTTTGTACCAGGGGCCTCTGTTAACAGTTTCAGAAAGCTGAACTGGAGCAGTTTTGGTTTGATCACACGTAAAGTTGTAGTAATAAAATTAGGGCAATAAATTCACCTTGTATGGACGTTATTGTATATACATCTAGCAAGTTCTCTAAGAAGGTTGAAAAGCAAAGACACTTTCATAGAAATTAGCAGTCATGCTGAAGAGACATTCTGGTTCACACACACCCATAACTGAAACAGCTATATTGGTACAAAAATCTGTCCTCAGATTACAGTGTGCTTGAAGATGCTTTTTCAGTTCTCCACATCACAGACACTTCATAGTTCTTACAACTCAGCGCAGCTCTAGCAGGAAAGACTGAGAAAAAGCCATGCATCGATTCCACACCACAGTGGTTAATGCCACCCTGGCAAAATCAAGTCCTTTCCCTGTCTAATTCAGATTACAGACATAACCTAAACCTCCTCCATCCTGCTCCACTCTGCTATCATTCCAGGGTAGACCACCAAGTTCTTCCTATTGGAGCTGTCCTATTTTATAAGACCGATTGAGAGCTTGTATATGCAGAAAGGAGATTGACCTTTAGGTCAAATGGATTATTCATCTAGAGCTTGCAAGGGTCACAGTGCTACACCAAAGAATTTCGCATGTGGTGAAAGCGCTCCAGCACGGGAGAGGCACTCTGAGACAGCCAGCACGCTGGGGGCTTGGACAGTCTCTTGCCATGTGGAAGAACAGAGGTAGGAAGACCTGACTAATGAATTCATGCGCTTACCTGGTGAGGATATTAGGTACCATATTACCACACACACCACGCATTGCCTCTCCTGTTCTGATCTAAACTGTTTTACTAAGGTTTTACTGGAACTGGTATTTTCATTTGAAAGTACTCGGTTTTGATGAGTGAACATTTTCTGATGAATCACTTCCCAGCATATTCTCAGTCTTGTTTTAGATGGATACATGTCACATTCTGAACAGCCATTACGCTTCCCGAACACCCTCAGATATTTTCCCATCTAAATGCTAACTAGAGGTGATACTGCCTACTTAGAAAAGGCAAATGAAGTCATAGCCCACATTACTATAACAGCAATAAAAGGACAAGAAAATGAGGAACTGTGCTATTAAACATGATGAAAATAATAAATGTTGTAGAGCTTGCAAATGGGTTGGGAAATATTTTGAAGTGCAAGCGTTTTTCTTCCCAGTCTAGAACAGAGCTTGGTAATGAGGAGCAAGGTGCCAGTAACAGACACATTACACTGAGACACACTGGAATTGGTGGATCTTTCCTGCAGATTAGGCAAAGAGTGTAATGCACTCTCTGCAGTGTACTTGGGCTGAAAAAACTACCACCTACTAGAGGACAAGGCAGATTTCAAGGAGACACTGACATATTACAAGGAAAATACTGAGATTTTGCTATACCGATCACTTTTATAAGAATGACTGAAAGAGGTACTCAAGGTCTTTTATAGTCAGGTAATAAAAATACAGAACTTCGTGAGAAAATCTTCCCCCCGGCTGCAAAATGTATCTGAAGCCAGGGGAAAAAAACCCAGAACTTTAAAATTAGAACGGAAAAGTTATTTTTTCTTCTTGGGGAGTTATATCTCTTTCTATATAAAAAAAAAAAAAAAAAGAGAAGAAAGAAACTCCCTCAGTTTTAATACTGCCCTTGCATAGGTACATCCTTACAGTTTAGATTTACCCTCCTTTGACAGACTGCTCGCTGGTATCTGGCGCCAGGTTGATCAAGTATTGTTTACATCCTGGCCTTGCTGGGAGTTACGCTGAGCTAATCCACTTAGGGCACAGCTATCCATCTGCTGGCCTCAATCTGCCCCTTCCTCTCTTCCTCAAAGGAGGAGATGAAACCTCGTTACACTTACTGAGGCTAATCCTACATTAATCACGGGAGCTCTGGTAGGCTGGGTGTTCTTTCCCTCTTTACACCTTAAAAATCTGCAATGATACAGATGAGAAATAATGAGTCCCTGAAGGTGAGCGGATAGAACTCTTCTCTGATAAGGCGTTCTCGGACTTCCACAGTGGGGACCACACCTCAAGCAGAGGAAATACCTCTTGCAGAGGCAATTTGATCCTTGGCTGGAGGAAAAGAATATGCGAGATGCAAAATAAAGGCCAGTCCATATGCCACATTTTTATCAGTTTAACTACCATGGGAAAAAAACCCAAAACATTTAGCTACAGCAGTGCAAGTTTCTGGGCAGAGAAGCCCTAACACTGATATAGTCAACAAAGGAGCACCCACTTGCACTGAAAATAACCTTCAGCTACTCTCTCCACTGTCTTCCAGTTACTCTCAGCTAATTCACTCAGAAACCAGAATCACCCGTCTTGTGATGGAAGACTTTAAATTAGCTTAAATGTGGACAGAGTTCAATGCAGCCACTCAAATGTTTCGGTTTAGACAAGCAACGCAACCAAGATAAAGCTGACTGATGCAAACCAATGGATTTGCTTGAGAAGCAAATCAGAAGCTGTGAAATGAACTCCAGGAAAACCCACAAATGAACACAACCCACACCACCCCTGGCTGCAGGAGTGAAGCTGACACTGCCCTCAGTGGCAGGCACGCTGAGCCGCAGCATACTGAATTATTCAAGAAATCCAAGCCACAGTGGTCTTTAGTTTTTCCGCCAAGAAAAGGAACATGTAAAGAATGAGATATGGTACAGGCAGCTTAGCGTACTCTGGGAAGTACTCGGGTGCTGTAACTCAGATGCCATAGCTTTGTAACACTGGAGCTTCAACAGAGCAAAACACAATTCAGTTCGTACAACACTATTTTTAATTCGTTATCATGCAACGGGTGGTCTATTCAAATTTGTGTCTTTACGATTATAGCTTGAAACCCAGCTTATCAGCCTTCACTCCCTCTTAACACACACACTCTGTGTTTCCCTGTTAGCTACATCGGTTTTCAAGAAAATTACATTGCTGACCCATATGTTTAGGTGTTTCTACAAACATGACTGGATGTTGACGAACAGTAGCTCTACAATCGCCCTCTCCATAGCTGTTCACATTACTGGAGTCTGTCTTTACTCCCTGCTTCCCTTAACATTGTTTTTACACCCGGGATCACGTCCTCTTTTCAGTTCTCGCAACCCTTCCTTCGTGTTGCAAACTCGAATATTTGGTGCAAAGCCAAAATGTTTTCTTCTGTTGTGTAAGACTGACAGAGGAAGCCTTTTTTGGCTTTCTGTAGGGGTAGGGCTGTCCGGACAGATGATCTAAGGCGGAGTGTTCCAAGACTACAGTGCATGTGTCACTCTGAAATTTAACAGCCATCTTGCCTTGTGGCATCTTTGGACCCCTTCACCTCAATCCCTTCACTTATTTTAGCCGAAAGAAGCCTCACTTCCTATTAGCTTTGATCCACTTCATAACAAATCAGAATTAATGTAGGCTAAGGAAGCCAGAAAACATCAGAAATTAATTTCCAGCATCCCGGCATCCAGCCTCTGGGGAAAGTACTGGGCTTGGTCTCCAAGACTGCTACAAGCTGCTAGGACTTCAGTGGACAAAATGTTGTGACTGTAACTAAAAGGAAACAACTGAAAGAACACTGTTACAACTTAGGTTTAAACAAGGACATAGATATTAGGAAAGGATCTGATTTGTGGTAAACATGAAAAGAAATAAAACTAAGTGTATGTGTTGCTATTTCATGACCCACTGTGCAAACGTTGCTGTAGGCACTGTGGGTTTTATTGCTCATTAGTAAATAATCAAGTTAAAAATAAGATGGTTGGGAAACTGCTGATTGATGAGGAATAAAATAACATGACATAAACATCTGTCTCCCGGTCTAATATGTGTTAGTAGAGGAAGACAATGCTGAGGCACTTGAATGCTCAATGCACTGATGGGATCGTGATTACACTGGGAACAGTGTAAAGCAACTACAACTGCCATTCTCTTCCCCACAAGGGGAACGTTACAAAAATGAGGATCCTGATTGTTTACTTCCAGAGTGTCTTTAATCCCCAAAGACTTCTACATGGTACAAACTTTCTTTCAATATAAAACTCTGCTCCCAAGCTCCACGGCTCCCAGGGTCTTGCTTGCAATGTGAATCACTTCTTCACTGGAAAACCCTTTCCCAGCTACAGTGACAGCTGACATCTCTCCCCTCAGGGATGTCCAAATCTACTTGTTCAGACACAAAGACAGACCTGGGCAAAAAGGAGCTTAAGTTAATGCAAAGCTTAAGCGTTTAAGAAAGATACCTCACACAGGTATCCCTGTTTCATTAAGGAACTTCCCTGGCAGAGAAGGAGCAACACACAGGCTCGTCCACTAAGGCATCTCCTTCAGTGGTTTCCTCTGCCAGGCTTCAGACCTACAGAATTAAAATCAATACAAATTTTACTACTGAACTCAATAATTCACTCAATTTCTATCCTCTGTCTACTGAACTCAATTTCTGTCCTCCAAAGAGGATAGAAATGCCATTCCTCCCAGATGCCAACTGCACCCTGCTCTTTTGGTCTATCTTCACATAGAAAAGAAAGGCTAAATTTGCTATTGCCATCTCTTTGTATTATTAAAACCGTAATTATCACACACAAATACAAAATAGCCCCCCCCACCACCACCTTTTCCCCAATTAAAGATCAAAATATTAAGTATCTAGCACTGCCAAATAGCCTGTCCTGAGAGCTCGACCGGTGCTTTGTATTTTCCATACTTCGAGAAATAAATGTGACCAAAACTACAAAGCTGAAGAAATACATCCTGTAACAGATGAAAAACATTTTCAAGATTTACCCCAGATTGTAATACACGTATTCAGACTTTTAACAGGTCAATTTCAGCCAGAGTTATAAGCAAGAAGATACCAATTTTATATGTAAAGGTTCTACCTACTTTCCCTGGCACACCACTAAAAAGGAAACTTTTCATTTATGCAAAAGTTAGAGGAAAAAATGTTAGTCACTATCAAAAATATTAAAACTTGGCTCAAAATGAAGAATCTTGATTTTGATTTTATTTTTAGTTAAAGTATCAGTAGGGGAATGAAACAGAAGCAATCTTTTCAGAATTTAATCAGAGTATAGTGCCGTACCAGACAAAACTCCACCTGAAAAATACATGCACGCGCACTGAAAACTCTCTTAAAAATATATATATAAATGAAGATTGATAACAGGTAATAAATAAAAACAGGATGAAACAAGGACAAATAAAGAAGAGTCCAGAACGATGCTGATGTCTTGAATTTATGTAACATCCTCATTTACAACTTTAAACCAATAAGCAATACACTGATTTATAATTTGACGTATTAAATTGGGAGTAGGAAGCGACTAGATCGGGGCGGTGAAAAGAATGGGCTGAAAAGAGCGCCTAGGCAGAATACAAGAGATAAGCATCTAAGAGAAATATGCATGACTGGTATACCAAAGAAGACAGAGACAGCAAAAGCAGGAATGAAATTAGAGGCAGGCAGAGAACAACAAAGTAAGATTAATTTGCCATGCACCATGGCCATAGCGAAGGCACAGCGAGCTTGCACAGGCAGAGCAAACACTGCAAGCTCTGTGGCCAAACCCACATCTGATCAGACCACCACCAATGGGGCTTTGAGCAACTTGGTCTAGTGGGAGGTGTCCCTGCCCATGGCAGGACAACTGGCGACCAGACAATGCTATACAGCACGTTCCACACATGAATAGGGGTTGCAAAGGTCTCCATGCTGACTGCTGCTGCAGACACTGGTCTTCACTATTCCTGTTTGGATTGATTTTATATTCTACTGTCATGGTTGAAATTTCACAGCTCCAGAAAACACCTATGAATTCAAAGACATTAGGTAACACAGGGATCAAGTCATGCCTTGAACACCTCTATCACTATTTTTCCACCAAGCTGGGCATCCACTGACTTGAAAGAGTTGGGCTACCTCAACCCCATAAGATAGCCACCACAATGCACTGGTAACAATACCCAAAAGGTCATACAAGGGAGGCAAGCACACAACACTAACTCTCCCGAAAAGATCTTGAAAAGGGGTCTCCTCATCTACATGTTTTCCATGCACTAGTAGTCACCTCGTGTCCCAACATGGGATGATATAGTCCCAACAGTTCCAGCTCACTGCCAGGCCAAGAGCCTTGGCTGTCTGTGGACAATACAGCCACATTGGCAAGGACTGGCAGAAAAGTCGTCTTGACTGTCATGGTCTGTCTCCAGAGGAAAAGCTGAGACAATATCAATTCATTCAAAGGGTTTGTCCCAACCACCTCCTGCAAGCAAAGGATTTATTTCGCCACTACAGTGTCCTGTGGTACATGTTATTGGAACTGGAAGTGATGAGTTTGGTCAAGCAAGTACCATGATATCACTGAGAAACAACATGAGGAGTAATTAAGGTTTTAGGTCCATGACAACATGTGAGCAATGGCGGCGTGAGCATTGATACAAGCATTGCATCACGTCCACGTCATCTGCATTAGGCAGACAAAAGGGCATGGTGGTCCCTCCCTAAGGAACTGACAGGGCTCTATAGGACAGTCTCCCCTCAGAGGGCTTCATACTACATTTTTAGTGGCGATGTCCAGCCAAGCAGACCAAGCTATATCTAATCTGAAATAACCCTCTCCAAAGATATATAATGAAGATAAGATGAGCAATATGTTATGTAATCACAGCTGATGAAAACACCATCAATTACATAATTTAAATTACTTAGGAATATTTGCTGGGAAGTAATGTTGCATAAAGAGGGGAATTGAGGAGATGACCTGAAAAGTTTCTTTTCCAGTTTTTACCAATCAAAAGGCAAAACATTTCAAAAGCTGACTGGGACCTCTGCTGCAGCCAAGAACATTTGAAGGAAAAATATATATCACTTACAACTACACTGTAGAAAATTAAACTAGAAGATCCCAATAATTACAAATGATGAAATTCTCAGGCAGCTAAAATGTACCATCTATTCAAATAAAAAAGATACTAACTCTATCTTCTCTGTACAAGCTGCTGACTCAAGATGGAATCTATTCAACAATACCTTGGGACGTTGAACCTCTTCTCACTTGAGAGAAAAACACAAAAGGTCTTCAAGAGCCACACAAGAGAAATTTCTCCTGCTCCTACGGAAAGTGTGGACGTTCTTCCCCCAGCTTCCCTGCTGGTACATTTCTACACCTTTTAACTTTTCTTATATGTATGAAGAAGCTTTGTCTACCTTTGCCAAAAGTTCAGCATTTTGTGGAGCCAAAAGACTTGGTTTCTTGGCCCCACTAGATAGACACTGGAAGTGGTTACACCCTGATATTTTAATGATTCTTTCCTCTCCTGATTCACTATTTCCACATTTTATGTTGCTGCGGTTTTTTGTTATAGGTGATGTTTTTCTACTTTTGGATGTAGTGTGAATTATGTAGTGTTTTTTCCTATTCCATACTTTACCATACAGACAAAGGAAATACAGAATCACAGAATGAGATACACTTGTGTCTATTTTGAGATTATCTTCTCAAGGTCAGTTTCCCAACTTCTCCTGTTGTCAGTCAGCCCAGAATGCACTTATGCACAATGCTTAACTTTAAGCATGATAATCATCCCACTGTATAGTAATTTCCATAATGAACTCTGAGTAAAAACTCTCTTACCAGCTGCCTCAAAATTAAGAGACGTGGAAGGTCTCATATCAACTGCCCAAGTACATAAATTCATTACCACTCTCTTTAAAAGTCTATATTGACTAAAGCAAAACTACTGCAGTCTCAGGAACCCTATTGTCAGCATCCTTTCCTTCTGAGATTGCCATTTCCCTCTAGTGAATAAAGTCAAACCACCAGAAACTGAGCAGAGTTCTGCTATTAGTGGTGGTTGTGCATATGCTTTGTATTAATAGAATCAGTTGCCCCAAGGAATTAGCCATCTATATTCATGAACTAAATGAAATAGTATTCATTGAACACTTGATGACAGCACAGCTGCAGAACAGGTCAGTTCTTCTATTTAGGAAGACATTTTTGCTTTCCATTGCAGATGAAGGATACTCTCTATGGGCTCAGTAGTGTTCTACTCAGACCCTTATCTTCTTTCACCAGTGCTTCAGTCTCCTTCTCAATGGAACTGAGTTTTTTAACTGGTGTCACTAGATAGAAGTATGTTTCATGGTGACACAAGACAGTCCAAAGAGAATTCATTTAAGAAACATGCATTAGTCACTAGTAAGACAAAATGTAAATAGCTGGTAGCTTTTGAAGATACAGTAGATATCTTTCCTATCTTAAATGCTATCTTCAAGCCAGCCAACTGTATCATGTTTGTATTGTCAACAAGGAGTTCAGCAGTTGTCCTCTCTCACCTAAATGGTTCAATGTCCATTTATAGATCCATTTGAATACAGTGAGGTATTCAATGCACAAAGAAGGAGCAAAAGAACAACAAACATGTACAGAACTGATCTAAGATAATAAAGGAAGGAAGCAGCCCTGTATGGTCAGGTGCTAAATTAAGTACATTTTTTCATTAATTCCTTTTTTCAGGCCTCTACTTCCATTTTAATCTTTGCACTACATCTTTTTCCCCTTTTCAATGACTCTACTGTGACACATGTGAAACAGCTTCTACTGGGAAAGGGGTTCAGAAGTTACCTTCCCTTTATTCTGGATGTTACTTCAGGAGAAAAACTCACAACAGACTGGAGAGACCAAACAAAAGTAGAATAACAACAGATCTTTCATTTCCAGCATGCAGAGATACAGTCATTGGATGTCACAGTCACATATGCGGCCTTGATAGAGGCGCTTCATCTGAAGGTATTCATGTAGTGATTCACTGCGCCATTGGGCTCAAGAGATTTCCTTGGTCCGGGTAAGCCCTAAGATTTGGTGTTACCTCTGGCTCCTCTAGCGTATCTGTTGGGAATAGGCTCCCATCCTATGATTACTTTGCAAAAAATGAACCCATACCTTATCCAGTCTACATCTTCAGGACTTTTTCTGCCCTCCTTTGCCCTCTACCCACCAATTGTGATAAGCACACTTTTCTCCATGAACGTGGACATCTTTGGCTCTCTTCACTGACAGTGTAATGCCCACGGTGCCCTGCAAAGTTCATGACATGCAGAGACCCGGCACAGGACACTGAACCATACGTCACTCTCACACTTCCCTTACTGCTTCAGAGCATTTACATTTTGCATTTACATTCAGAGCATTTCCAGCATTACTGACAGATCTCGAATGTTTCCAAGGATGGGGCATAGTCACATAGACCAGGGGCACTCTGTGAAAAAGCAACTTCCAGAATTGGAGAATTTTGCACAGCCAGTATCTCAATGGTTGTGGTTGTAAATGCACAGAGGGTGCAAGATTATACAAAATAATATCTGTGGCATTACTTCACAAAATATTAAAGCATTCTCTGTCCCCTCAGTCCACGGAGACACTTTGTTCTACTTCCACATCGTGATTTTTTTCTATTTCTCCAGAAACAACATGCACTCGCTGTGTTGTTTTTTTTTCCTTGCAGGGTCTCAGCCCGGTACCATACACATATTAATATAGAGAATAAATATTTGCTGAGTAGATTCATATAAGAAATTATTATTAGGATCTTTTCAACCTTTGCACTAAAGTTTTAAACAGAACAAAGTACAGCGAGATCCTCTGGCAATGACTGTGCCTGCCACATATTTGGGGAATATACCATTTTCCTCTGGATCCGACTATCTTCACTCTCATTTACAGTTTCCCATTTGATATTTAGATAACTTGAGAACATCATTCATTATTAAGGTGGATTCAAATCAGTAACCTTAGGACGGAAAGTTACATATCCCATTTGTTAATCATTCCTCCAGATAAGCACTTCTGCCTCAAAATCATGCATCAGTTTTGAACATGGAAGTCACAGCTGATGACAGGGAGAAAGAGTGTTTATTGCAGTGTTGCTGATGCACTCCTGAGTCTGACTAATTACACACAATCAACTGATTCTCTAACATCAGGATACCGAATGTTGCCTTAAATCACTCCTACTTGATGGGAAACTTTCCATTGCCTGAAGAGGTGAAAACAGTTGAGTTAGTAATGAAAATCAGATCCAACATTTTGAGAGCAATCTCTTGAAGGCAGCTACATAGAAATGAAGACCTTTAACACTCTTGCCCCCTTGTCGCACAGAAAAGAGCCTCAGCTTGCCTTTTTTCTTTCCTAGAAAATTGAATAAATACAAGAATTAAAAACTAGACACAAAATATTTAAGTGTGTGCAGTAAGGGTATTGTTATAACTCTTGCCTGACTGAATTTTTATGGTGAGAAATTGGCAATACGCTGCTTGGAAAACAGCAGTTTTCCACGCTCTTTATCCAAGGAACATGATTCCACATGAAATTCCATGCACTAGGGAACAGAATCAGCCTTTTGCGGATAATCCACTGGGACCATAACCTAAAATCAACCTTCACTCTGGATCCAACTAATTTCACTTTTATTTAGAGTTCCTCATTTGATATTTGAATTAGCAAAAATACTGCTGGTCAATAAACCTTGAAACACCAGCCATAACTAACGCAGAGGAATCTGGTAGTGGGGAGACTCTTCCTGTGCTTGTAAATCCCTG
This sequence comes from Limnodromus scolopaceus, assembly GCA_028565335.1. NCBI lineage: Eukaryota > Metazoa > Chordata > Aves > Charadriiformes > Scolopacidae > Limnodromus > Limnodromus scolopaceus. Next base: position 155,738,241 of record JAOXNO010000001.1, read on the forward strand.
TAGGTGTGCAATAGCTACCTACACAAAAAGCTATAGAAAGCTATAGAAAAAGCAAGACCACAAGGCTAAGGAATACAGTAGCTGATAAAATAGACTAAGATTAAACTATTGATACCATGCTTCCTAAAACAGACTGTACCACCAATTCGGCTTCATATCCCAGGCTGAAATTAAAAATTATTTAGGTGTTACAACTCTACGTAACTAGCAACTTGACCTGTATCTGTCAATATGGTCTCCAAACATTTAATGTTGAAAAACATGGACAGGAGAAACGTACCCAGAGTGAGCCATGCCAGGGTTTCACTGCCCTCCATCCAGGTGCACACCCATCCATGCCCTAACACCCAAACTGCATCAGTGCCCTCCCTTTCTCTGCCACCAGGTTTTTGGTTGTGCTCCCTGACACCAGCCTCATAGAAGAACCTCATGAGGTTCAACAGGGAAAAGTGTAGGGTCCTGCACCTGGGGAAGAAGAATGTCAGGCACCAATACA